>CANSZD010002002.1:150000-475242 GCA_947648045.1 Beta corolliflora | reverse complement strand
TATACTAAATAGTTAGTGAAAGTTCTTCAAGGTTGGATGAGGATGAGTGTAAACTTTGTGTTTAAGCAATATTCATCTACTTAGATTCTCTAAGGGCTCCATAATCAAGGTTGATTCATATCCTTTTCTTTGTTTTCAGTTTTTTCAAACACAAGAAACCAAAAGACACCATTTGTTTGTGAAAGCATACGCTTACAGCTTGTTAGAGCAAAACCGAGGCTTACAGCTTAGAGCAAAACTGTGGAAACCGTTTCTTAACCTGTTTCCTGAAAACAGTTACTGCATGGTCCTATGTCAGTGCCCCTTCCCATTACAAGATAGTGAAATACCAATTTGCTGCAGAAGGATAGTAAATAATTGTTGTAAGTTGAGGGAACAATGGACTGAGAACATGCCATAACTGCTGGTTTCCTGGTCTATACAATGCATCTCCATCACACATCCAAAGACCATGCCCCCAAGAGTTCTGAAATATTGAGATGTGTATATTTCATGTTCTCTGTTAACTCTTGAGTCAACACAAGACTATTACAATTGTTTTCTTCCAGCTCTATTCACCAAGTTTGCTTTTCAATATAGGGTTGGGGTAAGGTGATTCTCTAAATCATTAAAGCACATAGATAGCTTATCCAGAAAAGATACAATATTGATAAAGTACCCAATTGCAATGCAACACTAAGAGCTTCAAAGAATGAGAAGTACCTTCTAATTTCTTCCTCACGCCTTCTTGCATCTATCTCTTTGCTAGGAGGATATTTAGGCAAGGTTGAGGGATCACAAGCAACAGGCTTACATGTCAAAAACTGCAAATTGAAAAAATTCTGATAATATCAAGAACCGAAAAAGAGAAACAGTGACACAAATTACCAACTAGAAAGAAGTAACCATTTACATGGGAGCTCTATAAAGAAACAAAGCAATGTTGAGAGATAACTACAACCAAGCCCTACTAAGTACTAACCATTCATAAGACAAAAGGCATGGGAGCACAGAGAAAGATGAAGTAAGATCTACAGCACTTTCAGGCAAAGGGATCAAAATATCAGACCACCATGTTATTTTTCATTACTTTTAGTTTGAGACAACAGAATTTGAACTTGTTTTATGCTTCTTCTATTGCACAAAATAGCCTAAACACTTCTAGCCTTTTCTCATATAAGATATAAGCATTACTTTCTAATGTTGGAGAGAGAAAAGTGGGCCATTATTTATGTAGGAGAAAGAGAGTGGGATGTTTATTTAATATAGAAGAGAGATAGTGATTTATTGTACTAATACAGGAGAGAGAATCACTCAGAACCATGCATAACATGGATATATTAATATTCCAACTTTAGCTCCCTGAGGTAGCAAAACAATCCAACTTTAGTGACCCGAGGTTGACGGAGTTAAATATCCGTCGGGGCCACATGTACAGGAAAAAATGGATGTGTTAAAATCCTGTGCTCATATCTTAAATCATTAGAACACAAATAATCTTAACTTCAAAACCCTTGCTAATAACTTTCTAAACTGTGTTCCAACGATTTATTAAAGTGAAAACATGATTTCAACACATTATCCTAATGGAAATTTAACACTATAGGCACTCAAGCCACTAGAGTTGGATAATTTTCTAATCTTAGGCAACTAAAGTTGGAATTTGAAAAGATCAAGCCACTAAATTTGGATTAGGCTAAAACTGGAATATGAAAAGGTCAGGGTACTAAACTTCGATTAGGCTAAACCTCAGGACACTAAAGTTGGAATATAAAAAAGGTCAAGGCACTAAGTTAAAATATGAAAAAGGTCAGGGCACTTCATATTGCTTTCACATCTTCATTGAGCATTTTGACACTTTCAATCCACCATGGCAAGCCGAAGACATGGAACTTCACCTCCCAACCTTCTCTAGCAACAGTCCTTCGTCCAGACTCCAGATAATAATAATCTTTAGCTGCACTTCTGCAATTTGCACCTTCAAATTTGGAGACCTTATGCCTTGAGTCTCATCAGCCTTAGTAAAAAATCTGGCTGAACATAGAATGAGTTGCCACCTCACTTAAAATTGCCATCTGCATTCTGTTCTGCAGAATAGAGCTCAACCAGTCTTGCCTCTGAGCCTAGTGTTTATCCCTTCCCTGCTTGCCCCCAACACCCCCCCAACAGCGAAAAACATATATCCAATATGCTTTAAATGTTCATCTACACTATCACTCATTCACCTCGCTAACAGTCAAGGAAACTTGAGAATTAATATATCAACTGAAAGAGATATTACTAACAGGGTAAGTCGTTGTATCTCGACCTGCCTTATCGGTAACCTCTCCAACTTTCCCCTACTCTCCATTGCATGCAGCAGAGAAATAAGAACTTACAAGTAACCCCCTCTTTGTTTAACTAATAAGTACAAGGCTAATGATTTGACCAATAGGAGAATTAAGTAATGAAAGACGACCAACGGTCAACTAAAAAATGAGAAACCCTCGATTTAAGTCATATTTACAGATAAAAATTGATGTAATGAACACATCATTTGACAGAATTATACTCATTTAGAAGACACATGAACTTGACATTCTACACCAACTAGCATTTCGGGGATCATAATGGAATTCTAAACATTATTGATAGACTTCAAGGATGTACTGAAATTCCTGCTCAGAAGGAAAGCTGGAGCAACACAGGGGTAAAAATCAATGACATAACTCTCAACCTAACAGATCTTCTATTTCAATTTCCAGTATGATAGCAAACAGGTTATACCTTGACCCAGTTACCAGATCTCTAATTTCCATTACCAGAAAACAAAAGAACAGATCCAAATTACTTCATCGATAGATGTTTACATACCTCACTCTCAAGAGCAGAAGCAGCAGTTCCACGAAGCAGGATCAATAGATAGTAAAGTCTCGATAAGAGCCAATGCAGGAACAGATAAATCCTGAAATCTCTCAGTAACACATCCATGATAAGGCCGTTGAGGTTTGAAAGCTGTTGAATGTGGTAACTTCGATTTTTCCCAATATTCTTCAGGTGGAGAGCCACAAAGTTTGAAGATCTTGTGCAATTGTTCAACCTGAAAACATTACCGACTTATATAAGAGTTCCAAGGCAAAAACGTTTAAGAAAATGAAAAGCTTCAGTTATGAAATAGACACAAGGTTCAAGTCCATTTGTCTCAACCTATTCTCTTAACCACCAGTCAATAGATTCACATAATAAAAATGTTTCAGCTGTTTGACATCTTTCATCTTAGCATTAGGTATTCACAATGCACTTCTGATGATATGTAAGTACAAGAAAAAAACACTAGACATTCACAAGGTCCAAGTCTTTTTATTTCACCTATTCTCCCGGCCAGTCATCAATAGATTCACATATTAATTATTTTAGTTGTTTGTCATTTTTCATCTTAGTATTCGGTTTTTATTATGCACTTCTAAAGATATCTATGTACAAGAAAAAAGCAACTTAAATGGACAAGAATAAAAAAATTTATGTAAACCCTATACATTTATCAAATAAATGATGTAGACAACGACGGTTACTCCTAATACGATAGGTCAGTTGCATGAACCAAGCTTCTATCAACAGTGGTCATCCACTACGATCCAAGATTTTGTCCCCAATGGTCGTCCACAATGATCCTTAGCCTTCATTCTCTATTCTGTCATATGTTAAATGCTCTTACAAACCCAATTCCTTTATATCATTCGCCACGCCCTCCATCCAAGTCATCTTCGGCCTCCTTCGAATTCTTTTTAAATCTTCACAATCTTAACTCAATACTACTCTTACCGATCCATTATCTAGTTGACATCTCACATGCCAAACCAAATAGTCCTGATAAGAACAAAGTAAATCATCGTTTCATATCTAACTCTGAATATACCTCATAGAATATTTTTCTAAGCAAGCAATATAACAAGATTTGCTTCTTTAACCTGCCCAAAACCTGGCCTAGGTAACCAAAAAATAACCTTAATATTATTAAAACAACCTGTGAGTGCACTTCCACTTGTCATATATCACCTATAAGCTCAACCAGGGCATATAGTCTTTTACAATGAAAGCAACTTAATTTATCAGATAGCACACCCAAAGCTTCCCAGTATTCCAGGAAGATGAAATGGTTCGTACTCGTTCAAAGTCTAAGCACAAACAGATTTAGATGTCTCATGGCACAAATTGACATTTCAAACCAATAATGATGAATGTTTTTCCAACAAGCAGTTTACCTCTGTCCTTCCGGGCATGATAGGTTTGCCAACGTATAATTCTCCAAGAATGCAACCCGCACTCCATAAATCTACTGATACCCCATAACGAGTGGCTCCAAGCAACAGTTCAGGTGGTCGATCACAAAGTTACCACTCGGCTTGTCAATGGCAGGCTCTTCTGAGAATCAAAGAAAGTTGCTAACCCGAAGTCTGCTATTTTCAATATGCCATGATCATCAATCAAGAGATTTGAGCCCTTTATGTCACGATGGAGTACACCATGTCTATGACAATATTCAAGGCCACAAAGAAGCTGCTGCATAAAACATTTTACCTGACAAAAGAAACCTATTTGATCTGAGAATTTATAAATTCAACAAGTTGCAGACAGAAATTATTGTATTACACAAACAAATAGTTGAAATGCAGGTACCTGTGGCTCTGTGAACTTCAGGCCTGGAAGTGCTGCAATGCCTGTAAGATCATGCTCCATGTACTCAAATATGAGGTATAAGCTGCTAGACGTTGGAGATGCAATCAGGCCTTCCAATTTAATTATATTAGGGTGATCAAGTCTACGTAGTATAAGGATTTCTCTTGACATGAACTTTACACTCTCCTGATCAAGGTTATCAAATCGTACTCTTTTTAAAGCAACAATCTTGCCATGAATGATATCACGAGCCTTGTAGACACTGCTATAAGTCCCTTCCCCGATCTGTACGAATAGACAAGATTACACCATGTGTAAACTTTGCAATAGTTGTCACAAATATGTATAAACAATAACATGAAGCCAGTTTTCTTGTTGTAGTTAGCAAATTACAAAACTAGAACAAAGTTTCATCAGCAAAATGATAACAAAAAATATAAAACAGAAAAATTGTAGAAGTAGATGGTAGTTAATAATTCCCAGTAAAAAATATGCTATATGGCTTGTAAAGAAAGAACTTGGAAAACCAGATATTATATTAGAGCGCTATGCTTTGGAATCTCTGCATAGCTTGATGAAACGTTAGACATTCACGTTACAATCATATCAAAAAGCTAATAAGATTAAGACTTAACTTGTTGGGACACTTAAATTGCTTCTAAAGTAGTTCTTTACGCAAGTTTCAAATATTCTTGGAAGCATGAAGAGAGCATATGTTGTATAGTTTCATTCCCTTTTACATATATGGAACAGGGACAATATTCAAGCATACGGCTTGTAGATGGAGCCACAAACATACTTGGGCTTCCTTTATTGTATGAAAGCTTCGAAACTAGAATTATCTGAACTTATTTTTAGTTGTAAAGTGAACTTAGTTACCCTTCTCTGAACTTATTCCTCCTAAAACTAACTTTTTCAAGTTTAAAATAATAATGACTTAAATCCTTAATCATTCTTCAGTGAGAATGAGTTCTCTGTCCATGATTTTCATACCATTTCTGCCAATTGTCTTTTGGGTGGTAAAAAAACATATAGAAGTAGTAAGATAATTGTAACATATGTCTTCGCATAATCACTCCCATATTGTCATCACACTAGCAAATTAAGGAACAAGTAAGGTGTTGATATTTCTCATCATTATATCAATAATTGATCCAATCCAAATAGTAAACCTGCTACACAGCAAAGCTCATAATCAGGTGCCTACAACCTAAAGTCTCACGGAAATTGATACAGAGACAAGTATGGATGCAATATGGACACAAATAAAGAGCAATATTCAAAAAGAGTTAGTTCTTAATCAAATATGTGATCATATATCTAAGGTGTCGATTTCCAATCCTTTTTTACCTTGTTTAATTATTTATACATAAGGAAAAACATGGTCATGTGGGATCTTGTTAGATAAGTCTCGTCATATAGTTTCATAATATCAATTTTCTATAATTTTTACTTAAACATAATTAGAGATATTAATGTTCAAAGTTGTGCATTGGCAAATGTGCCAAAACCTTTGGGTATAACTAATAAAAAAAGGAGGAAGTACTTAAAATGCATAGGATAATAACTTTTTATTTCGTTTTTTTAGCATGATTCTACTTGGAGGTGAAAGTACGCTTCATAAGTTTTCCAGCAGGTGCTTGTTGGCTTTCACACTATATGTAGTAACGAAGTCATATGACTTTGAAACCGATCCGATCCAAATGATCAATCAATGCAAAATCCATTTTGTTGCCTTGTGGGCCAAAGATCCATGCCTTTAGCTAAATTTCAGTAATCTAGGATCCATGATCTGGAAAGAGTTGACTATTCTCTTCTTACTTTTACTAAAATTAGGAGTCTAATAAAGGGAGTTTCATATAAACATTTATCAGAAGGTAATTCTGATATAACGTAATTTCTGGTCCAAAGAGAGTTTCTCGACAACGCAGCAGGCAGCAAGCAAAGTGATCCATTGAATATCTCGTAACCAAGGAAGTATGTTGCCTGAAAATAAAGGTGTCGGCTGTGTGACCCTCAGATCATAGATGAAATATTTGAGAGAATTGGTGTAGTCACTTGGTTCAACGATGGAAATATATGGGTTGTAAATTAAAATTTCACTCCATCAAAGAAGGAACCGCTTGTTGCTGGCTTCCCAAATCAGGCACGTTGCATGAAGATAATATCCCAAATATATGTCTTGTAGAAAAATACCTCATATAATGTGAGGAAGTTTGTTAAGTCTGTTGAGATGCTAGACGATCTTCAGATAAGATTGCCGCTTTTCATCATATAGAATCATATGTTTACAAGATGATAAATCCCATGGTCCTTGAGCAGAACATTCTTCCTGGAATTCTATTGACTAAACTAACAAAGAAGTCACATCCTTTGGTGACTTCTGACCATGCTGCGCGGGTGTCTAGAGTTTTGCCTCGCAAAGCTGAAACTCAAAATGCAGGGAGGTCGAAACTTGCTCTAAATTAAAATGGAGGGCCTCCCACAAGATGCATTTTTGAAGTGTGATGACTCCAGAAGTCATTACATGAACTTAGGGCGAATTATATTAATTTACTTCACCCAACATTCGGATCCGAAGATCCAACCCTGCAATCTCCAAACTACAAGATCGAACCACAACAGATATAATTTCTAACTTAAATTGAGAGCCTCCTCTCATCTTACCCAACACTCGGACTCCTAAAGCTGCATATACCAAACAATCGCAAACTCTAGGCGCAACTTCTCTTTGGATCGGATTTCCTAGATCATCCCTTGTCATAGGAAACCAATATTCTTCTATTGCCCACCTCACACTACTAACTACCACCCTAGCACAACCATAAACAAAATGGCAAGGATAATTGGATCTAGAAAAAACTAAACTAAGGCTAAAACAGAAAACATAACCTAAACAAACTGAATTGACCACCATAACCAAAGGACGTCCTTCGACGACGAGCCCTTGACCGGCGACGGCGCGTGCGCTGAGGCGGCGGCAAACATTGCGGCTGTCGTGACGGTGGGACAATGGCTCACCAACCCTCGTTTCCCACGAGGACACTTCACCGGGCAAAAGGCAACCGAAGCCTCGAAAAACATAAAGCTAACAAGGGAACGGGGAAGCGGAAGGGGCTCGACGGCCACCGTGCCGAGGCGGCTCAGGCAGTCGTCGAGCCCCTTAGGGTTTCGGGCTTCGCGCTTAGGGTTTGCTTTTGCTATAGGGGTTTTTCTCTCGAGCGACTAATGCATATATCTCTCATAGTGTGCAAGGGCTCTTTTGGAGAATAAACATGGGAATTATTATTAAAAAAAAATATTCGTCTCCAATTTGAACTCCGCCCAAGGGTGATATTCGTCTCCAATTTCATTTTTACTCGAGTCTCAAATGAATTCAATAAATTTTCCACAATCGGTGAAAGCCTAACAGACCAATGCAAGCACCAATAGTGGGATATTTCAATATATGTGGAATTGTGTGCCCGTGTGCGCATGCGAGTCAAAGTCTTCATTTTGCTTATTGTTTCTGAAGCGAACAAAAAAACAAGTAATGACCAAGAATTTTACAGTAAATCTAAAAAAAAGCTTTGCTGATAAAAAAAAAGTGGATGAACCAGCACGGTTTTTTCAAATATGAAGTCTATCACTGTAGGTTTCAATTTACCATAACTTAGGTTGCATGTTTATGGGAATATCAACAAAGGATGTGCTCTAAAATAAAAGCACGTTAAAGAGGTAGATTCAGGAAAAAAGCCCATTGCAAATATTTGTTGCAGCTGCTGTAGGTTTAAAGAATAGAATAAAAGCACCATTTAGAGTGTAACAAATAAGCGTATAGAGTAATTACGAAAGCCAGCTGCACTGCCGGACATGGATTACAAAGGAGGTCCCCATTGCAATCAGAACATTGTAGATCTACGTTTCTTTGAGGCGAATTTATAATTCTATTAATTTGCAAGGTTCATTTTCAATAATTTCATCTACCATAATTTATTGAGGCCTTTCCCTGGAGGGAGCCCCACAGAGAGAGAATAAGTAATAAAAAGGATCAGCAGTAAAGATACCTGTTGGCCCTGTTCCCAATGTGATTTTTACTTCTAGAAAGGCATCCAGCTCAAAAGGTGTCAAATGGCAATTTCTTTAGCATGTTTCCTCACTAGCTGAATTCAGGATACATAACATCAGCAAGCCCACTACACTAAAAGCAAGAGCAAATCAAAAATGTCATGGAATCATACTTAAGCTCTAGTTGTTCTGTGGTGATTTTATTTACTGATTTGAACTCCCCACTCATTCAGTACAGTACTAACCTTTGCTTCATCATATTCCAAAGTAACATATCTTGTAGAATAATATCCTGTTGCATCTGTTGAATACAGATTCTTTAATTGTTCCATTCTGGTGTAATTGATGAACCAAGAAATGAAAAGAATCATCAACCAATACTTCTAACACATCCATATTTTGTACATTTGTTATGGTGAAACTTCAGATTGATGGTTTACCAGACCACTCAAAATTATATATATCTCATCCTTTTGAGGATGTGAACTATCACCAGCTATAAACTCATGACTAGTGTCATTCAGCTTGATCAAACTACAAGAAGCATTCTTCTTGATCCTTCTAGTCTTTATGGAGCTCCGAGTCTTCGCAACATCATCCCACATATCAGAATTAGCATAAATGTCAACCATTACCGAGTAGAGCCCACTATCTTCAAGGTTCAACTTCTGTACATGCTTAGCTGCTTCTTCAGCAACTTCAACCATACCATGTTTTCTACAGCCAGCAAGCAAAGCTCCCCAGATAAAGATGTCACCCTGAATTGGCATATGTTCTATCAGTTCTAATACTTCTCCAACACAACCAGCACGTCCAAACAAATCAGCCATGCAACCATAGTGCTTTAGCTCTCAAGGAACCCTGTATACAGATTCCATATATCGAAAAATTTTACGTGCTTCACAAATGAGACCTGCATGACTGCATCCAACCAAAACTCCCAAGACACTAACATCATCTGGTCGAACTCCATCCTTAATCATCCTGGAGAAGTAATCCAAGCATGCCCTTTCGTGGCCATGCACAGCAAGCCCCATCAACAAAGCATTCTATGTGAACAAATTCTTCTCAGCGCTTGATTCAAATATATTTATGGCGTTCTCGATGCAGCCACACTTGGCATACAAGTCCACCAAGCCAGTTAATAAGAAGGAATCCACTTGAAGTCCATTCTGGATTACATAGTCATGAACTGCTCTACCTTGCTCCAAATAAATCTCCAAGTTGTGCACAAGCAGAAAGAACAGAGACCAGATCAATGTTTTCTGGACGAATTTCAGACGATGAACGAAGCAAGCTATTAAAGAGGTCAATGGCCTCTTGGCATTCCCCCATATGGGCATAACCAGCAATCAGAGTACCCCATGAGACTGCATCACGAATAGTCATTTTATCAAAGAGCAGACGTGCTCGTTCACTGTCTCCAGCCTTCATGAAGCCATCAATCAATGCATTATAGGATATAATATCTTTATGGTCATTCTCTTCAAATAACAAGCAAGCATCACTGAGACGGTCCAATATGGCATAGACGTGAACTATGGAATTGAGAACAAATAAGTCAGAACTGAAGCCAGACTTCAAGGTCAGGGAATGAAGGGCAGCAGCCATTGAAGGGACACGAAGATTACCAGAGGCCTTAATGGCAAAAGGATAAGTGTGAAAGTCAGGAGAAACTAGAGCACGGCGCATTTTTATGAAGAGTAAGAGGGCTGACGCAGGAGCAGAAAAGAGATTCTCAACTCGCATCATTGTGTTGTAGCAAAAAGTGGTCGGCGATCTTATAATGTTGAACACTGAAACGGCGTAGTTTGTCATACTTGAAGACGCTGCAACACGATGTGAAGCAGCAAGGCGGGCAATTGTAAACAGAACATTTGGCAGAAGAAAGCAGGGATATAGAGTGAGGGTGCCTGTGGTAATGGCATTGGCATGAATTTGATGGAGCTGGGGAAAGGTTTTGCAATGCCTCAATGAATCTAATATGAAGTATTTAGCCATTGACAAGATAATCCTCCCAGCAGTGCTTCTTTCTTATGTCCATTTCATTTTTTCGCATAGTTCAATTTTGATGACAAGCCACACTTCATTCAAGAAACAAGCACCAAATCTTACACAAGGATGAATCTCCAAAACTGATACAAAAGTAAATCTGCAAATGCAATTTGCATTCTTTTTTGACCCGGCCAAAGCAAAGCTATGTGTATCTTAATGCAGCACTGGCCACTTCAATCATATTGAATATCTGATTTCTCCTTATATAAAAAGATACAGAAGATGCATATACCTGAAACCACATTTAGAAAATAAAATTCAATTAAAACATCATACAACTTGTGGTGAGATATTAACCACAATTTTATTGACTCGCTAAGTTAAGAAGGTCTCACAAACAGAAAGTGTCTTCTACAAAATTTTAAGATTTTGTAGTTCCTTCCTCTATTATACCCTTTTCTTCTATTCCTTCTTCTTTCGATGCCTACACTTGTCATGAACTTTCTCATTTACGTACTGTTGATCTTGTTATCCTAGCCAATGTGTTGTCTAATGTTGAGTCTTATGCTCAGGCTAAATATGACCCGAGGTGGGTGGAAGCTACAGATAAAGAATTAGAAGCCCTGGAAAAGAATGGTACATGGGAAATTGTGGATTTACCTTCTAATACCAAGTCTATTGGCTGTAAGTGAATGCTTGAAACAAAATTCACTCCTCATGATTGTGTTGACAGATGCAAAGAGAGATTAGTTGCTAGGGGTGATAGGCAGATCAAAGGCAAAGATTACAAACATACATTCAGTCAAGTTGCTATGTTCACTACAACTGTGATTGTTGTTGCCACAACTGTGATTGTTGTTGCAGCTCCTCGTCACATGGAACTTCACCAAGTGGACATCAATAATGATTTCTTACATGGTTTTATTGAAGAAGATTCGAATATGCAAACCTCCCTTGGGTTATAAGAAGGTGAAACCTAGTCAGGTTTGCAAGTTAAAGAGGTCCATTTATGGACTCAAGGAGCCTTCTAGGCAATGGAATTTGGAATCAACCAAATTATTGCTGAAACTTGGTTTCCAACAATCCAAGTATAATCTACTCATTGTTTAATGTGCATTCTGGTTTTACATGCACTATTGTTGTGGCATATGTTGATGATTTATTGGTAGCTTGTACTCATTTCTCAGCTATCCAATAGTTCAATTACATGATGAATTCACTATTAAAGATCTAGGACCACTGAAGTACTTCCTTGGTATTGAGTCACTAGGGATTCCTATGGGATTTTGTTAAATCAAAGAAAGTACATTCTTGATCTTCTTCAGAACACTGCTACGATTGTTTTCAAAATAGCTGATTGTCCTTTGCCTCAATGGTTGAAGCTTAGCAACCATGATGTTGATCTCCTGTGTGATCCAAAGATGTATAGAAGGATCATTGGAAAGCTTCTCTATTTGAATATGACCATACCTGATATTTCTTTTGTTGTACAACAACTTCAATTTATCTGTGACCCTATGGTGCCACATTTCCTTGCTCCACAACATGTTCTCAGATATCTCCTAGGCATATTGCATCATGGTCTCTTCTATTCTCCTGACACAACATTACAAGTTCATGCTTACGTGATGCGGATTGGGGTAATTGTATTGATTTGTGTGTTTTTTGCCACATCTCTTATTTCATGGAAGACCAAGAAGCAAACAGTGGTTTCTAAAAGCTATACTGAAGCTGAGTACAGAGTATGACCATACAACAAGTGAGCTTACTTAGGTGACTAGTTACTGTGTGTTTCTTGGCACATCTCTTATTTCTTGGAAAACCAAGAAGCAAACAGTAGTTTCTTGGAATTCCAAGAAGCAAACAGTGGTTTCTAAAAGCTCTAGTGAAGCTGGGTATAGGAGTATGAGCCATACAACAAGTGAGCTTACTTGGGTACCTAATTTATTATCTGATCTTCCAATAATGATTTCTACTCCTGTGCCTTTGTTTTGTGATAACAAGGCTGCTCAACATATAGCTGATAACCCTTGCTTTCATGAGAGAACCAAACATTTGCACATACATGTTCATTATGTCACACGAAATATGGCATCTGGTTTCATTGCTACTCGTCATGTTAGTTCTGAAATGCAACTAGCTTATTTAACTAAGCCTCTTGGTGCAGCTCAACACAAACTTTTGGCTTTCAAGCTGGGTCTTGTTCCCAGTTCCTCTCTTGAGGGGGGCTGTAAGTCACGAGCTGACTTGATTCAGCTACTGATGCTCAGCTGATTAGTGAGAAGAGAGGGTGACGCCCTCATAAGAGAAACTCAGCTGGTTAGTTTGTTTATGCCTAGCTGGCAGGTTGTTATGCATTCACTTAGAATTAGTTAGAGTTAGTTTTCTAGCTTTTCCTACAAACTTTGTAATACTTAGTATAAATAGATCTTCCTGCTGTAATCATCAATTGAGTTGATCATTAATAAGATTTTAAAGAGAGATTCTCTCTCTCTCATATCTCATTCATGATTCAAATTATCTCCAGTTCTCACTATGTCAAAGTCTTGAATCCACCAACATTCTAAATCATCATCCTGTCATTACCCACAAAGACCACAACCAAAAAAATTTCTCCCAATATTAAGTGCTCTCAGTGAAGATTCAAGCAGAACAGCAAACAGAAATCTGAATGTATCAAATCAAAGAACATAACTTCACTGAACAAAATTTTCTAAACTACAAAGGTTTACCACCTTTTTTCCTGCAAATACACAACTAATCATCACAAATGCTCCAAATTAACTCTTTTTAACAAAGTTTCTCAACGTAAAACAAATTTAAGAGAAAATAGCTCATCAAAAAAATTACATATAATCATCATAAAAGCACAAAAATAATTACCAAGAATCAAGATGATCTCCCGATTAAAGCTATAATCCGTTTCCCGCTCTTTCTCTCTTCTCTGAAGCTGCATCTCCTTTCAGTTCTGAAACTCTAGGAGGTTGAAACGCATCGTTTTAATGCGAGTTATTCTAGTATCAACTATTCAACTCCAGTCAAAACGCACCGTTTAGGTCATTGGGCCACCATTGGGCTACCTTTGGGCCATACCGGCCCATTGCTGAGTTTCAATTCTAGGGTTTCAATTCTGAAATTGTACTACTATAAATATATGCTACACTGCAACTTAGATTTCTCAGCATATGTCGCAGTATAAAAAAAACTTATTTCTCACATTGATTTTGTGTTTGAAATTTTGTTATTTCTTTCTCTCCCTAAAATTTATCGAAGGTAGAGGATGAAGATGATGAGTTATGATGGAATGACGATGGTTTTATTACCATCGAACGATGCATCCGCTACGTTCTTACTGATTCATCCTCTATTTACTAATTCTTGTTAGTTTTTGAAAGTGGAGAAGATATAATTAATTAGGAAAAAGATTTGAGATGAGGTGAGATGTGTTATTTTCATGTCTAAGCATCTGAAATTTTTACTACTTTTTTTTTTTGAATCCATTATCCAAACATCGTAAAATATTTCAAGGGTTCCACCGAGATTTTAACTGTATTAATTTTTGTTCTTATATGAGAAATAGAACTATAGAAGTCAAGAGAGTTTATTGAATGAGAACTCGAGGGAGGAACAAAAAAACATTTTATATATGGTATTTTTTTTAATTAAATGAGTAATTTTTTTGTAAGATAAAAATAGAAAAAAAAAAACTTAATGTTGATTTTTAGAAATAGTAGTGTTGTATAGTTAATGACAAATATTGCATACAAAATTACTGAATTTGTTATAACAAGGGACTAAGCTCCTGTTTGGACAAGATCAATACGCTACTTAAGAAAATTATGGGTGTTTGGTAAGGTAGTGGTTGTAGTAGCGGTTGTAGTAGATTATGGGTAGCGGTCTAGCAAATAAACACTATATAATAACATAAGGTAGAAATGTTAACCAATGTTTTTAATTTCTTTTCTTTTTTCTGTTTATTAATTGCTTTATTTTATGGCAATTCATTGTTTTTTCTTTACAATAGCAGGGATATGATTTAAATATTTATTATATAGATAAGATATAACTAATCTTTTATACTCATTCCACAAGCATTTTAACTAAAATAGGTAATATAACTTTTTTGAGGGTTGAATATTGTCTTAAATTTATACATTTTTTTGAGCAATTAAAAAGTCATATACTCTTCTTTGTGTAAGTTATTTGAAAAAATAAATATTAAATTTAACCATTGAATGAAGATATGAAATTGTTGTAGTTCATTTTATATTAGAATAAATTTCATTTATTGTCTTTTACAATTTCAACAGCTACTTTTGCCAAATATTCTAATTAAACAACTACTTTAATTCTTTAACGAACTACAGTAGGCAATTAGCATTTACCCCATCATTCTTCTATCTACTATGACATTAACAACTACTAAAACCGCTAGTTTTTGCCAAACATGCCCCTAAATGTTGCTCTCGGGTAATATTTTGATAAGTTGGTCCAATTAAAGAATCTATAAATAGTCCACATTCCTCAAAAATTTGGTTGGTTAGTTTTTAATGAGTGAATTAAACAGGTATCTTGTTTATATATAGGTCAAATAGACATAGAGATTTTCAACCCGTTCATTAATTGAGTTAAGTTTTTATTATCGTTTTGTAGTTCTAGTTTTAAAAAAAGCTGAACTAAAATCAGAATTATGGAAATCATAAAAATGTTGTTTTTAGTTTTTTGCTGTAAGTTTTTAAAATTAACATGTCTAGTATAAGTATTATTATTAATTTAAGTTTATTATACTGATCATATATCAGTTTTTTGTTATCTCTAACGGACCCTAAGGGCATGTTTTCTTCGGCATAAAACAACTTAATTGAACTGGACTGATTGCAACTGAACTGAACTGATTGCAACTGAACTGAATTCTAATAGTAATGACAATAATTTGGGAACTGAATTGAACTGAACTGAACTGAACTAAATTGAACTAAACTGAAAATAAGCTGGGGAGGGATTCTCAAATAACATTAACTCAATTATCCCACCTACTTATTATGAATGTAAACATTAGGGTGACAACTAGAGTATTGATTTGTGATGAGTTAATATTTTTGGGTAAAGGAGGAGTTTTTCTTTGTTTAGAAGTAAGGCCGAGATAGCAGGCAAATAGGCCTTTAAAAAAACCGAATTCGACCAATTCATCCAAAATAATGATTTACAATTGTTATGGATCTTTTGCATCAAATTCGGACCACATTATTAGAGATTAAAGATTTAAAAAAGTAGAACAATTGAACATTATGAAGTATACATTTTTTAGCTTGTTAGCTTTGTTGTATCCTATAAGAGCATTTCCAATGATAAATCTAATTCATATTTAACTTGTATTTGTAATGCCACGTCGATGGTCGAAGTAGCAGCACTTTTGAGCTACATATAGTATAACTTATGAGCTCACATGGCAAAATGTTGGCCTAAATTTTTTATTCATCTACATCTAACTATATTGCTCAACAAATTAAGCTATGTATTGCTTTGTCGAACCAATTCCATCTTACTCCCCCAAAAGCGAATTCGGATGGGTATCTCATTCAAACATTTCAATACTTTTCCATCGAATTCAAATCACAAGTTTCTTGATCCAAAATTTCTGATCGAATAGCATATTCTATTTGCACAACCACAATAAGTACTCTCCCTGACCAACACCCCGCACAAGTCAGCCTACCAAACTACATAGTCAGGTTCACTGAAACTCTGAGACTAGGTACATGGTAAGGGGCAATGCATCAAAATAAGATTTAATTATGTTTAAGAAAGATAAGCCCAGCACAGTTCAAATAAAGTAACTCGAATCGACGAAATAGGGAGTGGGAAGAAGTCAGAAGAGAAGTTGCTTGAAGACTTGCAATTTACTTCTAGTAATTATATGATCATTACTTAGCGAGACTAAGATACCAAAATAGATATACATATATATAATTTCCTCATCACCACCCAACATGTGCAATGTTGTATGTGTATTTACATGAAGCCTGAATGAAACTTGACCTATGTTGGTGTATTTCTTAGCTTAAACCATACAGATGGCTATCAATTTAGCATTATCACCTAGCCAACACTCTGCTATGCTTGGACTTATCATGACGAGCACGACGAGCTGCATCTTGAATCCTGCGATCATGCTCTTTGAGCATCCGGTCAAGATCTTTTGCGGGATGGAGTAATGGGCCAGACAAGTGAATTCTGTCACCTTCAGGTGCAAAACTATGCTGGATAGAAGAAAACAGAGAAGAATATATGAATTAGACGTGAAGAAAACATACTTTATGACACTACGATAATTTCACTCTTCAGTTTTGAGACAATAAGTTAGCAGCGAAGAGATGGCTGTAATCTTTGATCTATGGAGGTTCAAATCCAGCCATATCGAATATAATGAATGTTTATTAATCCAACTCTGCACTCAATTTATGCTCAAGCAAAATATTTGACTGATATTTACACAGGAAATGCCAGAAAACTCACCATTGCTGGTCTCCTAACACGTGTTTTTTCTTCAAGCTGATGCCAATCCTCGTCTCTTTCTCCATCCAAATCATTAATAGGTCCTGAATATCTTTCTGCTGCATCAAGAGCCTTTTTATTTTGTGGAAAGCCAAATCTTCGACGATTATCTTCAACAGCCGAACTCCTACTTGGTGCTGGACTAGATAAAGTTGTTAAATTGGCTGGCCTTGAAAATGATGGAGGATCATTCAGTTTCCTCTCACCATTTGACCATCCACTAGCACGAGTTAAAGGTCCTGAATAAACGCCTCTCTGATGAAGGCGGTCAAAGATCTCTTTACTCACTTCTTTGACAGCTTCTGAATTACGTGTAGAACCAGAAGTAGATTCCTCTTGACGAGATCTGAAAGACTCAATTTGAGGCTTTGATTGGGATTGGCTCTTCTTTCTCTGAAATGAGTTATAATATAATTCAGCAAATACACATATCGCCTAGTCCACAACAACTCAGAAGAAATGACTTCCAATAGAAAATGAAAAACAAGAAAAAGTCTAGAGATCATAGAGCTAGTTACCTTTCCAAAGAATATATGCACGCAACATGATTTGTAAATATAGTATATCTTGTAACCCAAAAGAATATAATCTTGCATAATTAGAGAGGGCATTATTTAATTTTAAAGTATTCAGTATGTGAAGGTTGTTCGAAGCTTGGAAATCCTGTAATTGTCAAGGATATTCTTAAAATAAAGCCATTTGGAAGTAAGGTCATCCACATTCAGAAAGAAATTCTTAGTCCTAAAAGTTATTCTCATGCCAAGTGACTAATTAAGTATTATGGTAAAATCCCACTCCTGACAAAAGAAAAAAAAAAGGGACCAACATAACAAGTAATGTTATGGGTATGGCCCTCATTTCCCTTTCCATTTACTTCCACCAATGCTCAGCATAAAGATGATGCAGTCAATGACAAAGACGTCTTATATTAAGGGGGAAGAAAGTAAAAAGCATGACCATATTTGGAAATGACGTGATTGAATAAAACGAATATTAGGACCTACAACTAAAAATATTGCCTTCTTAGGGCATGTACCACTCGTAATTTCAGTTGGACTGTTGTAAAATTGTTCAATCTCATGTATTATCTATTGAGTATTGAAATAACAATTAGTAACTTAGTAGGAGAAAAACAACAATAGTGGCACTCAAGTCAAGTTATTACCATTGGAATGATTCCTTGGTTTAAGGGCTACTAGTTTATATAAGGATAATTGTCAACAAGTTAGTTACAGAGATTGGACGTTTTAGTGCGATTAGAGAACTGATGATTTGGTGAGGAAATGTTTTTTTAACAAAGATCTGGCTTATATGATTATTAGATGTAACGAAATTTGCAACTGGTGTAATCAACGGTTTATGATGATTTAGATGGGAGAATCAGAGGTGTGTGACTCAAAGATACAATCTCAACCTCAACGGAAGCACTAATGGAGAGTTGATGTCATGTAAAAGGTCTTGACTCTTTCTTGAGAAAGCTGTAGATGAGGCCTTAGTGAGGATGACGCCAAAAATAGTTAAATATTGAGAAATTAGTTATTAGAATTAGTGTAATTGTAACTCCTTGGACTATCTATCATTTGTGAATGGAGTCTAATAGAAACGGCTGAGCACGTTAAATATTTGTTACTCTTATTCCCAGGTATATAAGATTATGCTTCTTTGTGGGATTTGAAGGATTCATTCCATCACCCTATAAGAGTTGCAGTGTTTGTAAATTAAGCAATCAGCTCACATTGCGCAAGAAAGTACTCAGCTACGAAGTAACACAAATATGGAATTAAATCACATGCTTCACACTCAAGCGCAAATAAAGTGCCACTCAACCTGCAATGATGATAGAAATTTGGCATTAACCTTGGCCGATACAGTAGCACCAGTTTCTTGTGAGACTTGTCTTCCTTGGTCAACCCTATCTCGCCTGCCTCCCAAAGCTTGTCGCCTACAACAGTAACAGAGAATACATTACCGACACAAATAATAGACATAATACCTTCAAAAACGTTGTTTGGGGGGGTGTTGTGGAGAAACTGTATATATGTGAAATAAATTTATACAGAAATTAAAAAAAAACAAAACTTGGCTGTCCAATTATCAAAGGGTGAGACAGAATTAAGACTACAACATAACATCATGCATTGAGAAAAGTCGAAAACTGCATAAGTAAGCTAAAGATAAAATACAACATTCGTTAACTATCAATCCTCTAAAAACTAAGGGTAAAACTTTGCATGCCAATGTAATAGACTAGCCTAGGGGACAGGGGTATTTTAGTAATATACTCTAGTTAATATGTTAGCTTGGGGAATAAGGCAAGTAGACTATAAATAGAGGAGATTAGGGAGAGAAAAGATCATGAAGAAAATATTGGAGAGTTCAATTTAGTGGTTAGTTTGGGAGTGTGTCAAGTCACTCGAAAACTTGGCAATCTATCCTTTATATTTTGTGTAATTTTGCTTTGTTTCAATCAAATATCATCATCTTCTTCCTTAAATCCTACTGTCCAAATATTCAGTTTATTACAAATGGTATCAGAGCAGTACGATTCAGGGAGGTTAAATTGCTGATTTTTTGATTTCACACCCAAAATAAAAAAAAAAAAAAATCTACAATGGAGTTCACCGGAACTCGAGTTTTTGACATAGAGGAGTTCAAAAAGAACATCAGTGAAAAGATGGACGAGATCTCAAAGCAATTGACAGAGAGGTTGTGCGAGGACATAGGGCGCATAGTTGATAGGGCATTGGCTCCAATCAAACGTGAAATAAAGATGATTAAAGAGGAGCTCAAGGAAGAGGCTCTCAAGGAGAAGGAGTTCTCAGTGAAGCAGATTCAACAAGAGGATGAAATTCCAGCAAGCATGCAAGAAAAATCGAAGAGAAGAATTTCCCGTGAGGAGCGCAGCAGTCCTTTTGATGGCTACAAGGCAGTGGGTTCTGCCTCTGTTGTTCTCGGCGGAAGGAAGAGAAAATTATTTGAGAGGGGAGGTGCTGGATGCAGTGGTTCCGGCGGAGGTCCAGGCTTCTTCGCTGGCAGTGCTCGGGGTGGGGGATCTAGAAGTCTCTTACCAGATGAGTTTAAGGGCACTGGAGGTCAAGGGGTGGCTGCCGGATTTTGTAGTGTTGGAGGAAGCTTCAACGACCACCATTTAACTTCAGGAAAGGGTCACAATGGTAGTGATAGGCATAGAAATTTTGCGGGCACATTTATCGGCAGAGGTCGAGGTGGTTTTTGCGGTGGTTATTTAAGTGGTGGGAATGGCGGAATTTCCGGTATTGCTCTCAGCAACGTCGCCGGAGATTTGAGAGACAGTGGGGGGTGGCGCTGGAAAGAAGCCTTCCAGAAGGGAGAGGTTGGAAGAGAAGTGTGTGGGAGAATTGCTGAGTCATCTGTTGGCTTACAGAGGAAGCTAATATCAAAAGTTGAAAGTAAGGGTATTTATGGAATTGGCAATTCAATGGGCATTAAAAAGGCCAGACACATGCCTTTTTCACTCTCTTCAAACAGTTGCTGCACTCCCTTCCATGAGGTGAGGCCTACCTGTATAAAACCCATCTTTTTTCCAAACAGTGAGGCAAGGCCCACCTCTAACCTGCCCATCTTTTATCCTTCTCAGTTTTACACCACAATTTTTGAGGCAAGGCCCAGGCTCCAGTTTTATAATTCCAAGCCCCATTTATGTCCCCAGTCCTTTAAAACCAATGACTCCACCCAACTCATGACCCGACCCATTCAAATTATAAAACCAAACTTAAAACCCAAAATTTCTACCCAGATCACCATTAGTCCTGCCCAAACTTTTTTAGATCCAACTTTCTTTTCTTGCCTTCATCTTACAAATGCACCATTCCACACCCAACACCCCTCTTCCCACACCCAACACCCCTCATGGGCCTCATCACACAACACCAAAACACCACACCACGCCACTCAAAACCTTATTGCAGAATTCCAAATGCCTTTCTTCATAGCTGTGCTACCCGAGACTGGCAGAGACCTATCTCACAAGGAGCAACAACACAAGTTAAAGCAAGGTCTTTGTTTTATGCATGAAGAACTCTATCGAGGCCAAGAATCAGTGCTGATTATGACCCACCTTGTAATAAACTGAATATTTGGACAGTAGGATTTAAGGAAGAAGATGATGATATTTGATTGAAACAAAGCAAAATTACAGAAAATATAAAGGATAGATTGCCAAGTTTTCGAGTGACTTGACACACTCCCAAACTAACCACTAAATTGAACTCTCCAATATTTTCTTCATGATCTTTTCTCTCCCTAATCTCCTCTATTTATAGTCTACTTGCCTTATTCCCCAAGCTAACATATTAACTAGAGTATATTACTAAAATACCCCTGCCCCCTAGGCTAGTCTATTACAGCCAAACATAACCTACATTAGACAATGACATTCCACGGAAGGCCTCGACAATGACATTCGTTAACTATGATTAAACGTTTTTTTACATGTTTAAGAAGGTATCATTCTTACGAAATTGTTTGGGAAGATAACTTCAAATGTTGAGACTCTTCCGACTTAAGCAATACTTGGGTCCATTTAAAGAAAACAAGGTACAGTTAAGAGTTGAGACCGTTACAGTCAGCTTTCAAAACAAAAAATCATACATAAAAACAAAAGCATGGCAGCTCAAGAAACTAGTTTAGAGACTCTTGGAAAAAGACGAGTCAGAAAAAAAGCTTGTGAAACACTTTAATAGGTGGGTGTTGCATTGTTGCTAACTACTTCCTCCGTTTCCTTTTAGTTGTAGCATATTGACTTTTGACACTATCCACATATTCCTTTTTGACCTTGTTTAATTATTTATACATAAGGAAAAACATGGTCATGTGGGATCTTGTTAGATAAGTCTCGTCATATAGTTTCATAATATCAATTTTCTATAATTTTTACTTAAACATAATTAGAGATATTAATGTTCAAAGTTGTGCATTGGCAAATGTGCCAAAACCTTTGGGTATAACTAATAAAAAAGGAGGAAGTACTTAAAATGCATAGGATAATAACTTTTTATTTCGTTTTTTTAGCATGATTCTACTTGGAGGTGAAAGTACGCTTCATAAGTTTTCCAGCAGGTGCTTGTTGGCTTTCACACTATATGTAGTAACGAAGTCATATGACTTTGAAACCGATCCGATCCAAATGATCAATCAATGCAAAATCCATTTTGTTGCCTTGTGGGCCAAAGATCCATGCCTTTAGCTAAATTTCAGCAATCTAGGATCCATGATCTGGAAAGAGTTGACTATTCACTTCTTACTTTTACTAAAATTAGGAGTCTAATAAAGGGAGTTTCATATAAACATTTATCAGAAGGTAATTCTGATATAATGTAATTTCTGGTCCAAAGAGAGTTTCTCGACAACGCGTTTGGTGTTCTAAGAACTTCTAATTTCAGTTCTTAGTTTTCTAGTATCCTCTTCATTGTGCTATAATAAGAGGCAAATGTAATATTAGAAGATCAAATTTCAAATTTGAGCTTATAAAAAAGTTATTTTTCTCCAAAAAAACTAATCCTCTTTACTCTCCTAGTGAGAGGTTAATTTATACTTGAATCCTTTTAGTATACTATTTAGTTAGTGGAAGTTCTTCAAGGTTGGATGAGGATGAGTGTAAACTTTGTGTTTAAGCAATATTCATCTACTTAGATCCTCTAAGTGCTGCATAATCAAGGTTGATTCATATCCTTTTCTTTGTTTTCAGTTTTTTCAAACACAAGAACCAAAAGACACCATTTGTTTGTGAAAGCATACGCTTACAGCGTGTTAGAGCAAAACTGAGGCTTACAGCTTAGAGCAAAACTGTGGAAACCGTTTCTTAACCTGTTTCCTGAAAACAGTTACGGCATGGTCCTATGTCAGTGCCCCTTCCCATTACAAGAAAGTGAAATACCAATTTGCTGCAGAAGGATAGTAAATAATTGTTGTAAGTTGAGGGAACAATGGACTGAGAACATGCCATAACTGCTGGTTTCCTGGTCTATACAATGCATCTCCATCGCACATCCAAAGACCATGCCCCCAAGAGTTCTGAAATATTGAGATGTGTATATTTCATGTTCTCTGTTAACTCTTGAGTCAACACAAGACTATTACAATTGTTTTCTTCCAGCTCTATTCACCAAGTTTGCTTTTCAATATAGGGTTGGGGGTAAGGTGATTCTCTAAATCATTAAAGCACATAGAAAGCTTATCCAGAAAAGATACTATATTGATAAAGTACCCAATTGCAATGCAACACTAAGAGCTTCAAAGAATGAGAAGTACCTTCCAATTTCTTCCTCACGCCTTCTTGCATCTATCTCTTTGCTAGGAGGATATTTAGGCAAGGTTGAGGGATCACAAGCAACAGGCTTACATGTAAAAAACTGCAAATTGAAAAAATTCTGATAATATCAAGAACCGAAAAAGAGAAACAGTGACACAAATTACCAACTAGAAAGAAGTAACCATTTACATGGGAGCTCTATAAAGAAACAAAGCAATGTTGAGAGATAACTACAACCAAGCCCTACTAAGTACTAACCATTCATAAGACAAAAGGCATGGGAGCACAGAGAAAGATGAAGTAAGATCTGCAGCACTTTCAGGCAAAGGGATCAAAATATCAGACCACCATGTTATTTTTCGTTACTTTTAGTTTGAGACAACAGAATTTGAACTTGTTTTATGCTTCTTCTATTGCACAAAATAGCCTAAACACTTCTAGCCTTTTCTCATATAAGATATAAGCATTACTTTCTAATGTTGGAGAGAGAAAAGTGGGCCATTATATATGTAGGAGAAAGAGAGTGGGATGTTTATTTAATATAGAAGAGAGATAGTGATTTATTGTACTAATACAGGAGAGAGAATCACTCGGAACCATGCATAACATGGATATAATAAAATTCCAACTTTAGCTCCCTGAGGTAGCAAAACAATCCAACTTTAGTGACCCGAGGTTAACGGAGTTAAATATCCGTCGGGGCCACATGTACAGGAAAAAAATGGATGTGTTAAAATCCTGTGCTCATGTCTTAAATCATTAGAACACAAATAATCTTAACTTCAAAACCCTTGCCAATAACTTTCTAAACTGTGTTCCAACGATTTACTAAAGTGAAAACATGATTTCAACACATTATCCTAATGGAAATTTAACACTGTAGGCACTCAAGCCACTAGAGTTGGATAATTTTCTAATCTTAGGGAACTAAAGTTGGAATTTGAAAAGATCAAGGCACTAAATTTGGATTAGGCTAAAACTGGAATATGAAAAGGTCAGGGTACTAAACTTCGATTAGGCTAAACCTCAGGACACTAAAGTTGGAATATAAAAAAGGTCAAGGCACTAAGTTAAAATATGAAAAAGGTCAGGGCACTTCATATTGCTTTCACATCTTCATTGAGCATTTTGACACTTTCAATCCACCATGGCAAGCCGAAGACATGGAACTTCACCTCCCAACCTTCTCTAGCAACAGTCCTTCGTCCAGACTCCAGATAATAATAATCTTTAGCTGCACTTCTGCAATTTGCACCTTCATATTTGGAGACCTTATGCCTTGAGTCTCATCAGCCTTAGTAAAAAATCTGGCTGAACATAGAATGAGTTGCCACCTCACTTAAAATTGCCATCTGCATTCTGTTCTGCAGAATAGAGCACAACCAGTCTTGCCTCTGAGCCTAGTGTTTATCCCTTCCCTGCCTGCCCCCAACACCCCCCCCAACAGCGAAAACACATATATCCAATATGCTTTAAATATTCATCTACACTATCACTCGGTCATTCACCTCGCTAACAGTCAAGGAAACTTGAGAATTAATATATCAACTGAAAGAGATATTACTAACAGGGTAAGTCGTTGTATCTCGACCTGCCTTATCGGTAACCTCTCCAACTTTCCCCTACTCTCCATTGCATGCAGCAGAGAAATAAGAACTTACAAGTAACCCCCTCTTTGTTCAACTAATAAGTACAAGGCTAATGATTTGACCAATAGGAGAATTAAGTAATGAAAGACGACCAACGGTCAACTAAAAAATGAGAAACCCTCGATTTAAGTCATATTTACAGATAAAAATTGATGTAATGAACACATCATTTGACAGAATTATACTCATTTAGAAGACACATGAACTTGCCATGCTACACCAACTAGCATTTCGAGGATTATAATGGAATTCTAAACATTATTGATAGACCTCAAGGATGTACTGAAATTCCTGCTCAGAAGGAAAGCTGGAGCAGCAGAGGAGTAAAAATCAATGACATAACTCTCAACCTAACAGATCTTCTATTTCAATTTCCAGTATGATAGCAAACAGGTTATACCTTGACCCAGTTACCAGATCTCTAATTTCCATTACCAGAAAACAAAAGAACAGATCCAAATTACTTCATCGATAGATGTTTACATACCTCACTCTCAAGAGCAGAAGCAGCAGTTCCACGACAAGCAGGATCTATAGATAGTAAAGTCTCGATAAGAGCCAATGCAGGAGCAGATAAATCCTGAAATCTCTCAGTAACACATCCATGATAAGGCCGTTGAGGTTTGAAAGCTGTTGAATGTGGTAACTTCGATTTTTCCCAATATTCTTCAGGTGGAGAGCCACAAAGTTTGAAGATCTTGTGCAATTGTTCAACCTGAAAACATAACCGACTTATATAAGAGTTCCAAAGCAAAAACGTTTAAGAAAATGGAAAGCTTCAGTTATGAAATAAACACAAGGTTCAAGTCTATTTGTCTCAACCTATTCTCTTAACCACCAGTCAATAGATTCACATAATAAAAATGTTTCAGCTGTTTGACATCTTTCATCTTAGCATTAGGTATTCACAATGCACTTCTGATGATATGTAACTACAAGAAAAAAACACTAGACATTCACAAGGTTCAACTCCTTTTATTTCACCTATTCTCCCGGCCAGTAATCAATAGATTCACATATTAATTATTTTAGTTGTTTGTCATTTATCATCTTAGTATTCGGTTTTTATTATGCACTTCTAAAGATATCTATGTACAAGAAAAAAGCAACTTAAATGGACAAGAATAAAAAAATTTATGTAAACCCTATACATTTATCAAATAAATGATGTAGTCAACGACGGTTACTCCTAATACGATAGGTCAGTTGCATAAACCAAGCTTCTATCACCAGTGGTCATCCACTACGATCCAAGATTTTGTCCCCAATGGTCGTCCACAAAAATCCTTAGCCTTCATTCTCTATTTTGTCATATGTTAAATGCTCTTACAAACCCAATTCCTTTATATCATTCGCCACGCCCTCCATCCAAGTCATCTTCGGCCTCCTTCGAATTCTTTTTAAATCTTCACAATCTCAACTCAATACTACTCTTACCGATCCATCATCTAGTTGACATCTCACATGCCAAACCAAACCAAATAGTCATGATAAAAACAAAGTAAATCATCGTTTCATATCTAACTCTGAATATACCTCATAGAATATTTTTCTAAGCAAGCAATATAACAAGATTTGCTTCTTTAACCTGCCCAAAACCTGGCCTAGGTAACCAAAAAATAACCTTAATATTATTAAAACAACCTGTGAGTGCACTTCCACTTGTCATATATCACCTATAAGCACAACCAGGGCATATAGTTTTTTACAATGAAAGCAACTTAATTTATCAGATAGCACACCCAAAGCTTCCCAGTATTCCAGGAAGATGAAATGGTTCGTACTCGTTCAAAGTCTAAGCACAAACAGATTTAGATGTCTCATGGCACAAATTGACATTTCAAACCAATAATGATGAATGTTTTTCCAACAAGCAGTTTACCTCTGTCCTTCCGGGCATGATAGGTTTGCCAACGTATAATTCTCCAAGAATGCAACCCGCACTCCATAAATCTACTGATACCCCATAACGAGTGGCTCCAAGCAACAGTTCAGGTGGTCGATACCACAAAGTTACCACTCGGCTTGTCAATGGCAGGCTCTTCTGAGAATCAAAGAATGTTGCTAACCCGAAGTCTGCTATTTTCAATATGCCATGATCATCAATCAAGAGATTTGAGCCCTTTATGTCACGATGGAGTACACCATGTCTATGACAATATTCAAGGCCACAAAGAAGCTGCTGCATAAAACATTTTACCTGACAAAAGAAACCTATTTGACCTGAGAATTTATAAATTCAACAAGTTGCAGACAGAAATTATTGTATTACACAAACAAATAGTTGAAATGCAGGTACCTGTGGCTCTGTGAACTTCAGGCCTGGAAGTGCTGCAATGCCTGTAAGATCATGCTCCATGTACTCAAATATGAGGTATAAGCTGCTAGACGTTGGAGATGCAATCAGGCCTTCCAATTTAATTATATTAGGGTGATCAAGTCTACGTAGTATAAGGATTTCTCTTGACATGAACTTTACGCTCTCCTGATCAAGGTTATCAAATCGTACTCTTTTTAAAGCAACAATCTTGCCATGAATGATATCACGAGCCTTGTAGACACTGCTATAAGTCCCTTCCCCGATCTGTACGAATAGACAAGATTACACCATGTGTAAACTTTGCAATAGTTGTCACAAATATGTATAAACAATAACATGAAGCCAGTTTTCTTGTTGTAGTTAGCAAATTACAAAACTAGAACAAAGTTTCATCAGCAAAATGATAACAAAAAATATAAAACAGAAAAATTGTAGAAGTAGATGGTAGTTAATAATTCCCAGTAAAAAATATGCTATATGGCTTGTAAAGAAAGAACTTGGAAAACCAGATATTATATTAGAGCGCTATGCTTTGGAATCTCTGCATAGCTTGATGAAACGTTAGACATTCACGTTACAATCATATCAAAAAGCTAATAAGATTAAGACTTAACTTGTTGGGACACTTAAATTGCTTCTAAAGTAGTCTTTACGCAAGTTTCAAATATTCTTGGAAGCATGAAGAGAGCATATGTTGTATAGTTTCATTCCCTTTTACATATATGGAACAGGGACAATATTCAAGCATACGGCTTGTAGATGGAGCCACAAACATACTTGGGCTTCATTTATTGTATGAAAGCTTCGTAACTAGAATAATCTGAACTTATTTTTAGTTGTAAAGTGAACTTAGTTACCCTTCTCTGAACTTATTCCTCCTAAAACTAACTTTTTCAAGTTTAAAATAATAATGACTTAAATCCTTAATCATTCTTCAGTGAGAATGAGTTCTCTGTCCATGATTTTCATACCATTTCTGCCAATTGTCTTTTGGGTGGTAAAAAAACATATAGAAGTAGTAAGATAATTGTAACATAAGTCTTCGCATAATCATTCCCATATTGCCATCACACTAGCAAATTAAGGAACAAGTAAGGTGTTGATATTTCTCATCATTATATCAATAATTGATCCAATCCAAATAGTAAATCTGCTACACAGCAAAGCTCATAATCAGGCGCCTACAACCTAAAGTCTCACGGAAATTGATACAGAGACAAGTATGGATGCAATATGGACACAAATAAAGAGCAATATTCAAAAAGAGTTAGTTCTTAATCAAATATGTGATCATATATCTAAGGTGTCGATTCCCAATCATCTAACATGTACCGCTGCACTTTTTGTATGTGTCTATCCTATCTAACTTAGAACTCCATTCTTACGGCATCCATATATTGTAATCACAAGAAAACCTCTGCTCGAAAGAACTAAATTACAAAAATAAAAAAAATTGCCGAAGCACAGGACGGCAGGAGTCTTTTGTCCTTAGCCCTCCTTTGGACCAATGGTGTCTTTCTAGTTTCTTAAATATATCAACATTACTGATAAAAACAGTTCCTACTATAAGGAAGACATAGATGTAAACCTACATATAAAGCTTAACAAGTTCTATCACCATGAAATTTAGAATGTTCTTAAAAGGTTCAATCTCCATAAGATTACGAAGTACAAAAAAGGCAATTTAACTCTAGGTTAGGAAGAAAATGCATACTTTGTCCAACTTCTCGAAAGTGTCTGCACGCCGAGGAATCCAACCAGTGATAGCTTCTCCTGCAGCCGTAGCAAGCCAAGACGGCCAACCAGCTGCAACTTGCTCGCCTTCCCGGGCTTTGGGGACCAATCTAATGTCTGATTGATGAGCCAAAACATCCTCAGGTTTCACTCTACTCTTCTCAGAACGATCCTCACATAATCGAATCGAACTGCTTGCTTTCCTATCAATCAATGACGTTTTACTATCACTTCTAATCATCATGTTATGGTTAGGACCCCCTTCTCTGCTCGACGACGTCGTCCGAGACAGTCTCTTACTTGATGCTCTCTCCCTAGGACTCTCAGCACCATCATCAGCTGCCCTGGGCTTACTACTTACACACCCCATTGGATTTATCAATAAAACAACTAAATTCAACACTCACACTATATGTACATCCTTCCAAAAACCAATAAACCCTAATTTTTCAACAAATTCTCCAAATTACTATGATTCAAAGAATTCCCAAAAAAAAAAAAACCCCACAAAATTACAGCTCAAAAATTGCATCTAATCCCAATATATACACTTTTTGCACCCATCAACAATTCATCAACCAACCTTCAAACTCAAACCACAAAATTTGGATAAAAGAATCAATATTATTGAGAATTAGTAAAAAAATCCAGAAACTAAAATTCACAAAAAAAGATATGGGAATAACCTTGAATAAAGTCAAATTTGGAATTGGTACGTGTTGAAAAAAGACCCAGAAAAGGAAAGGGTTGTTTAGGGTTTCAAAAAAAAATGCCGCAATTTTTTACTTATTCAAATTAAGAGAATTAAAAACTCTTATTCAAAGATATGGAAAAAAGAGAATAAATTTCTCTCTCTAAAAGTGAATGATACGGCAAGTTTGTGACGATAGAAGGGAAGGAAGAACAGAGGCACCCAGCATATTCTTGTTTCCCCTCTTCACCTATAACAAATAAAAATGGTAAACCCAGAAAAGAAAATTACTTCCACTTTGTTTTCTCTCTCCAACTAAAAACCGTTATTGGGGGTTTGTTTATTATCTGAGTCAAATTTTCTAAATTGAAATGGACGCAGAACAAACAAACATACCCTAAATTGTCCCTCTTTTCTAGCTTTTTTACTTGGAACATGATGCTAGTCGTTGGTGTGATTAATTTGACGCTAGGGGTGTCAGAAACATCAAGCAGGCAATCGATCAGACTGATTGATCTTGGCTCGACCAAGGCAGTGAGTGTCGGTCGCCGACCTGATCGAAACCCTGGCAGGATTACCCAAACCCGACCAAGACCCGGTAGATTATATTCCGACCCGACCACACGTGACCGCATTCAAACCCGAACCCGACCGAACTAAACCAGATATTAACCCAAAATTCAATTAGGCCCCAATAAATACCTGGTTCAACTCGAATTCTAATTGATCTGAAAATAAAATCTACCTAATTTTACGCAATTTTTCAAACCAACTTATTTTGACGACTAAACTCAACAAAATTACTAAAATTCAATTATTTTTCTATATCTACAAAATCATTTCAATATGGTAATTTATAAAATTACTTACATTTAATAATAATTTAATAAAAAAATAAATTACATTCTCAATTAAATTATTTTTTATATAATTTTGGTTCATGTCATTGTGTTTTAACTATTGATGAGATTATAATAGTCACTTTTTAACTGCTAGTTTCTTACTTCTTAGTGCATATTATAGAATGTCTTCTTATTAATTTTTCAGTTGCTTTGTATAATGCAAATGCTTCCATAAAATACTATACTTTAATTTTTCCACAACATATAATTAAGATCGTAACTTGTTTGAGTGAAGAACAAAGTTTGGTAATTGGGTCGAGTCAATATAATATCATAAATTCATTCAAAATACATGTGTCAATGTCAAACGAAATTACAAAAATCAAATTGCTGAATTTATTATATGTAGCAAGCCAACAACAGCAACCACCATCTAGAATTTCCAAGACCAGAACCAAGACAGAAACCACAAGAAGAAATTCGGCATACGAGTACCAAAATTCGAAACCACAAGCGACAACGAATAGGCCTGGCAGGCGGGAGCGAGCCACAAGCGGCGGCAGCAGGAGCGAGCCACAAGCAACGGCGGCAAGCCTCAGCGGCGAGCATCCAACAAGCAGCAGCAGCAGGAGCAGGCCACAAGCAGCAGCAGCAAGCCTCAAGCAGCAGCATCCAACAAGCAACGGCAGCAAGCCTCAAGCAAAAGCATCCAACAAGCAACAGCAGCACGGGACCACGACAACCACAACAATAAAGTACAAAAATACTTTTTTATATTTTTTGGGCTCTCAGATCTTATAACAAAGTTTTAAGAAATTGTTACCAGAAGAATCATCATCGAGCACTTAGACTCCATCAACGTCACAAAATGTAAAAATGTAAACGAGCCACAAAGCAATTGTGGGCAGGCGGCAATTCTTAGGCACTTGTAAAAAAAAATTGGCTCTCAAGTGTGTATCATATTCTTAAATACATGCCTAGAAAAAGCGCCGCCTCACAAAGCTAAGGGCAACAAATACGTAATTAATTTTGGAGTTGAGAGTCTAACATACGGGTACCAAAATATAAAACCAGTACAACACCATCCACATGAACATCAGCACCATCCCACAAGCACAACAACACCAACAAACCACAAGCACAACAACACTAACAAACCACAAGCACATCACCATCCTACAAGTAGCAGTACAAGACCACAACAACCACAACCAAAGCAACATAACATGAGCAGCAACAAAAGAGAGAGCAAATGAATTACGGAATAGAATCATAGTCTATATCACTAGGTTCACCTACAACACCAACATCAACAGTTCTTTCATCCTCAATTGGGGTATAACCAGAGAGTCAATTTTGACAAGTTACTAAAGTTTCAACATTATGAGGCAACAAACGCGAACGATACTTGGTCAAAATTCTACCTCCCATGCTAAATGAGGATTCAAATGCAACAGAGGTAATAGGGATGGCTAAAATATCTCTAGTCATGCGAGCAAAATAGGAAATTGAACCACATTAGCACGCCAATATGAAAGAACATCAAAATCAACATCACTAACACAAGGAACAAGGTGGCCATCAAAGTATGCATTAATTTCATAAGTTACACTTTGAACACTAGAAGCACCAACACTAGTGCTAGCAACACGACCATACTCTTTAGCAAGGTTTATTTTCTTATATGGGCGAAGGGTAGGTCTTAGACTCGATGGACAAGGATTAACATCACTTTGAACAGAACTCAAAGAACCAAAAGAAGAAGATGGATAAGTTTGAGAATAATATGTATACAATTCGGTAAAATGATCAACAGCGATTTTAACACGTTTATCACGCTCGGAATCAGCATATAAACTACCATATAAATCACTAACAAATTGTTTTTTTATAGCGTGGATCAAGCATGACAGCAACACAAAGAATAGGAGAATAGTCCTCACAATACTTGTTAAACTTAGCATACATAGGTTCAACCATACCCTTTATGCAATCAGTTGCATGATTATGTGCATTAACAATCAAATTCTCAATTAATGCAATGTTAGAAAAATACAAGTTGGCGGTGGGGTACTCGGAACCAGAAAACAGCACAGTTATATCATAAAAAGGTTCCAAAAAATCACAAACAATTTGTATGATTTCCCAATCGGCATAAATAACGAATTTCAAACCCCGGCTCATATCTAGCATACCTATCAATAGCTTCCCTTCCTTCCAAGCAACGACGAAGCATTAAATAAGTGGAGTTCCAATGAGTACAAACCTATCAATAGTTTTCCGGTCAGATTTTTACGCTTTTCGGCGAGATCTTTACGTTTTCCGGCGAGATCTTTACGTTTGCCGCGAGATCTTTACGTTTTTCGCCCAGATATAGACGGAACCGGTGAAAACTCAAGAAAAGAAAATGCTTTTCGGCAAGATCTATGTGTTTTCCGGCGAGATAGTGAAGGAATGAAGAAGTGAAGACTTAGAAGTGAGACTGTGAGAGGCGTTGATCGGCTGATGAGAGGGAGTGACTGGATAGAGGCGCCGAGAGAAATTAGATGATGAGAGATAAATGAGAGAAATTTAGGGTTTCATTTTAGGGTTAGTTTTTATAGGGGGGTTATTTGGGGTTGTTTCAACCGTTAGATTAGATCTAATGGTTAGGAATTTAGGATAGAAAGAAAGGAGAGATGAGAATTTCTAAAAAAGAAGGGGAAATTGGTTCATTTTGGGCCATTGGATCAATGTTTTGCTCTTTTACAAATCAAAGGCTAAAAATTAGGATTCGTGTGTTTGTTTTTTGGCCAATGAGATTTGAAAATGATAATGTTTATGGATTATGGCAAAAAAATTATTGAATAACCAATTAACAATATATTATTATTATTATTATTATTATTATTATTATTATTATTATTATTATTATTATTATTATTATTATTATTATTATCATCATCATCATTACTATTGTTATGGTTATTGTTATTGTTATTGTTATTGTTATCATGTTATTTTATTATTATTATTATTATTTCAAATCATAATGCTTACCATAATCGAGTCATTTAAATTTTATATAAATCCAGTACTTGATCGTATACTCGTAGTTAATATATAATACTCATTATTATTATCGTTAGTTTATTATATCGAACTAACATATATAAGCCTACTGATAAAATAGTTTCTTTATAGCCACATATACATACAAAGTTAAGAGAAGATTATAAATACTATACTAGTATCAAACTATAGTATAACATAAAAACAATTAACTTAAATAATCTTATAACTTATAAAGATAAGGGAGTGTTATGGTTGTTAATCTTAACTAGTATTAAACTATATGGTTGTTAACAAGTTACTATTTAGTAACTAGTAAGTACATGTTAACTATTTTACTTAACTTATGGTTGTTACTTGGTAACAGTTAACTTATTTTAATAAGTTATGGTTAGCTTTTATAGGGTATAATGATTTGGGGGTATAATTTATTATTATTATTATTATTATTGTGCAACATATGAACCCTCGTTATAATCACTTAGGCCTCATACGAACCGTCGTTGTAAACATATGAATGTATGATTGTCATTTGTTATAATACTATAACATATTAAGAGTCGTTATACTAATTTATAATCAATAGAGTATTAGATTGGTTTTACAATTATTTTGATATCAACCTTATATTAAAATGATTCAACATATTAGTATTTATATTGTTATTGTTAGTATTTCTGTTCTTGTTTGTATTACTATTGCTATTGTTAGCCTTGTATTACTATTATTATTCTCATTACCATCATAGCTATTTACAAACTTATATATCAATCATAATGCTTATAATAATAAATCATTTATATAAAGTTTGGAATTGATCGTCGTTATTATTATCGTTGGTTATAATATATAATATTAAAACATATGAAGAGTCGTTCTACTCCTTTACTCATTAGAGTGGTTTTACGCAATTGATTATTCGAAATAAGAGTTGACTAAGAGAGTACACTAAACATCACGGTAATCAATATAGTGTTTTTATTGGTTTTTCGTTGTCATCCATATATTTATCGCACACACACATATGTATATATATGTCGATCTTAATACTTTTATTAATATGATTCGTTTACAAAATCCATAACAAAATCAAGATGGCCCGATCAGGAGTTACCCGAAGTTGAGTTGACGTTCAATAGCGAATGGACCCGATGTTTCACAATGATCGAACTAAGGTCATTACTAATTCAACCAAGTACATTTAACTTAACTCAACCGTACATGAAACCTAAATACGACCTGCGCAAACCCGGCAAAAAAAATATCAACGGGCGATCATAATCGACTTGTAAATGGAACGCTCAGACCTGTCCGGCACCCGGGAATCCAATGATTCAAATGTGTTCGACCCAGTTGAACAAAACCTGACCAATCATGACCTGGGGCACAGACAATCAGAATCCTGACCTGTCCGGGTCTGACCTGGTTCGCCGTGGGTATATCCAGAACCTGTTTGATAACCTGTTTTGACACCACTATTTGACACGTTCAATTTTAGGACGATAAAAATCACCGGAGAAAATGATGCAATCATGCAATAAAAAGGTATTTTAAAGAGTAGCCAATATTCCTACTCTCTCTCTTTATTAATAGTTGTATTTCTATTGTATTGTTTTTGCTTTTATTTTGATCTTGAGATAGTGGAGTAGTGGCATCACTTTCCACTAAAATAATTTTTACTTGTATAATGTTTAAGTAAGAAAATACATGGCCAGTGTCTCGATGTTTATGTGGGATCTTGTTAAATTCGTATAAATTAATTTTTTTAAATTTTTACTTATGCATAGTTAAAGATATAAATATTCAAATATTAAAGTTGTGCATTGACAGAAAATTAAAACCAAAATTGGTACAAGCAATAATACGGAGAAAGTATACAAGAATGTCATTGTTTTACTATAACAAATAGATGGTGGTCATATGTTTGTTTTCATATACGAATCACAACTTTATATTATTACTACTGATTGAAACTAATGACAAAGAATGCTTATTAGTCTCACTCTAGGTTTTACTAGGGTTTGAGTGCGAGTCTCGGTAGTCCAGCCTCGCTAATCCCTCTTGGGATCTGGATCTGGATCAGTCTTAATGGCTGATCATCTGATTGATCGTGTCTCAAACATGAAAATAACGAAGGATGAAGATACGGTGGTGGAGTTGGAAGGGATACAAGAGGAGTCGACGGAAACATCGATAAATCTTGCATTGGTAGGGAAAGTGTTGACTAGTAGATTATACAATTTTGAAGCCTTAAAGAAAACTTTGAATCAAATATGTACAATCTCAAAAGGTGCTCTCTTTCGTCAAATTGAGAATGGCCTTTTTGTCATACAATTTGCCTCTGCGAAGGATAAAGCCAAAGTTATGGCCGGAAGACCTTGGACTTTTGACAATAATTTAGTTATGATAGAGGAGATCAAAGGTAGTGTGCAACCCTCAAATATAGCCCTAAATCGATGCCCGTTCTGGCTTCGTCTCTATAATCTCTCGTTGAACAGCAGGTCGGAGAGGGTTGTGAGGGCCATCGGAGATTGCATTAGGGATGTTCTTGAAGTGGAATCGGATGGTGTGACATGGGACAAGTCGGCTAGGCTGAGAGTCTCGATTGATGTAACAAAACCACTCCTGCAATAAATACGTTAAAACGCATAGTTCAACTTGAACATCCCCAAATGGTGTTCCTCTCCGAAATAAGATTCATGGGTGATATGGACAAAATAAAACAAAAACTAAAAATGAAAAATATGGTGGCAGTGGACTGTGTAGGGGAGGGAAGGAAAAGAAGGGGTGGCCTTGCTTTACTATGGGGGGAGATGGTGGAGGTTAGTATGAAGTCTTACTCGACTAACCATATTGATGCGATGATTAACTCCATTGAACATGAAACGTGAAGATTCACAGGCATGTATGGACACCCGGAGGAAGATCAAAAATACAAGACGGGCTTACTTTTAGCTCAGCTCAAAGAAGATCAGCATGAACCATGGCTATGCGGTGGAGACTTCAATTTGATGATGATGTCTAGTGAAAAACAAGGTGGCAATTATTTTCGGGTTGAGGATGCGGAAATCTTGAGACAAGCTGTTAGAGAGTGCAACTTTGAAGATTTGGGCTATATTGGGCATGAATTCACTTGGACAAACAATAGAGGGGGGGAGCTGATATGACTACTAAGCCAAGAACGCTCAATAATCAACTATAAACACAAATCTTGAACTTTCTTGAATTCAAGAATTAAATCACTCGAACAAATCACAAGTAACCGGATATTTCTTGGTTTAAAGATCACTCCTGAACTCTAAACAAGAATCTAAACACTCTTAAAATCACTCCTGAAATTAAGATGTCTAGCACTAAACACTTATCACTCCTGAAAAGTCTTTAATGGTTCGATTATTTTAGCTCGCAAGCAAAACAATAATCAAGAATAATCTTTAAACAAAACGCAACTAACTTTCATTAATAATTAAAAACGCTTTATATAGGCTACAAACACTCCTATTAGAACTAGAACTCAAAACAGCAAACAAGATAAGAATAAACTACTAGCATCACACGCTTATTGCATGTTTATGCCAACTAGAATCCTAGCCAAAGTATAACTCCTAACAACCGAAATAAAACTAAATAAAAGCATTAAAATACATAGCAAATCCTAACAGAGCTAGGACTCCTTCCTTCGAACTTCCTCCCATTTTCATTCCTCTTCATCAACAAGCCAAGTCACAACACACGCCAATGCTTGCTTGTTTCCTCTAAGCTTGAATCCTATTTGCTCCATAACCAAATCAATAGGCTCTTGAAGTACAAGTGCCTTTGCATCCGCATCATTCTCCCCCTTCACAAAAGAATTTGCCCTCAAATTCTCATCATCATAGTAAGGAGACAAATCACCCACATTGAATGTGGCACTTACACTTCCAAATTCATCCGGCAAATCAATCTTGTAAGCACTATCCCCAATTACTTCAACCACCTCAAAAGGACCATATGCTCTAGGCATTAGCTTGTTTTTCCTTTTGCTAGGAAATCTCTCTTTTCCTCAAATGCACCCATACAAGATCACCAACCTTGAAAACAGGTTGTTTGCGCCCTTTGTTAGCCCTTGTCTTGTATTGAATGTTCATCTTCTCGATCTTTGCCTTCACTTGTTCACAAGTCTTAGTGAATGCTTCCAACCTCTTCTTTGCATCCGTATGGATCTCATGCTTAGGCAACACAATAGAATCAATAGGCAATAAAGGATTAACACCATAAACTACCTCAAATGGAGAACGAGAAGTTGTGGAAGAATGCGCCTTATTGTAAGCAAATTCAACGTGAGCTAGCTTGATGTCTCAATCCTTTTGAGTCTTACTTACCAAACCTCTCAACAAGGATCCCAAGGTTCTATTAGTAACCTCCGTTTGACCATTAGTTTGGGGGTGATGGCTTGTACTAAACAGCAACTTAGTACCAACCATGCGCCAAAGACATCTCCAAAAATGACTTAGGAACTTAGAGTCCTTATCAGATACTATGCTCCTTGGTATGCCATGCAATCTAATGACCTCTTTAAATACAAATCAGCCACATGAGATGCATCATCAGTTTTATGCATAGGAACAAAATGAGCCATCTTGGAAAACCGATCTACAACCACCATTATAGCATCTTTCCCCCTTTGAGTTCGAGGCAGCCCTACAATGAAGTTCATGCTGACACTATCCCAAGGTTGACTAGGCATAGGTAAAGGTGTATAAAGACCCTTATGGAAGGTACTCTTTGCCTTTTGACATGTTGCACACCTAGTAACCACCAAGTGAACATCTTTCACCATATGCGGCCAATAGAAGCTCTCTTGAAGTGTATCAAGAGTCTTTTGTACTCCAAAATGTCCAGCCACACCTCCACTATGCACCTCCCTAACAAGCAAACCCCTCACTCCACACTTAGGCACGCACAACTTGTTGCCTTTAAATAAAAAACCCTCTTGCACCACAAAGGCACCATCCGGTGTTTCCATCTTCTCCCCAAAATCAGCATCCCCTTTGTACAATTCTTTCAAGTGTTCAAAACCCAACACTTGTGCATCCACTACTGCCAACAAATAGGAACGTCTAGATAAGGCATCAACAACCATATTAGACTTACCTTCCTTGTATTTGGATGAAAACGTGAATGATTGAAGGAATTCCACCCATTTAGCATGTCTATGGTTGAGTTTTTGTTGACCATGGATGTACTTCAAAGCTTCATGATTCGAGTGAAGTATGAAAGGTTTTGGTCTCAAGTAGTGTGACCAATGATCCAAGGCACGCACAATAGCATAAAACTCTCTATCATAATTAGAGTAGTTCAATTTAGCACCATTCAATTTCTCACTAAAATAAGAAATTGATCATTTTTCTTGCAATAAAACCGCACCAATGCCTAAACCACTTGCATCACATTCCACCTCAAAAAACTTATGGAAATATGGTAGTGCCAAAACAGGAGCACTACAAAGCTTACCGTTCACCTCCTTAAATGCTTGTTGTGCTAAGGATGTCCAACTAAACTCTCCCTTCTACAACAACTCAGTAATAGGTGCCATAATAGAGGAGAAGTTTCGAATGAATCTCCTATAGAAAGAAGCCAAACCATGAAAACTCCTACACTCCGAAGCATTCTTAGGTGCTAACCAAGAAGAAATAGCCTTCACCTTTTCAGGATCAACATGAACTCCCTCCTTGGAAATAATATACCCAAAAACGCCACACTAGAGACTAAGAAAATCACATTTCTCTAGTTTACCATATAGTTGCTGCTCTCTAAGTTTCTCAAACAAACTACGCAAATGCAACAAATGATCTGCTACACTCTTACTATAAATAAGAATGTCATCCAAATAAACAACAACAAACTTATTAAGAAAAGGTCGAAGTACCTCATCCATCAATTTCATGAAAGAACTAGGCGCATTGCATAAGCCAAATGGCATAACTATCCACTCATACAACCCTTGCTTAGTTTTGAAGGCAGTCTTCCATTCATCACCTTCTCTAATACTCATTTGATGGTAGCCACTTCGAAGATCAATCTTAGAAAATACCGAAGCTCCATGCAATTCATCCAACATATTTTCCAATCTAGGCATAGGGAACCTATATTTCACAGTTATATTGTTCACTGCCCTACTATCAATGCACATCCTCCATGTTCCATCCTTCTTAGGAACTAGTAAAGCTCGCACAACACATGGACTCATGCTTTCCCTCACATACCCCTTCTCAATCAAATCCTCAATTTGACGTTGCAATTCCCTTGATGCTACGGGATCACATCTATAAGCAGGTTTGTTTGGTAATGGGGCTCCAGGCACAAGGTATATGGCATGTTATATACCCCTCAATGGTGGCAAACCTTGCGGTAATTCCTCGAAAAAAACATCCCCGAATTCCCTCATCAAAGCCTCCAACCTCTAATCACTAGGCACTTTGATACTAGTAGCAACGTGTCTTACAACCAATGCATAAGCACAACCCTCCTCCTCTACTTCTTTCTCAAATTCCCTCGATGAAAGGAACAAACTTGTTGCCTTTAAAGCTTGCTCAGATGCTACTGAATTAGGAGATAAAGGGTGTAAACGTACCCTCTTAGAACCAACCAACACCGAGTATATGTTCGAATCCCCTTCATGTATTACCTTCCAATCAAATTGCCACGGCCGCCCAAGCAATAGATGGCATGCACTCATAGGCAACACATCACACCACAGTTCATCCTTATACCCTCCTATGGAAAACGCAATCAAGGCTTGTTTCTTAACTCTCATACCAATGCTATCATCCAACCAACTCATCTTGTAAGGTTTAGAATGCTCCCTCATGGCTAAATTAAGCTTCGACACTCCATCAGCCGCAATAACATTCGTGCAAGAGCCACTATCTATGATCACGTTGCATGTGTGATCCCCTACCTTGCATCTAGTATGAAAAAGGTTCTCCCATTGCTCCTTGCTTGGCGTGTGATCTACATGTAATGCACGCCTCACTACACCAACCAACTTCGAATCATCTTCCGCAAAGGCATCCTCCTCTTCCTGCTTTCCTATTATATGCATCTCTTCCGGAACAAATTCATAAAGTTCCTCTTCCTCTTGCAACTCCAAGTATTGTCTTATAGTGAGAGCCTTCCTTGTAGGACAATTGCTTGCTATGTGTCCACACCCTTGACACTTGAAACACTTTCGCATCTCTTCACATTTTTCTTTTGGCACAAAACCTTTGCTTTCTCGCCCTTAGTGTCCTCCTTGGCTAGATTATCTTTCTTTGGCCCCTCAAACCACTTCGAATAAGAAGCCACGGCCTTAGCCTTTGAAGTGCTTGCATCAAACTTGCTGTTGTACGAGGTCTTAGGCTTGTCTTCCTTCTCATGAGCCTCAAATCTCATAGCTAACTTCGTCACATCATCAAACGTGTGATATGTGGACACTTCTACTTTCTTTGCAATTAATCTATTCAAGCCTTTGATATACCTCGCAATTTTCATACGTTCTTTCTCCTCCAAGTCACATACAAGGCATAACTTGTCGAACTCCATGGTATATTCATGAACACTAAGCGTTTCTTGGCTCAAAGTTGTGAGCTTTATGTATTGCTTTTGTTCATAATCACTTGGCAAGAACTTCTCTTTAAGCTTCTCCTTCAATTTCGTCCAACTACAAAGCTTTTCTTTACCTTTCTTGGCACGTTTAGCCTTCAAGCTTTCAAGCCAAATACCAGCATACTTTGTAAGTCTTATCGAGGCTATTTTAAATCGCTTCTTGTCATCAAAACCCCTATAATCACATACCTTTTCCAATTGTCGAATCCACTCCAACAAATCTTCAGGGCTGCTATCCCCCGTGTAATCGTCCAACTTCAAACCACGATCGTTGTTGTATGAGGTTTTGTTGGTCTTGTCCTCATAGGTTTCTGCTTCCTCATCCGAATGTATCCCTACAAACGTCGCACTATTTGGATCATGTTTCTTCTCTATGATCGAGACAATAGCATCCATCCTCGTCTCCAATCTACTCATCTTGCTGGAATCTTCGTTTTATTGAATTTGTGAATTATATTGGAGTTTAACAAGGTCTTGCACTTGCTTAGTTAGTTTCTCTATGTCGGACTCCATCTCCACAACTAAACTTGCAAGATTACCTCTCCACGCTTCCTACTCACTTCTTGCACCACAAAGAATGAATCTTGGACGTGAAAGATTGAATGTTGGAAGCACAAAACTGATCACACCACGGATCTTGATAAGAAAAGAAGAATCCCTTCTATTCTCACCCCCTGGAAAATCTGATACCACTTGATATGATTACTAAACCAAGAACGCTCAATAATCAACTATAAACACAAATCTTGAACTTTCTTGAATTCAAGAATTAAATCACTCGAACAAATCACAAGTAACCGGATATTTCTTGGTTTAAAGATCACTCCTGAACTCTAAACAAGAATCTAAACACTCTTAAAATCACTCCTGAAATTAAGATGCCTAGCATTAAACACTTATCACTCCTAAAAAGTCTTTAATGGTTCGATTAGTTTAGCTCGCAAGCAAAACAATAATCAAGAATAATCTTTAAACAAAACGCAACTAACTTTCATTAATAATTGAAAACGCCTTATATAGGCTACAAACACTCCTATTAGAACTAGAACTCAAAACAGCAAACAAGATAAGAATAAACTACTAGCATCACACGCTTATTACATGTTTATGCCAACTAGAATCCTAGCCAAAGTATAACTCCTAACAACCGAAATAAAACTAAATAAAAGCATTAAAATACATAGCAAATCCTAACAGAACTAGGATTCTATGTAACAACCAAGTCCTAACAGAATTAGGACTCCTTCCTTCGAACTTCCTCCCATTTTCATTCCTCTTCATCAACAAGTCAAGTCACAACTAGGGATGACAACGGGTAGGATCCGGATCCGTTTTTTAGGTAAGGATCCAGATCCTACCCGGATCCGCTGGGTAATGAAATCGAGGAGCCAGATCCAGATCCGATGGATCCTACAGATCTGGGTCTAAAACGGATCCAAAACGGATCCTAACTTATTTTTCTTCAAACGACCCTTATTTTCATTATAACATTAAAACATAGGTTAACAAAAGTTCAATAACAAGTTAACAACGCCATTTTTCCATACAAGCATTCACTAAAATTACGTTTTACAAATCCAACATCAATAATATTAAGAGTTCAACAAACTTCAATAATGCTACAATTCTTAACAAACTACAATGTTACATCTTCCATTCTTCACTTGGTCCATCTACCAAGACTCTAAGAGGGCTATTCTTCATCACTACTAACATCATCAACATCCTAAAACAAAGAAAAAAAACAACACAATAACCAACCAAATAGGAATATTAGTAAAAAAATTATATACAAATATAAAACAAACAACAAAATGATGACACACTACACACCATGTCAATGATATCTTGAGCTTCATTATCGTAATCACAATCTTCATTAATTGTGTATGATGAATTCTTCCCATCAAGTGTGCCTTTGCATTTATAAACCAAATAAAAAGTATATTAGAGAATAATGTAAGTTATATAATAAAAGTAAGAGAAAAAAGATACATATATAACTCTAAGTAAAATATTACCTTTCACATCATCAATCAACCAACTTTGCAAGCACATCAAAGCCTCCACGGTTTGAGAATGAAGCCTAGAACGGTGAGCACTAATCACTCTTCCACCCATGCTAAAAGCACTTTCCGAAGCAACCGAAGACACGGGAATAGCAAGAATGTCCTTGGCAAATTTTTTCAAAGTTGGGTAATTTGTGTCTCTCCTCCACCAATTAAGAACATTAAAATCCTTATCCTCCGGCATAGTAGCACTCTCCAAGTAGTTATCAACCTCATCCCTTAATGGTGTTGTTCTTACTTTTTGTCTCTTTGATCTAGCAAAATCATCTTCATCACCACACTCATTAAACCCTCTCTTTAATGGTGATGATTGTCCATTCACTACACCATTCTTACTTTCAAACTCACGAACAAGTTTATCAAGGGTCCTTCTCACTCTTGCCATTTCATTATTGGCTTCATCTCCATATAATTTCTCAAAATAATGAGCCACACAATCCATTTTGTTTCTAGGATCTAAAATAGCCGCAATGGCCAAAATCCCATTAATTTCATACCAATATTTGTCAAACTTATCAATCATACTCATAGCCATTGTCTTAATGACCTCATTACTATCATCTTGCACCCAAAGATTCAAAGCAAACTTAATCTCACAAATTGTTCGAAAAAACAAATTCGCAGTAGGATGATTTCTATTGGAGAAAACTTTGGTGGCCTTGTAGAATATTTCCAACTTTTGACAAACAATAGTAGCCATCTTCCAATCATGGTCACTAGGAACAGAACTTCCTCCCATTTTCATTCCTCTTCATCAACAAGCCAAGTCACAACACACGCCAATGCTTGCTTGTTTCCTCTAAGCTTGAATCCCATTTGCTCCATAACCAATTCAATAGGCTCTTTAAGTACAAGTGCCTTTACATCCGCATCAAGAGCATAATATCCAGGAATGCTTGGACAGGTTTTTTGCTACTCCTATGTGGCGGCAAAAATTTCCAAGTTCTTTTGTTACTCACCTCTCCAAACGTAAGTCAGACCATCTCCCGATTTTGTTGTGTTTAAAAGGCAATGTTGAAGCGCAAAAAAGAAAGAAAAGATGCAGATTGTTTCGTTTTGAAGCAATGTGGTTGAGGGATGAAGATTGTGCAGATATTGTTGGGAGTGCGTGGGAGGGAGAAGGTGACCTTTGCTCAAAAATTGCTCACATATCTAAAAATTTGAATGCTTGGGGGCGCAATAAATTCGGGTATTTTATGAAAGAAATGGCAGATTGTAGGAAGAGAATGGAGCAGCTTATGACTGAAAATCAAACTGAGGAGGTTATTGCTCAAATGAAAACCCTTGATGACTGAATGGATGAATTAGAAAGCAGAGAGGAGATGTACTGGAAACAACGAAGTAGACAGGACTGGTTAAAACATGGGGATAAAAATACAACTTTTTTTCATGCTAAGGCAAAGCAGAGAGAAAGGCGTAATCATATTGCGACTTTAAAAGATGTTGTGGGGAATGAGTATAAAGATGAAGATCAAGTTACAGAGCTATCACTAGTGGAAAAAACCTTATATGTCACTTAGTAACAGATGCGGTTTTTGTAAAATCGCATCCGAAAGGCAACCAAAAAATGGGAGGGAAAATTTGGCAAAACAATCTAATGCGGTCCTCAAAAACCGCATCAGATTAAAAAAACCGCTGCGGTTTTCATTAATCTGATGCGGTTTAGAGACCGCATCAGATTTGACCCTTATTAAAGACCCCCGCGTCCCAAATCGAGGCCCAATTCTCTTGTGGCCCATTTCTCCCTAACCCCAACCCAGCCCCTCCCTTATAACCCTAACCCTAAACATTTTAAATTTTCTCTCCTCTCTCTCTACTGAACGGCGCCCTTTTTCTCTTTCCTCCCTACTCCCTTCTCATTCCACAACGAACCACCACCACCATTTGCGTCCACCACGAACCTGATCACTACCTTCGCCTTCTTCGTCGCTTCACCACCATCACTTCACGAACCACCATCGCCACCGCATCGCACGACGAGACGAAAACGAAGAGGAAGACGAAGAGACGAAAACGAAGACGAAGAGACGAAGATGATGAATGTAATTTCGCATGTAATTTAGGGTTTAGGTTTGTTATTTTGTTTGATTTATTTATTTTTTTCGATTTTTCAGTTTTAATTTATATTGTTCAACATTTTTAATTATTTAATTATAGTTTAGTATTGTTTATAGTTTTGCTCAACATTTTTCGATTATCAGATTTATTTTTTTTCGATTTTTCAGTTTTAATTTCAGTTTAGTTATTTAATTTTCATTTTAATTTCGTTGCCAATTAATGTCGTTATTATGTATAGATTCGTATAATATTTCGTTTTCAATTTTTCGTCTTTAGATTAGTATAGATAAGTTATTATGTATGTATAGATTAGTATAGTTTAGTTATTTAATATTTCGTTTTCAATTTAATTTTCATTTTAATTTCGTTGCCAATTTTCATTTTTCGTTTTCAATTTGGTTCATCTTGCTTGTGGGTGTTATAAATTTGTTGCTGTTTTGTTTAGCTGCTGGCCTGCTGCTGTTGTAACTTTTTTTTTTTTTTTTCAAAAACTACACAATCTGATGCGGTCATGTTAAGAACCGCATCAGATTCTTACTATACTGATGCTGTTTTTAACCGCATCAGATTTTTTTGTTAGCTGTTGCGGGCCCATCTGATGCGGACCAAAACCCCATCTGTAAGCCCGGTTTTGACCGCATCAGATGGGCTTTTTTCCACTAGTGTATTGGTAACTTTTTTCGAGGAGCTCTTTACCACCAACGGAAATATGGAGGCAGCGGATGTGATTGAAAAAGTGGACAACAATATTTCAATGGCACAGTATGCGCTACTAGCAGCCCCTTTCACGGGGGAGGAGGTCTATGAAGCTGTTTCCCAAATGCACCCCACAAAGGCACCAAGACCCGATGGTATGTCTGCAATTTTTTTCAAAAATTCTGGAATGTTGTGGGAAAAGATGTAGTGGAAAAAGTTTTAGACATCTTGAATAATAATGGTGATATTGGTTCTATAAATCAGACTCATATTGTTCTTATATTGAAATAGAAAAAATGTGAGTCTCCTGTGGATTATAGACCAATAAGTCTTTGTAATGTTGTCTATAAAATGGTGTCAAAAGTGCTGGCTAACAGGTTGAAATTAATTCTCCCTTATATTATTCATGAGTCTCAGAGTGCGTTTGTGCCTGGTAGATTGATAACTGATAATGTGTTGGTGGCATATGAGTGCTTCCATTTTTTGAGAAAAAAGAGAAGAGGAAAAAAAGGTTTCATGGGGCTCAAACTTGATATGAGCAAAGCATATAATCGTGTAGAATGGGACTTTCTAGAGCAGATGATGGTGATATTTGGATTCCCATGGGCCTATGTTCAGAATATTATGCGATGTGTTAGATCTGCTTCTTTTAAGGTTCTTGTGAATAGGCAACCCTCGAGGGATTTTCAGCCGAGCAGGGGTCTGAGACAGGGGGATCCTCTATCCCCTTTTCTCTTTATTATGTGTGCGGAAGGGTTATCTGCTTTGTTGAGAGATGCGGAGAAGAAAGGGAGCATCCACGGCCTTAAGATGGCGAGACAGGTTGATCCTATCTCTCATTTATTTTTCGCGAATGATAGTATCCTTTTTGTGCGAGCTAGTGAGGATGAAGTGGAAAATGTCATGGATATTATTTCAATTTATGAGGCCGCTTCAGGTCAGAAACTGAATATGGACAAATCAGAAGTGTCCTTTAGCCGAAATATCGAACTTGAGAAGAAAAATTTGCTTCAGATGAAGTTGTCTTTTAAGGCTGTAGATGGACATGATAAGTATCTTGGGCTTCCGACTTACATTGGAAGTTCTAAGAAACAAGTGTTCCAAGTTATTCAGGATTGAATCTGGAAAAAGCTAAAAGGTTGGAAAGAAAAGTATCTACTCAAGCGGGTAGAGAGGTCCTCATCAAATCCATTGCTCAAGCGATCCCTACTTATGCAATGCAGTGTTTTTCAATCCCCGTAAGTATCTTTTTTTTTAAAAGAAGTTGAGAAGATATGTAGGAATTTATTTTGGGGTCAAAAAGGTGAAGAACGTAAGACATGTTGGGTGGCTTGGGAGAAATTGTATGGCTCAAAAAAAGAGGGAGGCATGGGATTTAGAAATTTACAAGTGTTTAACAAAGCTATGCTCGCAAAGCAAGCTTGGAGGGTGTTGAATAATGAAGGCTCACTCATGGCTCGGATTCTGAAAGGCAAATACTAACCAAATTGCTCTTTTTGGGAGGCTAAAGTAACTCATGACATGAGCTTCACATGGCGCTCAATTTTGGGGGCAAGGGAAGTATAATTGAAAAAGGTGCTAGAAGAATAATTGGCAATGGGGCAGCAATAGACATATGGCGGGATCTGTGGGTTGTGAATCTACCCAAGTTCAGAGTGGTTTCTACCCCCCGGAAGATAGAGATGATTGTCCGAAGGTTGTGAAGGAGTTATGGACCGAAAGAGCATGGAATAATGAGCTGATGGACTCGTTGTTCTCTCAAGCTGAAATTGAAGCTATTCGACACATTCTCGTGCCCATGTTTGATACTGAGGATAAATGGGCGTGGCATTTTTCGAAGAATGGTGATTATATAGTGCGGAGCACATATTACATGCTGTTGAAGGAGGAGGAAAGTGATAGAGCCACAACTTCCAGGACCAAAGGTTGTTTCGAATGGTCTGCAATCTGGGACGTGAAGTTACCACCAAAAATCAAGCACTTTGCGTGGAGGACAGTCAATGAGGGGCTTGTTGTGGGGGGACCAATTGCGGAAGCGTGGGGTGGATGCTGAAGTCTGATGCACTATGTGTGGGTAGGGAAACAAATCAGTGCTCAACACATTAACCACATGTAAAGAGGCCAAACGTATATGGTACTTGTCTCCTCTTCGTTTGGAGTTTGAAGGTAATGTAGAAGGGTCCTTTAGGGAGTGGTGTGCTTTTCTCCGAAGCAAGTACAAAGATTCAGATTGGTGGAATATTTTTTGGAGTTTGAATTGGGGAATTTGGTTGAGAAGGAATGGTTGGCTGTTTGAAAAAAGAAAAAAAGAGTATTGAAGAGGTGCTTCATAAGGTTTTGGGGATCATAGGGGATTTCGAGTATGCGAATGAGGAGGATAAGGGCATTAATAACCTTCATCCGTTGAATACAGTGTGGAAGCCACCGGAGGGGAATGTATATAAAGTGAATTCATATGCAACAACTTTCAAAGGGGAAGGAGTGGGTTTGGGTGGAGTTACGGGACTTTGAAGGTGAAGTGGTGCTTGCAACTTGTGCCTACATGCGGGGCAACTTTGATGTTGCTGTTGTTGAAGCCCTCGCACTGATACATGCGCTACAGATCTCTATGGAGTCGAGTTTTGATGCTTTTGTGCTGGAGGTGGACAATCTCATGGTGTACTCGAAACTTAGGAAAGCAAAGACGGAGCCTATTGTACTTGGGAGTATATTGCATGATATTCTCACTCTCGCTAACTCTTGTAGGGTAGCTTCTTTTTCTTTTGTCAAAAGGGAAGGGAATGGGGTGGCTCATGCCTTAGCTAAACTAAGTTGTAAGTTTGATGAGATGAAAGTATGGTTGGAGGAGTATCCTCCTGAAGTCCATGCTGCTGTAATGGCAGCCTTACTGCCAGATTTGAGTAATAATATGTTGATTGTTTCTTGTCAAAAAAAAAAACTTTATATTATTAAATAATATTTATAATTCAATATACGGTTTTTTCACCATATACCCCCGACAAATTAAAAAATTCACCATATACCCTCAATGTTCCAAAAATTCACCATATACCCCAGACTTTTCAAAACTGTGCACCAGATGCCCTTTTTCAAACTTCCGTTAACTCACCGTTAGTTTTATTTACGATTTTGCCATCATTAAGCCCTAACCCTAATTCTAATCTAACCCTAACCCTTACCCTAACCCTAATCTAACCCTAACCCTCCACCCCAGCCCCAACCCCCCACCCCCCCCCCCCCCCCGCACCCCACCCCACCCCCCACCCCTTCCCCCCTCTACTCCACCTGGGCCCCACCCCCTCCCCCCTCCCCGTCGATTCCCCCATTCCCTTCCCCCTCCCCGTCGATTCCCCCACCCCCCTCTCCGTCGATTCCCCACCCCCTCCCCCTCCCTCGTCGAATTCCCCTAACCCCACCCCCTCCCCTCTCCCCAGTCGATTCCCCCACCCCCTCCCCCTCCCCCCTCCCCTCCCAGTCGAATTCCCCAACCCCACCCCCCCCTCTCCCCAGTCGATTTCCCACCACCTCCCCCTTCCCCGTCGAATTCCCCTAAACTCTTCGACTTCGAATTCCCCTAACCCCACCCCTCCCCTTCACAAACGCAGAACACCGCGCGAGTGCGGCCTCTCCGTGGAGTAGATCGAACGAGAGAGAAGAGTGAGGGAGGAGAGAAAAGCAAGGTGGGGGCTTTCAAAATTCCGGGCTTTGCGGGGCCGCGAGAGGGGAGGGGGAGGGGTAGGGGCTACGGTGGAGGGGAGAGGGAGGGAGGGGGTGGGGGGATGCGGGGTAGGGGTCATGGGGCGCGGGGTGCATGGGCAATGGGTCTGCGAGGGAGGGGGGGGGGGGTGAGGGATGCGGCGGTGGAAGGGAGAGGGGATGCGGCGGTGGAGGGGAGGGGGGGGGGGGGGGTTGGGGGTGGGGGTGGAGGGGTGGTGGGCCGGGGTGGGTTAGGGTTTAGTGTAAGGGTAAGGGTTTAGGTTTAGGATTAGGGTAAGGGTTAGGGTTAGATTAGGGTTAGGGTTAGATTAAAATTAGGGTTAGGGCTTAATGATGGCAAAATCGTAAATAAAGCTAACGGTGAGTTAACGGAAGTTAGAAAAAGGGCATTTGGTGAATTTTTTAATTTGTCGGGGGTATATGGTGAAAAAACCGTTCAATATAATACTTTTTGATATACCATTGATATCATTGATTAACATTTAATGTTCATATCGGATATGAGCAAAACATTTCCCCCACGTTAAAGATCTATACAAATCTCTGGATGAGTTTTTCGGGGGGAGGGGGACTATGTATAAGAGAAGTATTGAGCAACGTGTAATACACCTTATTTCATAATTTGAGATCATATAAAAAAAAGAAGCTCTAATATCACAAGAAATGAATTTTGTCATATTTGAAATATTATTTCAGGGTTTAGGTCGTGTGTGGTCTATCCTTGAGGTCCAGGGATCAAACCTCTTGAGACTCATTTGAGGAATTTCGCTTATCTCCCTCAAATGAGCCCTTTTGGTCTTACCTTAAAAAAACGGTTTTTTCACCAAGTACCCCTGAGGTTTCAGGAAATGCACCAGGTTCCCCTCTTGTTTAAGAAATGCACCATATACCCTTGTGGTTTAGATAAAATGCACCAGATATCTTAATGACTAACAGTCGTCAACTCCGTTAGTTATTAAGCCTAAATCAACCTAATTAAACATAATCAAACCTAATTAAACATAACTAAACCTAATTAACTTTCTTTTTATTGTTTGCTTCTTCATCCTCTTTCTCTCTCCTTCCTCCTTCCTCCCCAGCCACCCCTCTGCCTCCCTTTCCTCTCCTACCCCCCCTCCCCTGCCACCCTCGAAATCCCCTCCCCTTCCACCCCTGAAAACCCCTCCCCTCAGAAAAATACGAGTATGAACAACACCTTGTTAAATTTCCCTCCATATACCAGTAAATGCAAACATTGTAATTTTTTTGGAATTGTGTTCTCAATGCTTGCGGCCATAGTTATTGCTACATGTACATCTTCACTATAAAGCTAGAACAATCTTACATTCAACAAAAAAAACTACACATAATTGGGTACCTAAATCAAAAATTACTACCTGGAAGCACCAACATTTGGATCAGAAAATTTAACCAACCACTGCCTAACAACTTAAGAGAAGCAAAAAGCCCTTTGAGAATTAACATCACTGCTGTTTTGTAAAAGAATAGTGCTCACTAAATCATCTAAAACACTCAATTTCTCAACTGAACTCTATGATTTTAATGACCCATTAACCAACTTTGAGGAAATAGGCCTTGAATTTTCTCTCTCTCCTCACGATAATTGGCAATGCTTCAAGAAAGCCATGAATTTCTTTACAGGAACTCAAGCTTTGCAGTGGTTAGTGCGAAGGAGAGAGAGGAGGAAGAAGAAGGTGTTGTAGGGCGGTGAGTGCGGAGGAGAGAGAGAAGGAATGAGAAGGTGGTGGGTAGTGCGAAGGAGATAGAGGAATAAGGAGAAAGTGGTGGTTAGTGCGAAGGAGATAGAGGAATAAGGAGAAAGTGGTGGGTGGTGCAGTGGTTAGTGTGAAGGAGATATGAGGAAGGAGAAGGGTTTAAGTGGTGCAGGGGGTGGGTGGCCCAAAACTAAAGAGAGAGAGAGATTTTGGGTAAAAGAAAGAAAAGGAATTAGCTTTGTAAACCTAACGGGTGGGTGGCCCAAAACTAGAGAGAGAGAGAGAGAGAGATTTTGGGTAAAAGAAAGAAAAGGAATTAGCTTTGTAAACCTAACGAAAAGTTGACGTCGTCAGTCACTAAGGGCATCTGGTGCATATTATCTAAACCACAAGGGCATCTGGTGCATTTCTGAAACAAGAGGGGTACCTGGTGCATTTCGTTAAACCTCAGGGGTATCTGGTGAAAAAACCGTAAAAAATTGTTTCTACTTGTATTATGTTTACATAAGGAAATACATGGCTATTGTCTCGGTGTTTATGTGGGATCTTGTTTAATTCGTATAAATTGATTTTTTAAATTTTTTACTTATGCATAGTTACAGTTATTAATGTTCAAAGTTGAAAGTTGTGCATTCACACAAAAAAAATTAAAGCCAGAATGGTACGAGCAATAAAAGGGAGGAAGTTTATTAAGACCAAGAATGTCATTGTCTTACTATAAGAAATAGATGGTGGTCATATGTTTGTTGTCATATACGAATCACAACTTTATCTTATTAAATAACATTTATGAATGATACTTTTTGATATACCGTCAATATCGTTGATAAACAATTTTCTTATTGGATATGAACATAACATTTCCCCACGTTAAAGACCTACACAAATCTCTGGATGAGTTTTTTGGGGGATCTCTGTATAAGAGAAGTATTAAGCAACGTGTAATTCACCTTATTTCACAATTTGATATTATATAAAAAAATAAGCTCAAATCAAATCAAATCACAAGAAATGAAGTTTATGTCATTTGAAATATGAGTTTAGGATTTAGGTCTTGTGTGGTCTATATCCCTTAAGTCTAGGGATATCAGTGGGTAATTGACCCTACCCATATCCGTGGATCCAGATCAGTTTTTTAGCATATCTGGATCCTCAAATTTTGGACCCAACCGATCCAGGTAGGATCTGGATCCTAGTTTTTAAAACGGATCTGGACCAGATCCTAAATTATTACCCGGACCCGGATCCATTTACCCGTTTTTTTAAAAATTATTTTAAAATGTATAATTAAAAGGGTAAAACTTAATGTTAAACTCTTAATGTTATTTATGCTTGGATTTATCGTATTAAGATTGAATGCTTGTTTACTTCAACATTGAAAAATGAAGATGCTAAATGGCGTTGCTTTGTTCTTTAAAATCTTTAATTATTGTGAAAATTAGGGTTTTTTTGAAGAAAATTGGTTAGGACCCGTTTTAGGCCCGGATCCGTAGGATCCATTGGATCTGGATATGGATCCTCAATTTTATTACCCTGCGAATCCGGGTCGGATCTGGATCCATGCCTAAAAAACGGATCTAGATATGGATCCTAGAGAATTCAGTCCAGATCCTACCCGTTGACATTTCTACAGTTAGGTCTAGGAATTAAACCTCTTCAGACTCATTTGAGAAATCCCCTTATCCCCCTCAAATGTGCCCCCTTCATCTTACCTTAGAATTTTTTTTCTACTTATATTATGTTTATGTAAGGAAATACATGGCTATTATCTCGGTGTTTATGTGGGATCTTGTTAAATTCGTATTAATTGATTTTTTAAAATATTTACTTATGCATAGTTAAAGTTATTAATGTTCAAAGTTGAAAGTTGTGCATTCACAAAAATTAAAACTATAATGGGTACAAGCAATAAAAGGGAGGAAGTTTATTAGGACCAAGCAAGAATGTCGTTGTCTTACTATAACAAATAGATGGTGGTCATATGTTTGTTTTCATATACGAATCACAACTTTATCTTATTAAATAACATTTATAATTCAATATAATACTTTTGATATATAATGTCCATATCATTGATAAACAATGTTCGTAGCTGAAATTTGTGGATTGACAAAAAATTAAAACCACAATTGGTACAAGCAATAAAAGGGAGGAAGTATATTAATTAGAACCAAGAATAATGTCATTGTCTTACTATAACATATAGATGGTGGTCATATATTTATTTTCATATACGAATCACAATTTTATTTATTAAATAATATTTATGATTCAATTTAATACTTTGGATATATTGTCGATATCATTGATAAACAATGTTCATATCGGATATGAACAAAACATTTCACCACGCTAAAGACCTATACAAATCGATGGATGATATTTTTTTTGGGGGGGGGAGGATCTCCGGATAAGAGAAGTATTATGCAACGTTTAATTCACCTTATTTCACAATTTGAGATCATATCAAAAAATAAGCACTGATCAAATATAATAACAAGAAATGAAGTTTATGTCATATTTGAAACATGATTTCAGGGTTCAGGTCATGTGTGGTCTATTGACGTAAAATTTATTTTTACTGATATTACTCCCTTTGTTTCTAGAACTACTTGTTTGCATAGACGATGTGTCGGGTCTTGAGAGAAGTGTATGTTTTGAATTTCTAAATCAAACACCTGAGAGAAGTGGGAAAAAATAGTTATATGAATTGGATTTTATTGAGGAAATGATTTTTCAGCCTTTTAAATATTTCAAATAGTAGATTGTAATTTAAAATTATTAATGAATGTTTCGACTTCGAGAGTGTAAATAAAATGTCTATCACCAACATATGACAACAAAATACTGTTAGTTTAAAAAGAATGTGCAATATTGATTTTATAGATGGGCTACCTGATAAAGCAATTTAGGGAAAGAGGTGTAATTGAACTTTTAACTTACGGGCTGCAAAGTGGAGGTAAACACGTTACACAATTACTTTCTAAATAGAAATAAAGAGTAGGCCTATATTAATATGATAGAGAATCCAAAGAACTAAATAATGACCTAGTGTTTTTTAAAATTAGATTAAGAAGTAAGAAACTAATTAATTTCCAGTTACAAAATTTAATGTATTGTGAGATTTAAAAAAAAGATTTCAATACGAAGTTATTATTAAATGAATAAAAGAAATCTAACAGTTAATTCCTCAAGGATGATCAAGCGGCAGCTTAAATGAAAAAAAAATCCAACCTATTATATATTATTGTTTTTGAAATTTATGTTGATGTGTAAGATACAACTAAAGCAATTAAATGATACAATGATAATTAGGGAGGTTATAATCATTTAAAGAGTCACTCCTTTGGTTTTTTTATCTTTCTCACTTGGAATCTTGACACTATTCAGACTTAGAGAGAATCTTCTAAATTATTCCCAAGTTATAAGAAAAAATATAGTTATGCGGGGCGTAGTTTGATTCGTCTCAATTAGTACTTTATTAATAGGAAAATTTGTCAAAAATAAGCCAACCTTTGGGCGGTCTGCTGAAAATAAGCCAGACTTTAGATTAACCCAGAATAAGGCAAGGCATGATAACGCCACTATTAGTTATCAGGTAAATAAAGTGAAATAAAATAAATATAGTTGCAACAGGGAGAACAAATTAGACACAAACAAAGAAATGGTATTCACACTTCAGTTAATAGTAACCAAACAGACGAACAACAATATAAAAAAAGACAAAAAGTATAAGAAAAGAAGAGAAAAAAAAGGAATGCAATCAAAGAGCGAGAAATATAAAGAACCATAGATGTGCTATTCACCATGCCTACTTCTAGCTCTCCACGCATTAAATAAGTATTTATGAAATTAGTCCAATGATCGGTACTTGCAACACGTGTAATATACTCACGCTCGTCATCAGAATCTTCTTCAGAATCATCATTGGATTCACTTAACTCAACTTCCTTTATATCATCCGTAGGCATGACTTTCATAATCAAATTATGTAATAAGCAACAAGCCATCACAATCCGCCCGTGAGTGCGAATAGGAAAAAATGAGGGATTTCTAAGTATACTCCATCTTCCTTTTAGTAGACCGAAACACCGCTCAATTACAGTTCTTGCCCTTGCGTGTTTCATATTAAAATACTCTTCGGTGCTAACGGGTGGCCGATCCGTCCATTCCTTCAAATGGTATCGTTTGCCCTCTATATGGAGCAAAAAATACCTCACAGTTGGTATAACCCGCATCAACCAAATAATAATTTCATTCAGATTTACCAAACAAAAAAAATACTAGCTACCAAAATTAATTAAAATTATAAACTAGAATTTTACAATTAAAAGATTTACCTCGAGGCACTCTAAAGCCATTAGGCCTAGAAAGAGCATTGCGTAAGACACGAACATCATGGGCCGATCCCTCCCAACCCGGAAGCACATAAATAAATTGCATATTAGGTGCACAGACCCCTAACACATTCATAGCAATGGTCCCTTTCCTTGTTCTATACTTTCCTCGTTTTTGAAGAGATACATGTACATTAATGTATGTTCCGTCTACTGCCCCTAAACAATTCTACAAAAATAAAATGAAAGTAACTTATTAAGAAACATAAATGAATTCCTAACAAATCTCTAATTGAAAGATAGATAAGTGATTGATCAATACCTTACAAGGTTTCCACCTTTCATCATCACAATCATCGGATATGGAATTGGTTTATGAAGTAGTTGTTCATGCAACTTCAAGAAAGCCCTTAGACAAAGGTGAAATTGTCGGCTCACTGTTTCTCCATTTCTAAGGAAGTAATGTCCAATCGACCTATTTTTCTTATGATGTGCTAAAGTATATAAAAACATGGCTACGAATTACGATATCTTGAATAGACATGTTTTTTGTTCCACTAGACCTCCAATATCTTTGAGCATCTCACATATAATGTTAAAAGTACACCTATTAACACAAAGTTCACTCTTGCATTTCACATCATTCTCTTTATATAATCCGCTCAAGACTAATAAGCGTAAAAGTTTTTTGTTTCTTTTCTTTTCCCGCAATCGAACACCCCTAATTGTAATAATACTCATCATATACTATATCCAATACATCATTAAAACTACAATAACCATTAACATAACTAGTTGAAGTTGTTTTATCCTTCTTTTTCTCCCTATGGAATGCATTAGCCGAGTCATTATAGAAACCTAATAAACAATAGTCCAAAAAAATAAAATAAGCAGTTGCGAAATTGACTCCAAACCTTATAATGAAAATGAATTGGATTACAAGCTCAAATAAAGTGATTCTAATTAGCTAACATAACTGAAAACTTTTGGTGAGAAGATAACTACAATCAAACAGAGGACAACCATCCAAACAAGATAACTATGGGAAATCATCTGGGTGGGAAACCAAAGTTTTGGTAATACAATTAACAAAAACCAAAGATCATAGAAAATCAAATCACTGTACAAATAAAAAACCCAAAACAGGGAAGCCAAGTGAAATATCACAAAAGTAGGACACAAAACGCTGCATAAAATCTAAACCAGTATCTCAAAGTGTAATCAACAATCGATTTCCAGGCATAAGTTGCACTTGAGCAAGAACATGAAAGAGGATAAAGAGGGCAGAAAATGCGCAAGGGAGGAACAAAAAATGGTTAGAATTCTGTTAAGCAGCAAAAATACGTTTCATGCCATTAGTTTGAAGCTAATTATAACCAAAAGAATTTCAATAAATTAGGGTTTTATCAATCAATACAAGCAAGAAATTATCAGAGTAAATCAGATGTGAAACCCATTAAAAGCTTCATCTAAACAAGATCTGACGAAATGGAGATGAAATTAGCCTGTAAAATTCGAAATTTGAAGCCCTAATCTAATTTCATAGCTATAACATAAAATTAGTCACGAAAAATTTTAAGCCCTAATCTAGTTTCGTAGCTATAACACAAATAAAACGCTGAATCGAAAATTTCAACACCATAATTAGAATTGAATCATAACTCACAAATTGATGATACGATAAGAAGAAATCAATCAAAATTTGCAATAAAAATGAGAGAATATATGCTGAAAAATCGAAATGCTATGACGAATTCTCAACAATTTCCATATGAAGAGGAGAGAGAATGGGTGAGCAAAAGAGGAGAGAGCTGGCTGCTGCAAGGGTTTTGTTTGAGTAGTGGAAACGTTATTTGTTTCCTTAGGTTTTTGACCGGAAACAACTTGGGGGAAGTGTTACCCTAAAGTAACGGTAATTGTTACTTTGCACACTAACCAAATAAGTAGAAACGGATTTTGTTACTTGAATCCGTTTCTTATGCGATAAAAATGATACCAAACCCCTCCTGAATTGGTAACCGAAAATGCAGCAATCGGGCGGACTACTTGACAACCCTAGGTTCACAAAACTGGGCTTAAAAGAAAAGCCCGTAATACCAAATAAAACTCCGAAAAACCCAAAAAGCACAAGTATTAAACCCTAGCGAACTTGCATCCCTCGTTTCCTTTTCTCTCCTCGTCGTGAACCCTTTGAGTTTGTAGCAGTAGCAGTAGCAGTAGCAGCAGCAGCAGCCGCAGCCGCAGCAAGCCAGCAACAGCACTTCGTAATTCGTGCACAAACCTCATAGCAACAATGGCGGACAAAGCAGTTACTCTCAGAACTCGCAAGTTCATGACTAATCGTCTCCTTTCACGGAAACAATTCGTCAGTTTTCTTCTTCTCTTGCTTTTTCTTCATAATAATTTGTTACCTCAATTTGTTCGTCCTTAAAAAATTATTTTGAATTTTCGTTTGTTGCGTTTTAGGTAATCGATGTTCTTCATCCTGGTCGCGCCAACGTCTCCAGGGTATTTTTCATGCTTGAACTGTGATTTTAACACAAATCTTATTTTGTGAGCTAATTTTCTGAAATTAGCTAAAATAATCTAGTCTAATTGCTTAAAATTTGATGCGGATTACTTTATTAATTTTCCCTCCGAGATATTATTATAGTGATGCGTGCGAGTTTCTTAATAGTTTTTGAATCGTTGTTGTTTGATTAGAAAAACTAGTGTTTAAGAGGATTTTGGGAATTTCAGATCTTTAAAGTGGCGGAATGATAGAAAATTGTGGATAATGTTCTTCATGTTATGTTTCTTTTCTACTAGTATAAGTTAGAGCTTTTCCTAATTGATATTCGATATATGCAAATAGTGCATATGCTGGTATTGTTTTTCATAATTTTGGAAAAAAATAACGGGTGTTTTGGGTATATTCCAGAAAATGGGGGTGTTTAGGGAAGTTATTTTGACAAATTACCATTGAGATATGACATATGAGATATATATGTAGTTTTACTAGAAGTTACGCCAAAATATAATGTTACAGTCTTACATACATACTCACCACAGTCCCCAGTTAAGCTACCTATTGTCTGGCTTTGGTGCTTAAGATTGCATACATCTTAACGACTTGATGTCATGATGAAGTTGCTATTTATTTGTGTTATTGTACTTGACTTGGCAAATTGGGATCATACTCTATGATGCATATCGTCTTTTGTGGGTGGCAATATGTTGAGATTTAGGTATGTTAAAAATTTATAGAATTGGGGGAAGAGATATTGGTTATGTAATTATCAACTCCTACTGATTTAATGCATATTTTTCGTAGAGTCTAACATGGTTTTTGTACCCCTCTCTCCAGTTGTTTTCTCTTTATGTGAAATATTTGTTGTCATTGGGACAATTATCACCCTGGTCATTTGGATTGTACCCTATTGAGAGGGTGCACATCTTCTTTTGTGGGTGGAACATGTCGAGATGTAGGTATGTCAGTGGCAAATTGTAGAACGGGAAGAGAAACTGGGATATCTAACTATGAATGAGCTCTTGCAGATTTATGGCATATTCTCTATTTACTATTTTCCGTAGACTCCAGTATGAGTTGTTTTTTCTTTTTTTGAAATTTAATATTGAAGTATGTATGTTCGTCGATTGTCGACCTGGAGGTTAAGTTTATTTGTTTTCAATATGTAAACAATTGCCGTTGTAATTTGGATTGTGCCCGATATAGTGCGTTGAAATAGTTTTTTACGCAGGGCTTCAGTTGTCATTTCTTTTACCAGTGGCTGTGTTACTTTAAGTTGTCCTCTTGAAATACATTTTTTCATCAAATGTTGAACCTGTTTTTCTCTTTGCTAATTGTTTGCCCATATACATTCAAGTGATGGAATTTTCTTTAGTTTTCCTTTCAAGGGTATTATGTTGTGTCCATTGCTATTTGCTGCTGTTGCTTCTTTTTCCCTAAGCTATTGTCTGACCACTTTTTTTCCCCTTTTAAAAGACGGAGTTGAAGGAAAAACTAGCTAGCATGTATGATGTCAAAGATACAAATTCTATATTTGTCTTCAAGTTCCGTACTCATTTTGGAGGAGGTAAATCGACTGGATTTGGTTTGATTTACGATTCCGTTGACAGTGCAAAGAAGTATGAACCAAAGTATAGGCTGATCAGGGTAAATATGCTGATTTCTTATATTACAGTTTTCTTACTTGTAGTTCCATTTGTGAAGGCGCACTATAAGATGCTGTGCTTCACACTCTTATTTCTTTGATCCTCTACTTATTCTCCCTTATCACTAATTTCTTTGGTGCAGAATGGGTTGGCAACAAAGATTGAGAAATCCAGGAAACAGATGAAGGAAAGAAAGAACAGGGCCAAGAAGATTCGTGGTGTTAAGAAGGTAGGATAATCGACTTGTATTATTCTGTTTTAGTGATGTTTGATTGCTTACCTCTCATATAATGCTATCATTAGCTTTTTGATATTTGAAACTCTTTGCTGTTAGAATCTTTTCATATTAATGGCTTCTTAGCTTTTCTATGTTGTATTGCATTAACTTGTTTCATGTGTTTCTTTTGCAGACCAAGGCTGCTGATGCTGGAAAGAAGAAATGAGGAATTGGTGATATTGAAAATGCTGTATACATGGGTGGAGCTGTTCCGTTTTTGGCGCTTCTTCCTTTGCGATCGTTCTTGATTTTCTTTGTTTTTGTTACTCATTTACTCTAATTAGTGATAGTGACTAGTGAAAGATTGTGTGACTGCTGCAGTGAGAATGTTCTAAAACTTCTATCAAAATTTTCATGACATTTTTGACTGGTTATGGGTTATATTGTGATTGCTGTAGAATTTGTAATTTGTGAATTCGATTCTTGCCATCTCTGTGTCGTGAGTCTGGTCTTCAGAGGCTGCAGCTCTGGTTTTGGTCAGTTCATTGTTTAAAGTCCCTCAAAGGTGAAGATTTAATCTGCAGTCCGTTTTAGAATACATCGAGGAAGAAGCAAAATTTGTCTGACATAGAATGTGTTCGTATAGTTTGACATACAATGTTTTGAAGGAATGGAGCACTAGGTTCTGCTAATCTTTTTCAGAAACGTAGTCTTCCCTACTACCATGCGATTCACGGCAGCTATGTGGTCAAATCTCCAAGTTTGTGTGTGTAATTACCCAATTCTCGTCTCAAGGAATCCGGTTATCTTCTCAAACTGATACCTTTTTTTGTTGGAGGTTCATTAACCATGTTCTTTTCACAATTAAAAATATACTTTTGATTTTTTTATTGTTTCATTTATCCTTTACACGTTTGTTAATATACAACTTAGATATTTAATATTTCTAATTGAACATAAGTAAAAAATTAATAAAAGATATTTGGAGAGTATATAGTAAGACGAATCTAACAAGATCCTACTTGACTGCGTTTCTCCTTATGAAATACAACCAAAGATGATCAAGGAATTATAGAGAAATTGTATAGGAAAAACTTACAAAGACAATGTTAACTGCTAACTATGACCCCCTCCCAAAAACAATCCCAATTTTTGGTTAATCTTGAGTAGGATGAATGATGACCCTTCTTTTACACACGTGGGCTTAGTAGAGTGGTGACTTGCTAAACCAGTTAAAAACCCCCTCATTTTCCTTTTTCCCCTTTTTTCGCATTAACTGCTATGCCTTTTGCCTCTATAAAAAAACGAATTAAACCCTCTTCGTTTCCAAAGCTATGTCTGAAGTTTCTGCAACTCTTCATCTCCTCAATAACTAGAACTCCATAGCGGGAGCTACAAGCTTCCTTTAGTCATTTGATTTGCGTGCGTGCTTCAATAATATTGCTCAAGCCATTTGGAATTGTGACGTTTTTAAAGTTTTTGGAATATGAATGAAAGCTTCTATCTTTGGCAATCAATCAGTTGTGTAGGTTAGTTCCTTTTTTTTTGTGTTTACTATAAATTCGTTACAGTTTATATGTTTAAAGTTAAATTGTTGTATAAACTGTTGCTTGAATAAAAAAATCTGGATTGCTTCTTATTTCTCGTGTTTTATTAGTGTGTACAGTAAATTAGTTGTGTGTTATTTGTTGTGTAATGGGAATGTTTGTATTGAATTTTCTTTGAATAGGCTATTAAGGGAGCGAATGGTTCAGTGTGCTTGAGGCTTTGACATGGAGGGTTATTTAAGAGGCATACATAGGAGGTATTTAGAGTATGTAGGTGGAGAAAGGAGGACATTTATAGTTGATCCTTACGAGCATGTTGGTGGCAGTGGCGGAGGCACACGTGGTCCATGTTGGTCACGTGACCAACTAATATTTATGGAAAAAAAAAATTTCAAAACAAGCGCTCATTTGCTCTTTCACACTGAACTAAACCCTAAATCTTTCTCCTTCTCGAATCCCACGACCCACCACGCGTCCACGCCGTCACGCGTTCCTTTGTCGTCGGCGGTTGGCAGTAGCCGGTGATTCCTTCGTTCAGCCACTCGTGAGTCGTGACTCGTCGCCATGCTTCAGATCTTCGTCGTCACTACTCAGTACTCACTCGTGACTCGTCGCCGGTCATTCTTCGTCTTCAGATCTTCGTCGTCACCAAGCTCCTTCTTCGTCGGCATTCGGCGGGCGGCAGCGCGCGCGGCGCGTTTACTCACTATGGGCGGGCCTCCGGCAACTTTCGTCGTCACTCGTCAGTTCTTCAGACTTCAGGTATTCTTCTTCACCTTCTTCGCTTCTTCAGTCCTTCATTGTTGCTGAAATTTGATTTTTTTCATTTGTGGCTGAAAATTAGTTATTTAGGTTAATAAAGATTGTGTATTTGTGTATTTTTGTCATTTGGATTTCATTTGTTGCTGAAAATTGAATCATGATTTAATTTTGTCATTTAGATTTCATTTTTGCTGATAATTGTCATTTGTAATGTATTTATTGCTGAAAATATCTCTAGTTCAACTTGTGTATGTTTAATGATTGCATAAAAAATTAACAGTAATACAAGTTGAAAGCTCACTTCGAGGCGGTTTTGGCCAAAATGTGTTTTTTTCCACTTAATTTTGTTTAATTGATGTTGCAGGTTCTTGATTAACTTGTTTTTTCATAACTAGTTCTTGATAAACTGAGGTGAGTTGTTTTGTTGAGTAGATAAGATGCAAGAAGATTAGTGTTTGCCATACAAAAAGGACAACAATAGTTGTGACTGATATCCACATTGATAATAGCAATACCAATGACTTTGTGTTAAGTAGAAGAGCTTTTTGGGCCAAGCCCTTACCTGCCAAAGACAAACAACTCTTACTGATTGGGATTGCGGATGTCGAATATAAGAGGTGAATAATTGAATATCACTGCCTTAAGCCTGTTTGAAACTTTGTTTTATTTATAAGCTTGGTTGGTACTAATTCTTGTTGTTTTGAGTCAAAAATATTATGTTGTTTTGAGTCAAAAATATTATGTTTAACTAGTTTTTTTTTGGGAGGGTTAACGCCCTTGTTGATAAGTTGAGGTAGCATCACGAATTATGAACATCTTGAAGACTGAAGAGGTAGTTGAGGCGTTGAAGTTTTGCCTTTGGATCTTTGCTTCATTAATTGGTGTATGTTAGCCTCAAGTCTAGGTGTTGAGCTTGTGTGTTTCTAGAGTTCGTGCTTGAGATTGAAGTATTGGATTCTTTTGGTGTTCATTTTGACTTTACTAGCGAATGAGGTGTTAATTGGGGAATAAAAATTGAGGAAACTTGGGTTTAGAGAGCATGTTATTTGGTAAGAAAATTAATTGAATGATTGATAATTATTATTTATCAAAATATGATAATTAGGCAGGAACCATTGTAAGTTTCTAATTACTATCGGCGAATGAACCAATTGTTGGTTGTTTTGTGGTTGGTGAATGGTAGTGTGACCAACTATTCCCAAATTCCTGGATCCGCCACTGGTTGGTGGTATCTAGTGGAAATGGTGAAATGTGGGGCTTATAGGGGTATTAAACACATATTCTACCTAATACGAGGAGAAACATTGGATGTTAGTCTATGGAGGGTATAAGATGACAAAAAAGTTCTTAAGATGGGTGCCATAGTGATTAGGGAGAGGTGCATTGATCTTTATGTGAAACATGAAATCGACCAACCTAATATTATGACATTCATTGAGGGTAGTATTCATCCTGCTCAGCCTACAGTGAATGAGGCTTAGCCCAGAGTGGATGGGCCTGTGCATGAGGCTCATCAGCCCATGGTTAACCAACCTGTTCATGGGGCTCAACCCACAATCATTAAGCTTCAGGTGAACTCAATTGCCCTAGGATCAGTAGATAATCAAAATGAAAAGGAAACTCTTCACTTGGTCCCCCCAAAAAAGCCACCTCATCTCTTGGCCCCCAAAAAACTGACCCTACACAGAGTAACTTCCAAAGCTAAAAAAAGCACCCCACTAGTTTTAATTCCACTTAGGTGTAGTTGTAGGAAACTGAAAAAGTGTGCATACACATTCACAAAATAACTCTTCCCTAGTAGAACTAGAAGTCAGCCTCATCACTCCCTGTGGTTTCTTAAAAAACACAGTCAAATTTGCATCTAAAATCTTAAAGCCAATTACTACAGATCCATCAAACACAACCACTTTTAAGTTAAACGCAAACCACTCTCCTCCCCCTTCACAGTCTGAAACAGCTAAGCCTCTTCTCGCTCCTCCCTTTTCACAGTTTGAAACATCCAATCCTTTTTCCCCTCTTCCCCTATCACAGTCTGAAACAACCAACTCTCCACTGCCTGCACAAGATACTACCACACTCCCACTTGATTACTTTGTCTAGTATGACACACTAGTGGAAAAAACCTTAACTGATCCGGTCAAAACAAGCATTACTGATCCGGAAATGGACCGGAGCGGCTGGGGACGGAGCGAGTAGAGAAAGTCAACTGATCCGATTTTCAACCAGATCAGTTAAGCCTTAACTGATCCGATTTGGTCAGAAAACCGGATTAGTTACGTACTTAACTGATCCGGTTTTCTGACCAAATCGGATCAGTTAGGTTTAGAATGACCTAAAAAAAAAAATCTTCACCTTGCACATAACAGTAAGCTGAAACCTCCACACTTTTCATCAAATAATAATTTCACACCAATGTATATAAAGAAATTAAAAAACACAGAATATTGACAATAATTTTACATATTTAATTCAACAATTTCACATATTTACAAAATGTAACAAATACGAACTATACATAAAATTAAAATCGATACTTATACACAAAATAAAAAAATGAAACTTACACACAAAATTAAAAACTAAAAATATGACAAACTTATAAAATTAAATTACAAGAATTATATACATTAAATAAAAAAAGCGAAAAAAAACAAACGAAAATGAAAATTAAAAGTCGAAACTCAAACCCTAGATCTAAAAAAACTAAATCAAACGAAACGAAACGAAACTCGTGCGTTGGTGGTTGGCTGGCGTCGTGAGTTGGTAGGCGGCGTCCTGGCGTGCTGTTGATGGTGAGATACGAAAATATGTTGGTGAGGAAGACGAAATCTTGAATCTCCTTCAGCCCCATGGCTTTCTCTCTCCTCGCCCATGCTTGAAAACCCAACCGTGAGTGAGACGCGTTATGAGAGAAGGTGGTGGAGACGGAGAAGGAATTGACTCGTCGTTGAGAGACGGAAGAGTGGAGGAGAGACAACATTGAGGAACTGAGATTGATTTAGGGCAAATGCGAACTAAGGTTGCCATTGCTGATAGTAAAGCGGAAGCGAGTTTTTGGGGGTTTGAAGAAGCTGGGAGGAAAGAGGAAGAGAGAGGACGGGAGGAAAGGGTTAAGGACTTAGGGTTTTGTGGGGATGTGGGGGTGAAGAGATAAGAGAATTACAAATAATCAGCGCATGTTACGAAGATTAGGCTGAACATAAATGGGCCAACTAAACTGATCCGGGTGATAAAGTACCGGACCAGTTTTTGTTAACTGATCCGGTTCTTTGTCACCGGATCAGTTACTTGGCCCATTTCTTTTCGCACAAAAAAAATCACTCAACTGATCCTGTTTATAACATGACCGAATCAGTTTTGTTGTGTCATTTGAGGTTTTCTCCACTAGTGACAATAGGCTAGACAATCCTATTCCTTGAAATGAATTGGCTAGTAATGATGAGAACAATGGTGATTTAACTGAATCTGATGGGTTGTATAAGCCTGAAACAGACGGTTCAGATGATGACATTAGGAATCTTGACTTCAAAGAAGAAGATTTGAATGCATTTGAAGAACTGAGAGAGGGTGAATAAATGTATGAAGTTCAAACACCACATGATATTAATGATAGTTCAGATGATGAATTGAGAGAAGCAAGAAAAAGAGTAAAAGCATGCAAATAAGTAGGTTATATGAGCTTGCTCAACAGCTTAAAAAAGAAGCAGCTTTGGGTAAACTAGGACCATCAACTTCTGGTGCAAATCTTGAGAATGCAGAAAATGGTGTGAACACAGGATATGTTAGTGAATATGAGGATAACGATGAACTTGAACTGCCTCCAGGAAAAAGTGAAAATGATGATTTGAATGAAGGAGAAGGATGCAGAGAAGGGTTATAATCACTAAACTAACTAACTTTAGTATTTTTGAAGGGAAGGTTGGTTATAGTTTCCCAAATAGAGAAGAATTCAGAAAGACAGTTGCTAAATTTGCTATAGCTGAAGGTAAAAACTTGACATTTGCTTCTAGTAATAGAAAAAGACAACACAGACTGAAATTGATTGCTTGAGCAGTTGTCCATTTAGGTGGTATGGATCATGGAACAACAGGAGAGCCTATACTATGAATGAAAGCCATACATGTACTAGGAACATAGAGAGGAACAAACAGTTAAAGCCAGGATGGATGGCACACTACTAGTGGAGAAGACCCTAAAAGCTCCGAATTTTTAGGCCCCAAATGCTCCGTATTTGACCCGCAACAGATGTCGTAGGAGCAGTTGGGACTCTTATGAAGGTTTGCAATGTACTCAAGTGGGGAGGGGGGGGGTGAATTGAGTACTTAAATGATATGGAGACAAATTCTTTTGATTTAAGGGGGAACCAATTGGGTTGGTTCATGACAACAGAAACACTAGAACTTGAAAGTAATAATGAACACACCAAATTTAACGAGGTTCAGCCAAACAAGGGCCTGCGTCCTCCTATGCTAGTTTTCTTATTAATCAACTCTGAAAAAAAGAATACTCTCGTACTCTCCTTTTTCCCTTACTCAAGGGAAACAACACACCCCACACTAACTCTATTGATGTGCTACTTCGCACTTAATATCACAAGCACTCGCGAATGAACTCACAAACTCTACCCAATCTGTAACCCCTTAGTTTGAGATTCAATTCAATCATTTTCTCTTAACTTACGCTTTCTTACAAAGAAAACAAAGAGTAATATGAAGCTCTATGAGATGCGTACTCTATTTTAGGAAACTGTTTAGCTGTTCTCTTTGTGAAGGCTATCAAAATTACTCAATAAAATCAGGGAGAGCATCAAGGGTGAAGGAGAATCATACTTCAGTATTTATAGACCTAAGTCTAACCTTTGAGCGTGTTGTAACTCAAGATATCAAAGATAAGATAATTCTAAGTTATGGAAAGTATATCTTGAACAATATCTTTCTTGGAGGAAAGGTATTATCCAAGATATACATATGATTTAAGGCAAGTAAATACTGAACTATGATTCAAAAGGCTGGCAAACATTTCTTATGTAAAGTATTTGAGAAATATTTTTATCGAAAATCTTTTCTAAAACAGCCACCTCAATCACCGGTAAAGTAACTAGTACCCAGATCGGTTACCCTACTTAGTAGTGTTCTGAATATGTAACCAACTGGTTCCATATTCAAAACCCTAGTTTCACACGTAGGAACAACACAAACAATTCCACTAGAAATATCATACGCAAATATTACATGAATACCTAAGATGAATCAATTAAAGAATCCTAAACTGTCTTCATGCATTTCAATCCTTGAAGCTTCCCTTGAATCAACAATGAAGAACTTTGTCTATTCCTCGAGCAACTTCGAGATGGCTTCTTAGCTTGAAGTCTTGTAAAAACCTGTTTGCTATACAAGAGCACATTATAGCATAACAAATATTCTTTTTACTGTTTCATTATATAGTCAGGAACAGTTGGATACTCAGCTGTTTCCTAACAGCCTAGAACCACCTGTAATAACAACTGTTCCCTACATCTGTTTGTCATCATTCAAAAACTAGGGGACTCAAACAAATTCCCCCTTTTTGATGATGACAAACTCTTTGAAGTTTCCTGCAACCAACAAGTTTGTAAACACAGATACCTTCAACCAAAGCTCAAATAGCTCATGAAAGGAGCTTACTTGACACAAGACTCACAGGGTGAAATAGTTAACTATTTCAACTGTTTCCTAAGACTCTTTTTTTTAATTAACTACAAAACTATACTAGGACTGACTCAATCTATACTAGACTTAGGCGCTTCAACTTCAACTAATTTTCTCCCTTTTGGCATCATGAAAAAGTACTTAGAGATAGATCCATTGCACATAAGTTATCACCTAATTCAAAAATAGTAGCATCAACTACCAATCAAGTCATCATGCTGCAAGAAATCAAGTTAGTCACACAACTCACAATCCATAACCAACCACAAATTATCCAAATACAAACCAGCAAAGTTAATCGAGAACCCAAATTGCATAAGAGAATGTTTTGTAATAGGGGGGGAACAAGTAATGCAAAAGCAATTTATCAGAATGGGGTGGGGGGGAATCAGCTGGAAATAACAATCACTCCTCATCATCCTCTTCTTCCTCTCCATCAGAGGCATCATCATCGTCATTTTCTTGGTTGGAGGAGAAATGTGAAGATCCAGCACCTTCTTCATCTTCCTCATCATCATCATCTTGATCCTCAGCCATAGGATCAGCAGGAAGACGGGGATCAGCTGGAAGACGAGGATCAACAGAACCAGTAGCACCCTTAGAAGCAGGAAGTTGAGCCTTTACTTCTAGAAAGGAGAGAACCAGCAATTCAGTCTCGACCAGCTTTTTCTTAAGCTTAGTGACCTTCAACGTGTAGGACTTGGACATACCCTCAATCATCTTATACATTTTATCCAAAGTCTTCTCCTAGCTGTCCAACCTTTTAATCACAGCAACATCTGTGCTGGTTCCCCTATCTTTCTCTTCTTCTTCTCCGGCTTCTTCTTCTCAAACGGTACTCCTAACTCCTTGAACCTCAGCATATCTAAGGAAACATTCAACCCTTTCTGCCCCAAGATTTTCTTTGTGAACACTTGAATGGGAACTGTTTCCTCATTGAGAGGAATCTTTTGCTTCTTGAGCAAGAGAGTGATGATTGAACCATAGGCTAGGGTATGGTGAGAGGAGGAACAACAGTTTATGGTATGATCAATGATTATGGCAGGGAGATTGATCTTGATCTTTTTCATCATTAAGTAAATCAAGACCATCTCCGTTATACGAACTGTTCCCCTGCCCTGAGCCTTAGGAACTAACACTTAATTGCAAATGGAGTGGAGGACCAGCATAATGGGTTCACGCAAATTAGCAGATTGGTAACTAGCTTTCTTGAAATAGGGAATATCAAACAAAAACTAATAAATCTCCTCAGTTGTTACCCAACAATAGTAGGCCAACCATCCCCAACATACTTATCAAAACCATCTCTAGGAACATTAAGTAGGGAAGCCACATAAGAAATAAACAAGGAGATCTCACTTCCAAAAACAATAGATCCTAAAGACATATCAGGTAATTGCTTCAAATTCACATAAAATTCTCTAATAGCATCCACAAAAGCATTCTTAGCATCCTTAAACAAAAGGCATCCAGCCTTGAAATTCCAACAAATCACGAACCTCATATAAAGCAGGTATATAAAAATAACCATCTTTTACAGAACAACCAGATAACACACTTCTTTCCACAAGAGGAGTAAAACCAGTAGTAATAGGAGTTTCAACAGATTTACCTTATATAGAGTGAGGGAGTCTAGCTGGTACCCCTTTCCTCTTGGTTCCCCTAGCAGAACCAGCAGATAGATCCTTAGAAACTTCTTCTGTTTCCTTCTTCATGGCAGATCTGGTCACTCTCCTTCCTCTAGCCCTAGTAGAGGTAGATGAAGACCTTTCCTTGTAGCGAGTAACCATCAGATCTTCTTCCTCCTTTTGTTCCTTCTCAACAGGAACATCGGTTGACAACTTATCCAAAACCCTTTCAATAGTACGAGTGACAGAATCCTTCTAATGTTCCCCCTCAGGAACAACTTCACCCTTATCAGTGGAAATTATGTTATGGGAAATAACAGAGGTGGCTGGGTTTTCGGTTGAGGAAGCGGTTACAAATTTGGCAGTTGAGGGAGTGGGAATAGGTTCATGAGTGGGAGGATGGGTAAAAGATGAAGTTACAGATGAAGGTGGTTGTGATGGAGGTGGCTGATTTTGTGGTGGAGGTTGATTTTGTGGAGTAGTGGTGGTTGGAGTTTGAGCGATGGAGGGAGGATTATCGAAGATTGTGGGGGAGGATAAAGGTTTTTTCGGGTTGAGTGACAAAGGGGGTTTTCTTTGGAGATGGAGGCATTTCAGTAGAGCTCTTCGATTTTGCACCCTTCTTTCTTGCACTAACAGAAGATTTCTTCCCCATTGTAGAGAAAACAGGGAACCTTGGAGAAACCGCTTTTAGAGAGAGAGAGGGATTACTCGAGTGTGACTTGAAATGATTGCATAGAAAATGGGGACAAAAATAATATATATATATATGGGAGAATAAGTAGAGGAAGAGAATCAATTGAGATTTCAAAAGCAATTCAAATTTTCGAAAGTAATCATAACTTCCCATAAATATCTCAACTGTCGAAAAATAAGGCATGTACAAGATATGTACAATTGACGCGCCTTTTTTAGGAAAGATAACTGCATCAAAATATCTCAACTTGCAGAAGTTAAAATATTCGCTTAATTTTTAGAAAGAATCAACTTCCCAAAAACATATCTGTGCACTACAACTGTTTTTCTCAGCTGTTTCGTACAAGAAATACTTGCACCTGGTTCTGGCAACTTAGCATGATTTCACCTTTATTCAAGCAACGATTATTTCTAATCTTGGAAGATATAGAAAGCATCTACATGACAACCTGAAGAATTAAGCAAAGATATATGTATGCAATTTCACATCAAAGAGTACTAATCTAATCATCGGGGGAAACAGCTGAATCCAAATAACCTAAACCTAATAACTCCTAAAAAAAGACACTTACTAAAACTTAATTAAACCTAATAAGACTCTTAACTTACAAAAAGACTCTCTACACAAAGGTTTTGTGAAAATATCAGCAATTTGATCTTCACTTTTGCAAAACAATAATTCAACCAAGCCTTTCTCAACATTATATCTAATAAAATGATGTTTGATCTCAATGTGCTTGGTTTTAGAGTGCTGAACAAGATTTTTTGAAATATTAATAGCACTAGTGTTGTCACACATGATAGGAACACTTTCATAGACAACACCAAAATCTTTCAGCTGGGAACAACAAGCTGCATCAGCGTTATATTCCGATTCAGCTGTGGATAAGACCACTGCATTTTGCTTTTTAGAGCCTCATGAGATCAGACATGAGCCTACGAAGTGAGCCATACTTGACGTGCTTATTCCTATAACAAGGAAACCAGCATAATCTGCATCTGTATACCCTACCAGCTAGGAGTGTTTAGAAAAACTCGCCCCGAATTACCCGCCTCGAAAACCCGTTGACTCGCACAAAAAAGCCGAGTCAAAATCTGGTTTTTTAAGTTTTAATCGGGTTGGGTCCCTGACCCGGAAAAAATAAGAAACCCCGGGTCGGGTAATGGGCCACGTATGAAAGACTCGCGGGTACCCGATTATTTTATTTTTCTTTTTTAGCTGTTTATCTTTACTTTGGGCCTTTGGCTACTTGTTGACCCGCATAAATGTAAATACTGTAGTAAGTGCCGCTTAGGGTTTCAGAAACACACTTTCCCAGCCTTCTATCTCTTTTTCTCTCTCTCCAACACTCAAATAGGGAGAGATTTTCACTTCTCTAAAATCTCAAAAATCACTAAATTCACCAACAATTGTCTCGAATTTTGGAATTGCAGACCCAATATGAAAAGTGTTTTTGTGAGAAAAATTCCCAAGAGACTAAAAATGAACAAGCAGCTACTGTTAGTGAAGTATATGGGCGAGAAACAAAGGGGTGGATTGTAAATTAAAGAGGGAGAAGATTATGGAATTTCACTTTGTCCCTGTAAATGTACAGAAGGATACTCTTTACAAATTAAAAAACAAGTCATTGATGAAGCCCTTTATATCTTGTCTCTGACAATTCATTACTTTTCTCCCTTTTTCACTCCTTCCCTTTTTAACTCTTTTTTTTTTTTTTTTTTTCGTTCCCCTTTTCTCTTGTATCTGACATTTTATTTCTATAACCTACAAGTACTTCTTATTTATAACAAAGATTTAAAAAAATTGATATAATGGGAACCATGTGACCCGACCCGACATAGTCGGGTACCCGATTTGCGGGTACCCAGTTTATCCGGATCAGGTCATGGGCCGCATTTTAAAGTCGGGTACCCGGTTATGAACACCCCTACTACCAGCTCAATAGAAGTGCCTTTGGGGTACCACAAGCACAAATCATCTGTTCCCACCAAATACCTAAGTATTCTTCTAACATCCTTTAGATGAGACTTCTTGGGTTGCTTTGAAATCTTGCACAAATTCCTATAGAGAACACAATATCAGGTATACTAGTTGTTAGGTACAAGAGGGAACCAATCATACCTCTATACAGTGTAGCTTCCACATCCTTTCCCTTTGTATCAGCATCAAGCTTTGTGGCAGTGTGAACAGGAGTGTCATAAGCTTTAATGTTCTCCATACCATACTTCTTAAGAAGCTCTCTAAGATACTTTTGCTGGTGGATCATAATTCCATCAGCTGTTTACTTAATCTGTAAGCCTAAGAAGAAGCCAAGTTTTCCCATCATGCTCATTTCAAACTTACTCTACATAAGATTAGCAAACTCATCACATAGCAACTGATTAGTAGCTCCAAAAATGATATCATCTACATAAATTTGAACTAATAGCAAATGTTTCCCCCTGGTTTTGATAAATAAAGTTTTGTCAACTGTTTCCCTCTTGTATTCATTTTCCATCAAAAACTTTGACAATATCTCATACCAAGTTCTTGGTGCTTGTTTGAGACTGTACAAAGCTTTGTCAAGTTTGAATGCATAGTGGGGAAACAGTTGATCAATAAAACAGGTGGTTGTTCTACATATACCTCCTCCTTCAAAGAGCCATTCAAGAATGCTGTCTTCACGTCCATCTGAAACAATTTCATATTCACGTGAGCAGCAAATGCAATAAGGATTCTAATAGCCTCTAACCTAACAACATGTGCAAAGGTCTCATCATAATCGATGCCTTCTTATTGATTGTAGCCTTGCACCACAAGCCTTGCTTTAATTTTAACTATTGTGCCAAGGTCATCCAACTTCTTCCTGAACACTCATCTAGTGCTAATGACTGACCTATCTCTTGATCTTGGCTCAAGGTGCCATACCTGGTTCCTTTTAAATTTATTTAACTCATCTTGCATGGCCAACACCCAATCTGGATCACTCAATGCCATCTTGTAATCAACTGGTTCCATGGTGGACAAGAAAGAAAAGAAAGCACAAAAGTTTTCATAGACAACTCTTCTTGTTTGAATTCCCTTATTAATATCACTAATGATTTGATATGAGGGATGAGAAGATTGATATCTAAAACTCTTTGAAACTGGACCATCTTGTCCTCTTGAATGAGCCTGACTGGAACCAGCTTGCATTCCAGCATCATCTAAGTTAGATCTCTCAGATGTGCTGGGATGTAAAGTGGTTCATTGCTCATTCCTTACCTGATTAGGGTTACCACCATCTTGTGCGGTGGTTGCTCCTGAGGTGTTTACCTGTTGACCTCCATGGGAACCATCAGGATCTAGTTCCCCCTCAGATAAGTCCTCATTATTTTCTTTTCTTTCTAGACCAGGTCCTCCACCATCAGCATTTGGTGAATCAGTAGGTAGACATGTCTCCTCTTCTGGAACCTGAGCAGAACTAGCTAGCTGTTGCCCTGTAAATTCAAGCATTCCAATAATATCTTCTGGTTCAACCTGTGCAATCTCAGAAGACATATTAAACTCATTAAAAAAACCCATGAACACTTTCCTCAACACACAAGGTCCTCTTATTGAATACCTTGTAAGCTTTACTATAAGGAGAATAACCAAGAAAGATTACCTCATCACTCCTAGGGTCGGACTTATCAAGTTGGTTCTTCCCATTATTATGAATAAAGCACTTGCATCCAAAGATACGAAAGTGTGCAATATTGGGATTTTTACCCTTTAGGAGTTCATATAGGGTCTTATTCAATTTAGGTCTTATATGAGCACGATTCAAGATATAAAATATAGTGTTCATAGCTTCTCCCAAAAATCTCTTAGGGAGACCACTTTCAATAAGCATCGTCCTCGCCATCTCCTATATAGTTCTATTCTTTCTTTCCACAACACCATTTTGTTGAGGTGTTCTAGGGGCAGAGAAGTTGCGACTCACTCCACGCTCTCTACAAAAATCAATGGAACTTGAATTATCAAACTCAGAGCCATTGTCAGATCTTACCGCAACTAGCTGATGATTTAACTGGTTTTGTACCTGTTTCACTAAGCAACAAACTCATTAAACATTTCATCTTTTGAGTGCAAAAAGATAACACATGTAAACCTTGAAAAATCATCAACCATAACACAAACAAACCTATGACCATTTCGACTTTGTACACGCATAGGACCACATAAATCAATATGTACAAGTTCGAAAGGTCTGCTGGTACTCATGACACTTTTTGGTTTGAAAGAGGATTTTATATGTTTCCCCTTAGCACATTCTGAACAAACTTTCTCAATCCAATCACTAAGTCACGAGACCTAAGTTTATTCAAAAGTGTCAAGCAAGCATGTCCAAACCTCTTATGCCAAACCCATTGATTTGACTCGGAAACAGCTCTCAAACAAATGGACTTGTTCTCAGGAATTTCATCCAGTAAGGTGATGTAGATATCATCTTTCCTGGTTCCCTCACAGACAAGTTCACCTGTTTGTGAATTAACTATGTGACAAAGGTCAACTTGAAACTCAACTCGATTGCCTTTATCACATAATTGATAAATGCTCAAAAGATTATGTTGCAAGCCATCAACATAATACACATGTCCAATAGCTTGTGAAAGTGACATACCAACTTTACCTATGCCAACAATAAATCCCTTATTTTTGTCTCCAAAGGTAACACTTCCACCATCATGGGCTGTGAGTGAGAGAAATTGCTTCTTATCCCTGGACATGTGTCTTGAGCAACCACTGTCCAAATACGAAAAGGTACTACCTCTCACTTTAGCTTACAAGAAACAATCAAACATTAGATTTAGGAACCCAAACTTTCTTGGGTCCCTTTCCACAAACAGTTGACTCTTGCTGGTCCTTCCTCACCCAAACCTGCTTAACATGTTTGTTGTTTCTTTCAACACTTTTCTTCCTAGCTGGACAATTAAAAATCTTATGTCCATTCATACCACAGTGATAACACACATGCATGTCCTTCGCAAGAGCATACTTACCTCTTATAAATTCCTCGATCCAAGTAGGTCCCCTGGGGTGCCAGTTGGTCCTGGTTCTCATTCTGGAATAACCAAGATCAGCTGTACCACTGTTACCTTCCATGGAAGTAAGATGGTTCAAGGTATTCTTTGCAGATAAGAGTTTGTCTACGTGCCTTTGACTGTTTTGTAGCTCTTTGTCTTTCGTTTCAAGAACTCTCATTAGAAAACATTTTTCTCATCCATAACTTTGAAATCTCTTTTGATTTTCTCAAGATCAAACTCGAGTTTTAAATTTAATGAAGCATTTGGCATGTTGACAACCACTTTCTACTTACCCTTATTCAATTGATTGATTTCAGCATACAAATCACATATTTTACCTTCATACTCATCAATCATCTTACTAAATTCAGCACAAGGACTTGCGGGGGGAAACAGTTAGCTGGGCAGTCTTGAGCATGACAAACTTTCTATGCAATTCCTCTGCATCGTCAACTAAGAGGTTAAAGGCATGTAATAAATTAGACTTGCTTAGAGTGTTTGCCTTACTCTTAATAGCCACAAAATTTGGGGGATTATCAGAGTTAAATAAATCACGTGCAAGGGGAACAGTTAAATTTTCTTCACTAGTAGAAAAATGATAATTTGTGTCGCCTTATTTGCGTCAAACACTGGAAGAGCTGATGCAAAGGCTCTGGAAGAGAATATTTGCATCTGACATCAGAAAATGTGCGACGTAAATGACCACATCATATGAATGATAGGGTCATTTGCGTCGCATGTCTATGAGGACGCGACGCACATGACGAAACACATTTGCGTCGCACGTTGCTCTCGTCCGGCGCACATAGTGGGATCCTGTGATTTGCGTCGCGCGCTTAGGAGATGCGACACTCATCACTTAGCATGTGTTGCTGTTGCACGTTGGTATTTGGGTAGAACGTTGTTGTGCAACGCAGATAGTTATTTGCGTCGGACATTAAGGCTCCTCCAACGCAAATGACTTAGGCCCACTTTATTCAGCATCCAACGATCTGCGTTGGATTGGGCTTGTTAATCGACGCAAATCGTCGGCCCAGTTCACCAATCCTTTACCCTTTTCTTTTTTTTTCGAGTCTCAAGTCTTAACTGATCTCTCACTCTCTCTGTCTCTCCCGACGAATTTGTCAATCTCACTTTCTCTCTCCCAGCGAATCCGGCGCACTCCTCTCCCTCGCTCTCACTCTGTCGCACCCTTCTTAAATTCCGGTGAGCCTCTCACTCTCCTCACTTTTTTTCTCTTAGAACTGGATCCAACTCACCGGATCTCCTCCTTGACACCCTAACAATGGAGGAAGCACTGGAATTAGCGCCAGGGAAAGACACCAAAGAAAGAATGGTGGGAGTTGAAAGTCTTCACCAACTTCTAGAAGCTTCTCTTTGGTCATTTCACGTATATTTTCTGGTGGAATATTAGCTCGCGAATCTCACCACAGAAGACATCGTTAGGGCTACTCGCATCCTCGTTAACGAGATTCGCATTTCTAAGGTTCACTTTTCTTTCCTCTCTTTCTTTGTTTTTATCAGTGTTCGCAGCTCAAAAATTGGCGGAATTTTGACTTAGGGTTTGAAGTTTCTGTGACAAAAATGAATCATATTTTTTGCGATTTTTTGGATTGCGGTTTATTGTCATGTAGGAGGATGTGCAGAGGACAACTTTAGAATTGGATTCATATAAGGAGAAGATTAAGGCGAATCAAGAGGAAATCAAGCTTAATAAGCAGCTTTCTTACCTCGTCGGCAATATTGTTGAGGTACAACTTTTTTCGATTTGTGTTGGATACTAAAATTACTAATCGTGATTATTGCATTTCAGAGAATTTTATCTAGTACTCCCTCCGTCCCTAAATAGAGTGCCCATTTCTTTTGGGCACAAGTATTAAGAAGAAATCATGTGTAGGACATTAGTTGTATTAAATCATAATTAAATATAGAAGTTGGTACACTTTTTATGAATTATTTATTAAGGAGAGAGAATGTGAGCCATATGGGAAAGTGAGTGATATAATAAAAGTTGAAAGCAAAATAATATTTTAATTGGTGGACCCATACCAAATAAGAAAATGGGAAATTTATTTGGGACACCCATAAATGGAAAAATGGGCACTCTATTTAGGGACGGGGGGAGTAGTTGCTAGTTGCTTTTTTATTTATGCAAATTTGATTGTTGCACTTCGGTCTATTACAATTACGGTTTTGAGTACTGGAAATGGAAAACTGTTGTTTTTGTCAAATTTCAATTTTAATGCAATTGATGTCTTATGATTTGATTGTGCTTGCGATTACAATCAAGTTTATTTGAGTATTTGAGAAGCAAGATTAGTTATTGAGTTTTGTTGCTTTTCTGGGAATCAATTGTCTGCTACAATTACATTGGTGTAGTTTGTAATCTAAAAGTTGATAGTTGTCGAAGTACAATTAGGGCTTTGACTACCTCCGTATTTTGGATGGCTTGTGGAAACAAGAAATTAAGGTGGTTTATATATTTGTAGGGTTGATTTTTAAAAAAATTGATATAAGATGTGTTAGTTATCAGTTTAATTCACTGTTGTTGAGATTGTAAATAAGGATATGTTGTCCCTCTATTGCTTGACCTAATGGAAGAACAGAATTGACATCATTGGGGTTCTGGTTGTAATGCATTGTTCATATATATTAGTTAATGCATCACTACTTCTCTGGAAGTGTGTATAGTATTATGTTTACAGCATCTATGGTGTCAGCTGCTCTGTCACGTGGACTTAAATACTAAAATTTTACGCAAATGCAAGTGTTAATTTGAGTGACCTAGACTTCTGAATAGTTTGCATGTTTTTGGCCTTATTTGAGAAATCGGGAACAATTCCTTAATAACTGATCAATAATTATGATTTTATGTTGAAATGAAGAGTCCATACGACAATGCTTATGTTAATTAGGCGTATAAGGGTATTAATCAGTTTGAGTCGTTACCACGCTTTATTCTAATTTTGAATATTTCATGTCTGTCTTAGTTTATGTATTCACTTTGTGTTGCTACATTAAGGATTGAAATTAACTACTAACTGGAATCTTGATTCCATTTTACTGGATGTGTGTTGGGATTGATGAAATATAGAGGGATTTGAATGTGTTATATATGCTCTTGTAGAAATGGATGGCTCATTTTTTTTCTTACTACTCTTTACGTTCACAGATATTGCAAATGAATCCAGAAGATGAAGCTGAAGAAGATGGTTCTAATATTGATCTTGACTCTCAAAGAAAAGGGAAGTGTGTTGTGCTCATAACATAGACCAGACAGGTGTGATATTGTAATTGGTTTCCATTCTATTAGACTAGGTGGTTTCTTTGTCCTTTCAGATTGCTTTGTTCCTTAGGATTGTTGGACTTTTCATTGTCTAATAAAAGAAGTAGATACATTGGCAATGAAAACTATTGTGTAGAAATTGCTCATACTTGTCTAGTTAATGTCACGTCGGACTGAACAAGTACTTCACTACTATATGCCCATATCTTTAAGTTGTGTTGATACTGAAGAAATGTTGGGCTTTGCTTTCCTTTTTTCTCTATTATATCTAGGTTTTAACTTGGTGGATTCAAATTGTTAATTGTGGTGATTTGGTAGGTTATCGGACCTGTGCTTGTTCATACTTCACTACTCTTAAAGGACTTTCAGGTATGTCCGCCCAAATTTAATTTTTTGAAAATTAAAAGAAGAATCCCATCTTCTGTCTTCGTTTTATTTCTTTGAGATTCTTTGTTGGGTTTAGGGTTAGGGTTTAGGGGTCCCATCTCCAAACTAATGTATCTTGAGGTGGTTTCTGGTTTGAACTGCTTAAATATTTACACATGTAGATGTGTTAGCCGAGAAAAGGAATAGAGAATATCTTCTATTACTGTTAAGTCGATCACTCCTGATCATTTGCTTAAACTGCCCCAATCAAGTTACTGTTTTCGATTCCTTTTCTTGGCTAACACTTCTACATGTACTTCTGATATGCATGACGTAGTTGGAGTTAACTTTGAAACTAGTAAAAATTATAAATTTATAGGTGTCTAGGGATATTTATTTCCTTTTATCCTCAATTGTGAGATTTAGTAGCTTGAGTAAAACGCTTAGTAAACTTTTTATTACTTGTTATATGATTTATGGTGATTAGTTGCTCTTCTTGAACAAGGTTCTAAGTTTTGTAACAGAACAACCTCTTTGCTACTGTTGGGGTAAGGCTTAATCTGAACCTTTACAGTTGTGTGGGTAAGGTCGTGGCCTTTTAACCCCATTGGCGAGAGAGCCTGATACGATTAGAGACATCGTTTCCTTTGGATGCTAGTTTCTTACGAAGACGAGCTTGTGATTTTGCTAGTGTTCTTACTTGCTCCTTTCTTGATGTAATAGACAGGTTTTTGGGTTGATAGTATCTTATTGATCGTTGTCTATATTTTGTTCTTCAGTGATAGGGCATGGAATTTACGTTGACAATTTGGAAACATTGTGGGTTTTAAATAACCTACTTTTTTCTGCCTTTGTTATTCTAACTTATCTTGCTTTGCGGGCGCCAGATTGTTACACCACCCATCTCAAGAGAAATGATTGTTTTACATTTACATCTGATGAGCTTGGATTGCGGTTGGTGCATGATCTCTCCTAATTCTCGAGCTTCTCAGCTTGTCTCACAAATTTGGCAAAAAGGCATTGCTGTCGGAATTCAAATGATCTGGTTGTGATCCCACTCCCTTTTTCTGTTTATGAATTATTATCTTAATCTAAATTCTAAACTAATCCCGCGATGGCTTTTGTTTCAGTCTGATTGTTTCTATAATGCTGGATAGACATAGGATGTTCGTGAGTCATTCATCATATCCATAGTGAACACCCAAATGCGCCCCTTTTTGTTGTGGGAAAGAGCATTGGAGCCAACATTTTGGTACGTCTGTTGGAAACATCTTGCCAATGGTTATGATTGTTATTCCTTGGTTTTGGGAATTCTTGTGAACAAACACGACAACTAATATTCGAAAAAGATTAGTCCGGATTGGCTGAATATGATGTGAATTCAGGTTTTTAGTACTCTTGTAAGAAGCTTAATGATGCAAACATTTTGGTACTATCTATGACAGAATAAGATGTGAATTCAAAGATTAGCATTTAGAGATTACTTGAGAATGGAGAAATATCTTTTCTGGTTTGATGAGATTTATACACATGAATAATACTACATGCTAAAAAAGAAGTTATTTCTTCCTGGTTTAAATTTAAGTTCGACGAGCTTCTGATTTTTAGCTTCCTTCTAAGTTCTGAATGCTCATTTTGGTAGTGCAAAATTATTTTTTTTCTTAAAAAAATACTCATTTGTGTCGCATGTTAGGTCACATGTGACACAATTATTTTAAAAGTGTCATTTGCCGCGGTTGTTGCCTAACAACCGAAGCAAATGACTCTTTTTACATAATAAAAAAAGTCATTTGCGTCACATGTGACCTAACATGCGACGCAAATGAGTATTTTTTTGTGCGTAAAAAGAGTCATTTGCTTCGCATGTTAGGTAACATCCGACGCAAATGAGTATTTTTACATAATAAATAAAAGTCATTTGTGTCACATGTGACGCAAATGAGTATTTTTTTATACGTAAAAAAAGTCATTTGCGTCGCATGTTTGGTAACATCCGACGCAAATGAGTATTTTTTTATACATAAAAAGAACTCATTTGCGTCGCATGTTAGGTCACATGCGACGCAAATGACCTATATTTTGCGTCGAACTCCAAACCGACGCAGATGACTTCTGCGCTATTTGCGTCGAGACCTGTAGCGTCGAACCGGGGTCCGACGCAAATGAGGGTCCCGAAACCGACGCAAATCATCTTTTCTGTACTAGTGTCACTACCACTAGGATCATCCTCATCCTTTTCTAGGAAAGAAGATTTAGCTGTTTCCAACTCAACCTTGCACTTGTCAAGTGCAACTTCAAGTTCAGCTACTTGATCCTTTAACTCGATACACACTTGCTCTAAGTGATCACAACTAGTAATAGCAATATCACATTTATTTTTCTTTTCTTTCAACTCACGTTTGCTAGTTATGTTAGCTTCACTTAGTTTAAGACATTCATCTAACAAAGAATCAATACATTCAAGTATATTATCTCTATCATAATGATACATGTCTTCACAAATTTGTTCCAAATTTACCTTTTGTTCTCTAAGCACATCTTTCTTTGCGATAAGACAAAAATTTGATGTACTGTTCCCCTTTTTGGTTCCATCAGCTATGCTGTTTCCTCCTTGATCCATAATAACAGTCATGCAAGTTTCATGATTAGGTGACTCTTCATCATCTTCTGATCCAGAATCCGAGTCACCCCACATGGCTGCTATCATAGCTCTCTTGAATGCTTTCTTATCATTGCTTTTAGACAACTTGTCCTTCCATTTTGGACAGTCACGAATGATGTGACCAAAATCTCCACACTTGAAGGGTTAGTTTTCTTAAAATTCTTACCTTTGAAATTCTTACGTTAACTTCTGAAATGCCTCTCAAAACGCTTAGCCATCATAGTTATATCATCTTCTTCTTCTTCTTCAACTGTTCCCTTCAAGGAAACACCTCTGACTAGTCCCTTATCACTCTTAGACTCAACCAGCATTTCATGAGTCATGAGGGAACCAATCAGCTGTTCCAGACTCAGCGCTGTGAGATCTTTTGCTTCATAGATAGCTGTTACCTTAGCCGTCCATACATATGTCAAACTTCTCAACATTTTTCTAACCAAATCTTAGTCAGAAACATTTTTGCCAAGAGATTTTAAATCATTTACAATAGTTACAAATCAACCAAAGCAATCATTTATTTTTTCATCTTTATTCATGTTTAAAGCTTCGTATTTAGACATAAGTAAATCGATTTTGGACCTTTGTACCTCGCTGATTCCCTCATATGCAAGTTCGAGGGTATCCCAGATCTCTTTGGCTGAGACACAAGAAGAGATCCTGTTTGTCCCATTCTCTCCAATAGCCTATTGCAATATGGACATGGCTTTGGTATTCTTCTCCAGCTTCTTGTAATCAGTAGAAGTGTATTCGCTTTCTTTCTTCATCACAGAGGAACTATTAACCTCCTTGGTAATCTCTAATGGTCCGTTCTTGACAACTAACCAACATTCGTAGTCAATGCTGATGATGATGTTCTTCAATTTATTCTTCCACCAAGCATAATTTTTTGACATTTAATTTAGGAGTCTTGTTGTCGTATCCCATAACATTCATTTCTTGAGTACTCATGATCTACTTCTCTAGGTGTTACCCTATTAAGAAAAACCCGCTCTGATACCAATTGAAGGTTTGCAATATAATCAAGAGGGGGGTGGGTGAATTGAGTACTTAAACGATCTGGTGCCAAATTCAAATTCTTTTGATTTAAGGGGAACCAGTTAGGCTGGTTCCTGACAGCGGAAATACTAGAACTTGAAAGTAATAATGAACACACCAAATTTAACAAGGTTCAGCCAAACAAGGGCCTACGTCCTCCTGTACTAGTTTTCTTATTAATCAACTCTGAAAAACAAGAATACTCTCGCACTCTCTTGTTTCTCTTACTCCTGGGAAACAACACACCCCACACTAACTCTAGTGTGCTACTTCGCACTTGAACTTACAAGCACTCGCGAATGAACTCACAAACTCTACCCAATCTCTAACCCCTTTGTTAGAGATTCAATACAATCAGTTCCTCTTAATTCACGCTTTCTTACAAAGCAAACAAAGAGTAATATGAAGCTCTATGAGATGCGTACTCTATTTTAGAAAATTGTTTTAGCTGTTCTCTTTGTGAAGGCTCTAAAAAATACTCAATAAAATCCAGGAGAGCATCAAGGGTGAAGGAGAATCATGACTCAGTATTTATAGACCTAGGTCTAACCTTTGAGCGTGCCCTAACTCAGGATATCAAAGATATGATAATTCTAAGTTATTGAAAGTATATCTTGAACAATATCTTTCTCAGAGGAAATATATTATCCAAGATATACACACGCTTTAAGGCAAGTAAATACTGAATAATGATTCTAAAGGCTGGCAAACATTTCTTATGGAAAGTATTTGAGAAATTATTTTTCCGAAAATCTTTTCCAAAACAGCCAGCACAATCACCCGGTAAAGTAACTTGTATCCCAATATGTTACCCTACTTATTAGTGTTCTGAATATGTAACCAACTGGTTCTATATTCAAAACCCTACTCTTTCACACTTAAGAACAACACAAACAATTCCACTAGAAATATCATACACAAATATTACATGAAGACCTAAGATGAATCAATTTAAGAATCCTAAACTATCTTCATGCACTTCCATCCTTGAAACTTCCCTTGAATTAACAACGAAGAACTTTGTCTTTTGCTCGAACAACTTCGAGAGGGCTTCTTAGCTTCAAGTTTTGGAATAACCTGTTTTCTACACAAGAACACATCATAGCATGACAAATATTCTTTTGACTGTTTCATTATACAGTCAGGAACAATTGGATACTCAGCTATTTCCTAACAGCCTAGAACCACCTGTAATAACAACTATTCCCTGCAGCTGTTTGTCATCATTCAAAACCTAGGGGACTCAACATCTTATACAAATGCTACGGTTGCAACTGGAGCATTTGAGGGCCCAAAAATATTTATACTTGTTGCTGTTTTTAAAATTAATGCACCATTAATTACATATAGATAAAAGTTCACTTTCTAATATTTTTGTTCATAAATACAAGAGATACAAAATAAATAACATCTAAAAATTACAAGAACTAGGCGATGAAGTTTGTTTAGGGTTTCTACCATATACTTTGCTTCCATGGCAAGAAATAAATCTTCTCGACCTGAAAATCAATCGGACATGGCGTCTTTGCATAGTACTCCTGCAACTTCAATTACAAAAAATATATCACCTCATCCTAGTGTTGGACCTATTTCACATGAACTCCAAAATACCATTAATGCGATGCATAGAGCTGTAACAACTCCTCATCCTAATGAACCGATTCAAGTTGTTGATAATGAGATTAATATCAATGGACAAAATGAAAGTGCATCTAAGGAGAATCCATGGAATTCGCTTTTCAAAGGCAGTAGACTCACAACTAAAGGTACTTCTCTGAAAGAATGGAGTTTTTGTTGCTTCCCTTAACAAATCTGAAATTGATAGATTAAATGAAGTACGGGCTACATCTTTGGTGATTTATGTTGTGGAAGATACACCAACAATAGGAGCTTTGACTAGGTTTATTGAGAAGGATTGGAACTTAGTTGCTAAGCCACAAATATTCCTACATGATAAGGGATTTTTTGTGGTAAAATTCACAACCATTGATGATAGAAATGAAGTCTTATATGCTGGTCCACATAGCTTTAACAACAGACCAATGATTGTGAAGCCATGGACAACTGATTTCAATTTCAGTGAGGAAGTTCTCAAAGTTATTCCTATTTGGGCTATACTTCCTAACTTGCCATTGAATTTTTGGAGCTCTGATTCTCTAAGCAAGATAGGTAGGTTCCTCTATATGCAGATGAGTGCACATCGAAACAATCGAGAATTTCGTTTGCTAGGATTCTCATATAAATTGATGTGACTAAGGATATTCAAGACCATGTTAAATTTCAAGATTCTAATGGCAAGCTTATTGAACAACTGGTGAAGTATGATTGGCTTTCACCATATTGTAAATCTTGTCAAAAGGTTGGACATGATTGTGGTAATAGGAGGAAACAACAACAACAACAACAACAACAACAACAACAAAAAAGGCATAAGGTTACACAAAAATGGGTACCTAAGGCAACTCAACCTATTTTTTTTGGCAATTCAAAGTTATTATTGGCGACCAAAAGAATAGGTGAAAAACACCAATACAAACTACATGCTCTACTCAAACTCCTTCATAGTAAAGGAAGAGGAGTAGACCTAATCAAGCTCTACACAACAAAACTACAAATTATCTCAAAGTAACAGATTCCTATCTCCATTTTTTGCAATTTGCAGCAACTTTAAAGACAATATCTTTTACAGCTTGATCAGGATGGAGAAGAGAGCCTCTAAAATTTTTACTGTTTCTCGGAATCCAAACTGCATAAACAGTTTCAGTTAAGAGCATGATATAGACTCTGGAAACTTTACTCTTGCTATGAGCCTTCACAGCAGCTTGTTGTTTTTCATACTGGAATCCTTGACCTTTGAGGGTTAATCTGGAGCATCTGCAGAATTTTGTTCCAGATTACAGTTGCATAGTCACAAGCAAAGAAAAGGTTATCAACAGATTCATTTTCTTTGGTACAAAGACAACAAACACTACTTATAACTTCGTTAAATAGATTAAAATAAAATTTTTAAATAAAATTAATTCATTTTCTTTATTTCCAAGTTTCTTCCCCTTCATTCTCTCCCCAGCCCCATCCTTTTCTACCCACCATTTGACCATCTCTATCACTTCACCACATGTAATCTCATACTTCCTCCGTTTTCTTTACTCGCAAGGTTTTGACTTTTCATCTGTTCATTGGGGTGAGCATAGGTCGGGTACCTGAACCAATATCATTACAGGATTGGGTATTTGATAACCAATAACACTAAATTGATACCCATGATCAAGCCGATAAGGTTGAGGTTCCCGATGTTTGGATACCCGTATTGTTAGATCGGATATTGTGTACCCGATACGGTATCCAAATATGAATACTTAGACTATTTTAATTTACTTGTTATAATATCATTCAACACTAAATACAAACATTGCCAAATGATTTCCGTTACAATACCTGCATAGTTTCAATTCTTTTAAATCGTTAAAGTTTCATATATTTGAATGTAAGTCCCTTATTTCATTCCAATTATTAATGGTTATCAGATAATTCAAGTACACAATATTATCTTGATGAGTTACCATATTCGATCTGATAACTTATATTTCAGATCGATTAACTGACTCGATGATATGGGATAACTGTTTTGGATAAAGTCTGGATGAAACAAAATAAGTCGATCGAGGATGTAGGTCAACAACTCAATAATATAAGAACTTGGTAATATTTAACAATGGCAAAAATAGGGTAAGTTAGAACACTTATAGAAATGAGCTTAAGAAAGAGAAGTAGAATGCTTTGTTATTGCTTGGCACTGTGCGTCTACATCACTTGACCTAATGCATATTTATACCCTATTTACAACGGCTATATTACATTTAACAGGTTCCTAAAAAATATCAACAACAACAATAAGCAATGTATTCTCCTAACAAAACGTAACAACACTGCCTGGACCTTGGTCTTCTATTAGACTTATGCGGATCCTTTTCGCCACGTTATCGATTTGCCGCATCTTTCCTTGCACAATGAAATCACTGCACGTGGCGTTGAGAAACCACCCATAACAATTGCCCCCAAATCTCCCATTTTGGACGAAATAACTTCACTTAAACAAAGCGGGAGATTTCAAATGAAAGACATGCCTAAAAACATAAACCACCTTAAGAAAAGTCACGTCATTACTCGACGGTTTCCAAGAGAAAACTGACGGCGACTGTAGCATCTCCCAAGGTATATTAATGACACCATCCTTATTTGCTCTTCCACACTCTTTTCTAACCCAGAGCTTCTTTAATGTCGTACATGTCTCGCCTGGACAAGTTATGCATCAAGCCTGACAAATTCTTAGAACCCTAGACTTGTGTAATGCCAAACTGGGGGGGGGTAGAATTTGACTTAAATGATCTTGCCTTATCTTACTCTATTTGGGCTGTAGGAGAGGGTCGAATCAATTTAAAATCCAAATTTACCTAAAAACATCTTATCCTCAATACCGCCATAAACGATAGAGGATGGATGAATAGGTACTTCTTCATAAGAAAATCTTCGTTGGGTGATGAAGGGAAATACATAAGGACTACTTGGGGAACGAAAGGTATTTTACTGTTTGAACCTATCTTGTCTTTCAATGATCTAATCTTGCTTACATTTTCTCACATTTGCTTTCTTCTAGATTTCGTCACTAACAACTATACTCCCAGAAGTGAGTTAGAAGGACTTACTTAGTTGGTCTTGGGAATCCCAAAAGAAGAGAGAACTTACCCAAGTTGTTTATTGATAAGTCATTTATGTCACTTCTAAGGGTAGTTTTTGGATTGTTTTTGTATTTTATTTTCATTTATTTTATCTTTTTAACCTTTTAATTCTTCTTTTTCTATTTTATAGCTCAATTTATTTATTAGTGATTTTTATTAGTTTTTAGCTCTTAATTTCATAATTTATTTATTTCCTTTGTTTTATTAATTTTAGATGGATTAGTTTATTAGTTTTTGTAATTAATTTCCTATTTCATTCCCTTTTAGTCATCCTTAATTTTATTATTCCTTTTTATATGTTCTTTATTTCTATATTTTTCTCGTGTCTCCCCTCGTGTTTTGGTGTTGCTTGTAGGTAAGCATTTCCGAGTTACGGTGTGGTGCTTCAAGCTACAATTAGTGGCACAATATTAACAACACCTTAACCTTCACCACACTTTCTTCTTAACCAACACTACATCACCAATGCCCAAAGTCCAGCAGCCCTCACTAGCCACCCTCACTACACCACAGCAGCGCCATCATCCTATCCAGCACTAAGTCACCACCCTCAACACCGCGCGCATATCTGTCCAGCCACAAAAAGATCGGGCACTCCTTTATACAATGGAGCGGGTGCTCCGTTCTTATTCACAACAAACAGAAAAGTTCCAGAATGTATGAGCGGATGATGAGCGACCTCAGAGCGGGCGCTCAGCAAAACGTGCTAAAATGTTCATCAAATAGACCAACGGCTGTGATTCAATGAACAAAAACTCTCCTTTTCAACCAAAGGAATTCACGAGAACAGTTTAAAATTGGAAAAATAAGAAACCAAAGGCCAAGATTGAAGCAGCTCGAAGGACGATGATGTTGCAGCGAATTCCAGTGCCCATGATTTGAGTGGTGAATTGTGCTGGCGTGGTGCGGCGAAATAGGGGAACAAACCACTTTGAGAAGAGGCGCAACAGCGAAGAAGATGAGAAGAGTTTTGGGGTTTTATTTTACTTTTTCCTTTTTCCTTTTTCCTTTTCTTCTTGGAAAAATTGATAAAAACAGTCCCAACTATTGGACATCTTCTCTAATCAGTCCCAACTTTTGATTATTTTAAGTAGCGCTCAACTTTTAAATCAATTTGACAAAAATGGTCCCCTTGACTTGGAGACCTGCTATAGCAAGTAAAGCAAGGGTCACGTGAAACTCACGTGACTTTTAATGAAACTATTTATTTTTCTTTTTTCTTTTCTATTTTGACTTTTCTTTTTGTCTTTTCCTTTCCTTTTTTCCCTTGCGTCCTCTAGTCCTCCATTCTTCTTCTTCAACTTCATGGCAACACCGTTTAGTTTTCAGGTTTGGGGGGTAGGTTTTCGCGCACTGGTGGTTGACCTTTCAGGGGTGGTGAATGGCGATGTGCGTGGTGTGAGATGAAGAAGAAAAAAAGTGGGTTTTCGGCAGCGGGGGTTGATGTTTCAGGGGTGGCGGTGGTTCTCGTGGGTAAGTGGTTAGTGTTTCATGGTGGAGATGGCTGTGGAATTGGGTTTTTTAGGGTGGGCATTACAGGGGATGAAGATTCTTCTTCCTCTTCTTCTTCACACTATCAGCCCACATCATTCCAGAATGCTCAAATTCGGGTACAACCAGAAGAGATGAGCCCAACCCAAATTGCGAATTCGGGTCCATGAAAAACCCAAAAGAGATGGTAAATCTACAACTTATCTACTGGAAGATGGTTTGACCAAGAAATGATTGATGAACAAATAACGGAGGAGAGAAATTGGAGGGGTTTTGATGGGTAAATGTTCCAATAAATCTATTGGAAGATGGTTTGCGTATGAGTTCTCGCAAAAGGCGAGCCATTTTCTGGGTAAGAGAGAGACTGAAAATTTTGGGTTTGGCAGTGGATTTTTCCTGGCTTGGTGGTGGCGGTTTGTGGCGGTAGTTTGTGGTGGGAATGTGTGTTTGTAGTTGGGGACATGTGGGGGTGGTTTTCATAATAGTGGGTGGCTCATGGCTGGGGAAAGGTGGGGGTGGGAAAGAAAAAAAATAAAAAATAAATAGAAAACAAAAATAAAAGTTATAAAAGTCATGTTCAAGTCACATGTAAGGGTTTTAACCTGTTATTATAGGTTATCAGGTTTCCAGGACTGTTTTTAGCAAAGTCATGTAATAGTTGGGCCCGACTTAAAATAATCAAAAGTTGGGACTAACTAGAGAAGATGTCCAATAGTTGGGACTATTTTTTTTTATCAATTTTTCCTTTTCTCTTTTCTTTCTTTTTCTTTCCTTCCCTTTGTTTTGCTGTACCTCACATTTCCTTTGTCCTCTTTTTGTTTATTTTCCCTTTTTCTTTCTCCCTTTTTAATTTCTTTTTCCTTCTCCCCTTTTTACTGCTTCCTTTTTGTTTTCTTTGGAGACTTTCTTTTTTCCTTTTTATTCCTTTATTTCATATTTTTCTCTATTTCAATATTAAGAGTAGTATAAATACCTTCAAGTCATCTTTTGAGGGGTTTTATTAAGTTTTTAAGTTTTAAGTTATTATTCACCACTCTTAGTTTTAGAGAGTTTTAGGGTTTTAGGGAGGGTTAACCTCCATAGTTTAGGGTTGAGAGAAAAAGTGAGAAAACTCAAGAGAGATTGAAGATTTTGAAATCCAAGGAGTGACAACTTGTATTGAAGTTCTACAACCAATTAATGAGCATTTTTTTTTACTTTCTCTCTCCTCTTTTATTGCTTTATTTTAATTGTTTTTCTTAGATTAGTTGTTCATGATTAGTTTAATTATTTGTGGTTTATTTTGTTTAGTTTAATGTTAGATTAATGTTTAGTATCATGTTATTAGTTGGTAATTTCTCTTATTTTATAATTTATTATGATTTGTGAGTAGTTATTTCTTTGGGAAGGGTTTGAAGCTATTGATGAGTTCATGAACCTCTAAATCCAATATTGGGTTTTGACTTGGGATAATTTTGGTTAATTGATTTGGTATTTTCATGAATGTTTGTGTGATTGGCCACCATATGAGCATAATTTAGGTGCCCTTAGTGAAGGATCGTGAGATGAAGTTAAGGGGTTGCCTCAAATCGATTATTAGGCTTGAAGGACCATGAGAATAGAGACTACCTAGCCTAGGGGACTTCGTTTACTTGTTTATGTTCATCATGTTTATGGATATGCTTGGTTGAATGCCTTAGCCATGAGAATAGGTCTTCGGTAAGAGACTAGGCCAATCTAGCTAGCTCGAGAGAGTGGTTAGAGTACCGATGGATGAACAATTCGCCTCAATTGATCCTCATTGTTGATTCCCATTGTGATTGTTTGGTTTGTGAATGAGTTGATTGGTGGATACCTCTTCCCAAAGTCTTTTTTCCTTATTGTCTTTTCATCTATAAATCTTTAAAAACATAGACTTAGCTTAGCTTATCATAAATCAACACTTATTGGTGCTTCCCTTAGTCCTTGTGGATTCGACCGTTTACTTGCCCTATATTGGGTAGTTTAGGTATATTTGACGTGTTTACAACGAGCGCGTCATTTGTTCTTGTCTAACGACCTTAGCTTAGCTTAGCTTATCATAAATCGACACTTATTGCCCTAGTATTGACCGTTGAACCCTTGACTACATTAGGCGAACCTAACGAACTCATCATAGTCGACCAAGAGGAATTTCAAAGTTCAGTTCCAACTTCTCCTAGAAGGTCAAGTGGTAAGTTTGAATGTGACGTTGTAGTTATTTTCTTAAAAATAGCATATGTATTTGTCTTTTTACGCTTTCTTATAACTGTCGCCATAATGTTGTTTCAGACACGACCAAGTCTACTCGCTTTGCTACTAACCTGTCCGCCACAGACCTTATGAACAGTCGTTGGAACCGCGGGGAGTCTCCTGCTTCGGCTAGCCCAGTCGCGACTGACTTGTCTTGTCCACCAGTCATCCTCGTTACCAGCTCTGCGACATTATATGTTGTCAGTGTCAAGAGGAAGTTTTCCTTGACCTTGCTGAAGACTTTAGCAGCCTAGCTAAAGGCCCTGTCGACATGTTTCCTGACGTCAAGCAACTGTTCTTCCCTGCTACCCACTCCCTGTTGAAGGAGTCTGTCTCTACTACCATGGTTAAAGTTGTCACTTCAAGTTTCAAAGTTAGTGTAACATGCATAACAATTTTTTTTTTGTAATACGACTTATCTTCATATGAGTGCTCATGATGTTGTGTTGGACAGTGTCTCCACACATGTGTGGCAGTTCACCAAGTTGCTAGTCAGATGGAGGCAGAACGTAAGGACATGGTTGCATCTGAGGCGACGCTAAGGGCTAAACTGAGTTCTGCGTCAGTTCAGACGACGAACGACAAGATGAACATCGTGCGTCTTGGTACAAAGTTGGAAAAGGCAAAGGACGAGGTGAGGAGGGCTAAGGAAGAGGTTGAGGATGCAACGGGGTTTAATACTTGGAAGGCTCGTGCTTAGTTGATGGAGGAATACAAGGCAGGCGTCATGTCGACTAGAAGCCTCATGAAGAGATATCTTCGTCCAAGAGAAACTTTGGGGGCATGGTGCCTTCGGTCTTGGAAGGGGTCGTGAATTCGTTAACAAATGACTTCATCACAGTGGAGGACAAAGAAACTGGCGAGGGCAAGGAAGCTGGGGCTGCTTAGGATGTTTTTTAGCTAACTTCTTTTTTAGGATGTAATGACTTTTGGATTTGGTGTGGTTTTTATTTTGTGGTTTGTTTGAACAATGTTGGTTTCTAAATGTTGATGTTTGCAAATGGGGTAGTCTGGTAATTGGAAACCTTCCACTATGTTTATGTACTTGCAACTAGGTGCTTTGTGAATAACTGTTGTTTCTTTTGACAACTGTTATATTGAAGTAATGTTTGTTAATAATGCAATGTGTTATGTCATATACTGCCGTTGTAGTTGCGCAACTTTAGTATGTCAATGGCTTTTTGTGACGAGCAACCTCCTCCTCTTGTTGAGGAGTGAGATCGACGCTTTGTTTCCAATGCATGCCTAGGAGAGTATGTTTCTAGCATAATATTTATACCTGGAGCATATTGTTCTGCCATGGAGGTGCTGGATGTCTTAACATTGTTACATTGTCTGCGATATGTATAACTTGCAAAGGAGACTAGGCCGTTGGTACGCCCAACAGCCCTTTGACGCTCAAGTCAGTAGTTGTCTTAGGAATAATCATAGAATGACAATATCAAAAGAGGGGGTTGAGAATTCTTACTTGCGAAGAGTTCCGTTGTCTAGCTTACATGCGTCTCGCATTTCAGGTCTAAATGGTGGCGTTATATCATTAACAGAAATAAACACCTTGGTCGTTGGTACGACCCACGACCCTTCGACGCTCAAGTTACTATGTGGACAAGTAATAATCGCAAAGGAAAGAATGGAAATGAGTAGAGTTGAGACTTACCTGGTGGCCATGTCAGCCTTACCTTCGTCTTGTTTAAAGCATGTTTTTGGTGACGAACCCTTGCTCTCTGACACCTTGGCCGTCGGTACGACCAACGGCCCTCCGACGCTCAAGTAAGTATGATTTTATTGAAAAATAAAAGTGCAAATAAATAATGCGAAAGGAAAGGATGGATAAAGGTGCTAAAAATGGTATGCTTTTAAGTTATTCGCGTTCCAGCTTCTAATAACACTTTTACGTGCGACATCTTTCAAGGCGTAAGCACCTTGTCCTATAACCTTGTCGATCTGATATGGTCCTTCCCAATTGGGAGCTAACTTACCATGTGTTGGGTTTTTTGTGTTGGGGAAGACTTTACGCAATACCCAATCTCCAATTTGGAAGGTCCTCATGACCTTGACATTATTGTTGAAGCTTCGCGCTACTGCTTGTTGGTAAGACGCATTCTAACCTTTCTCGCTTCTTGAATTTCATCTACAGTATCTAAGTCATGGCTTAGTTCATTAAGATATGAATGTGTACATATGTCTGAAAGTATGTGTTTTGTTTGTATCTGTTTTGTGAAAATATATGAGAGTTTTTAGAGAATTCGTAAGTATATTCGTAGAGTTCGAAGTATAAAGTCGTATATTTTTTTTATTAAAACCTTATGTTTAATTCGGAAAATCGAAGCCTATTTATAAGAAACCGAAACTTGCGCGTCAGGTGGAGAGTGCGCTAGGCGCACGTCTTTGTGTGACGCACAATTACACGTGTCAGGTGCATATTAGTGCGCCTGACGCACCTTGACCAATCTGCTGCGCCCACGTGGCACACGCTTTAAAAATGATAGAATTGACAGCATGCGTGTCGCACAGAGGAGTGCGCTTAGCGCACGACTCTGTGTAACTGACAGGGCCACGTGTCAGACGCACATTGGTGCACCTGACACATCTTGGCCTATGCGCTTGGCGCACGTTGGTGCACTAGGCGCATTGCCTTGCTTTTGACACGTTTTGACAACTTTTTTATAAAACGCATTTTAACGATTTTCTTTTATCTTTTAAGTCTGGAAATCTGATTTTACGGGATAAAATCCGATTTTAATTATAAAAATATATTTGAAAATATTTATTAATTATCATTGAATAATTAATTGGGCTTTTTCACAGTATTGGGCTCAAAACTTTTATTTATGGGCTCAAAGTACAAATAATTATCATGGATAATTAATTGGGCTTTAAAATAGGACTTTAACACTTTAAAAATAGTTGTAGGCTAGCTTTTCGGACTACTCTCCCCTTGGGTCAGAACAATTAAGACCGCGATATGTTTCATCATCGGATCCTTAAATGGGGAGACATGATTATGTGTCTACATTAAGCTATGGGGCTTGCACACAAGTTCTACCCCTCATTACAAAATCTTTCAATCCATCAAAACCTTAACCTACATAATCTAAAACCAATGCCCTTACCTTAGCCCAACCAATTAAACCTTCATAAAACCTTAAACCTTCATAAAACCTTAAACCTTTCAATCTTACATCAACTCTAATTGTTTCTTCAAGGTATGTCCAAGCTCGCTAGGTTGAAAACCTGAAAGGGCGGCCTAGACAAGAGTTAGGGCGAAAAAAAAAAATTCAGACTAGGAACTATGAATGGTCAAATTCTGCAAGGACACGTAGGAATCCTCGATCTCAACCTCCGACCGCTTTAATAAAGTAAAATTAATCAAGGCCTCATGATTTGACTTTCTAGAATTAAGAAGCATTCTCTTTCTAGATCCCGACATATACTCGAGTCTGAATCTAGCCACGTCAAAGCCTTTTCCCACCTATATCTATATGAGTCAAATATTAAAACTTTTTGTTTTTCAATCCAAACTCTCGTTGTCCCTAAAGGACTCTCCTATAATTTATTCCATGGTCTCTGGTGATATTTGACTTGGCCTGTATTAACTCCCCAAAGAAGAATCCCTGGTGAAGAACTCTGAGCGCTAAATACTAATTAAGCATCAACTAATCTAGGCTCAAAGTGCCTAATTCAAGACAAGGTTACCCAAAGTAGGGGGATTCCTATATTTACGGTGGTTCCTCCAAATCAAACTCCCGAATAGTTATAATATTAGATTAATGTTTAGTATCATGTTATTAGTTGGTAATTTCTCTTATTTTATAATTTATTATGATTTGTGAGTAGTTATTTCTTTGGGAAGGGTTTGAAGCTATTGATGAGTTCATGAACCTCTAAATCCAATATTAGGTTTTGACTTGGGATAATTTTGTTTAATTGATTTGGTATTTTCATGAATGTTTGTGTGATTGGCCACCATATGAGCATAATTTAGGTGCCCTTAGTGAAGGATCGAGAGATGAAGTTAAGGGGTTGCCTCAAATCGATTATTAGGCTTGAAGGACCATGAGAATAGGGACTACCTAGCCTAGGGGACTTCGTTTACTTGTTTATGTTCATCATGTTTATGGATGTGCTTGGTTGAATGCCTTAGCCATGAGAATAGGTCTTCGGTAAGAGACTAGGCCAATCTAGCTAGCTCGAGAGAGTGGTTAGAGTACCGATGGATGAACAATTCCCCTCAATTGATCCTCATTGTTGATTCCCATTGTGATTGTTTGGTTTGTGAATGAGTTGATTGGTGGATACCTCTTCCCAAAGTCTTTTTTCCTTATTGTCTTTTCATCTATAAATCTTTAAAAACATAGACTTAGCTTAGCTTATCATAAATCAACACTTATTGGTGCTTCCCTTAGTCCTTGTGGATTCGACCGTTTACTTGCCCTATATTGGGTAGTTTAGGTATATTTGACGTGTTTACAACGAGCGCGTCATTTGTTCTTGTCTAACGACCTTAGCTTAGCTTAGCTTATCATAAATCGACACTTATTGCCCTAGTATTGACCGTTGAACCCTTGACTACATTAGGCGAACCTAACGAACCCATCATAGTCGACCGAGAGGAATTTCAAAGTTCAGTTCCAACTTCTCCTAGAAGGTCAAGTGGTAAGTTTGAATGTGACGTTGTAGTTATTTTCTTAAAAATAGCATATGTATTTGTCTTTTTACGCTTTCTTATAACTGTCGCCATAATGTTGTTTCAGACACGACCAAGTCTACTCGCTTTGCTACTAACCTGTCCGCCACAGACCTTATGAACAGTCGTTGGAACAGCGGGGAGTCTCCTGCTTCGGCTAGCCCAGTCGCGACTGACTTGTCTTGTCCACCAGTCATCCTCGTTACCAGCTCTGCGACATTATATGTTGTCGGTGTCAAGAGGAAGTTTTCCTTGACCTTGCTGAAGACTTTAGCAGCCTAGCTAAAGGCCATGTCGACATGTTTCCTGACGTCAAGCAACTGTTCTTCCCTGCTACCCATTCCCTGTTGAAGGAGTCTGTCTCTACTACCATGGTTAAAGTTGTCACTTCAAGTTTCAAAGTTAGTGTAACATGCATAACAATTTTTTTTTGTAATACGACTTGTCTTCATATGAGTGCTCATGATGTTGTGTTGGACAGTGTCTCCACACATGTGTGGCAATTCACCAAGTTGCTAGTCAGATGGAGGCAGAACGTAAGGACATGGTTGCATCTGAGGCGACGCTAAGGGCTAAACTGAGTTCTGCGTCAGTTCAGACGACGAACGACAAGATGAACATCGTGCGTCTTGGTACAAAGTTGGAAAAGGCAAAGGACGAGGTGAGGAGGGCTAAGGAAGAGGTTGAGGATGCAACGGGGTTTAATACTTGGAAGGCTCGTGCTTAGTTGATGGAGGAATACAAGGCAGGCGTCATGTCGACTAGAAGCCTCATGAAGAGATATCTTCGTCCAAGAGAAACTTTGGGGGTATGGTGCCTTCGGTCTTAGAAGGGGTGGTGAATTCGTTAACAAATGACTTCATCACAGTGGAGGACAAAGAAACTGGCGAGGGCAAGGAAGCTGGGGCTGCTTAGGATGTTTTTTAGCTAACTTCTTTTTTAGGATGTAATGACTTTTGGATTTGGTGTGGTTTTTATTTTGTGGTTTGTTTGAACAATGTTGGTTTCTGAATGTTGGTGTTTGCAAATGGGGTAGTCTGGTAATTGGAAACCTTCCACTATGTTTATGTACTTGCAACTAGAGGTGTCAAAAACTGGGCCGACCCACGGGTGAACCCGCATGCGACCCAGACCCAACCTGTTCCGAGCCGAGAGTGGTCGGTTGGAAAGCCGACCCATTCCGACCCAGTGTTCACCCGTGCCCAGTTTAACCCGTGGAATTAGTAACCCAACCTGAGTTTGGCCGACCCAGTTGTACCCGTACCCAGTTGCACCCGTGAATAACGACCCAGACCCAACCTGTTTCCGACCCAAAATGACCCGCACCCAACTTCACCCGCCAATGACCCAGTTAAACCCACCCAGTTATCACCCAACCCAGTTATCACCCAACCCAGTTACCACCCAACCCAGTTGTGACCCAACCCAGCTATCACCGACCCAGTTCTGACCCAACTCAGCTATCACCGACCCAGTTGTGACCCAACCCAGCTATCACCGACCCAGTTGTGACCCAACCCAGCTATCACCGACCCAGTTGTGACCCAACCCAGCTATCACCGATCCAGTTTCGACCCAACCCTGTTAGCACCCGACCCAACTAAACCCGACTCAATGCCATTCCGACCCAACACCATTTATTTGTTTTTGGGGTGCAAGACCGAAGACGTATAAGATTACCATTTATTTCAAGTTTTATCTTTCTTTTATTTTTTTCAAAAATCGATGGAACACATTTTTTGATTTTGTCTGACAAGTACATTAATATTTGGAGTAGTTCTCGATTAGGCGGAGGCCGGAGATGAAACACATAGTTTCTGTTGTTAGACATGCATTTAAGCCATGACTTCCGTACACCATAGGGCATAATCCATAAGGTATCTTAATTCTTAACCTCCAACTTTTTCTTAATTTATGTAAATAGTTGAATTGAATTAATCATTATGTACATTTTCAGCCCATTTATATTTGGAACGTGTTAGAACGTGTTTGAACAAGTGTGTTTGAACGTGTTCATTATGTACATTTTCAGCCCATTTTCAGCCCATTTATATTATCCATAAGACTTACTTAATGTTTAAACGTGTTCGGTCCTTGTTACTTAATGTTTTAATGTCTAATAAAGAAATAGTGAAGACGTCTCTCTCTAACGATCAAACATTTGTTTTACTTAGTATTTAATAAATATTAGAAATAAAATAAATAAAATCGAGACTTAAAGTATTAAATAAAAAAAATATATGAAATTAAAATTGAACAAAAACTGCCATTAATCATTCCAAGCTTCCAACATCTTTACAAAATCAAGAACCCTAATATAAAAGGGGAAACATCCATTACATCCAACAAGTTAGATTATCATTACTAATAAGCAAAAAAATTACATAATGATCATCATTTACATGGCCCAACAAAGCAAAGAAAAAGTTAGTACAAAAAATTCCAATATCCTACCAAGGCGACCACTAATACTCCCCTTCAATTCCAAAAAATTTCAAAAAGTTAGTACAAAAAGTTGGTATCTCATGACCTTCATCAATTTTGCACTTGATGTACCCGAAATTATAAACTCAAAAATTTCTAAATAAAAGAATATTAAAAATAAATACCAAAGATAGATTTTTGAGAGAAATAAGGCAAAGCAAAAAGAATAAAATATCTAAAACATTTGGTATAAAAAAATAGCTCTCGGGTACAAATTTCACCTCATCATCGAGCACTCGACTCTAATTGACAACACAACTTAACACGACAAGAAAGCCAAAGAAAGAGACACAAGCATCATCAATACCAACCAAGTATGTATCATGTTCAATTAAGGCGACGAACGAAATGAGAGATGCATTGTGACACTAAGGGCAAAACAAGTGTGTAAAGTTAAATGTTGGCAAAAAAAGTCGCTAACAACCATAGGGCAAAGGTGGAAGACAAGAGAAAGAACAACTACGGCTCTCGGTACAAATTTCACCTCATCATCGAGCACTCGACTCTAATTGACAACATAACTTAACACAACAAGAAAGCCAACAAAGTGACACAAGCATCAACAATACCAACCAAGTATGTATCATGTTCAATGAAGGCAAAGAACAAAAATTAAGAGATGCATTGTGACACTAAGGGCAAAACAAGTGTGTAAAGTTAAATGTAGGCAAAAAAAGTCGCTAACAACCATAGGGCAAAGGTGGAAGACAAGGGAAAGAACAACTACGGCTCTCGGGTACAAATTTCACCTCATCATCGAGCACTCGACTCTAATTGACAACACAACTTAACACAACAAGAAAGCCGAAGCAAAGTGACACAAGCATCAACAATACCAAGCAAGTATGTATCATGTTCAATGAAGGCAAGAACAAAAATTTAGAGATGCATTGTGACACTAAGGGCAAAACAAGTTGTGTAAAGTTAAATGTAGGCAAAAAAGTCGCTAACCATAGGACTCCAATTATCTTTGCGCAAGGGACATTAATTTATTAAGCAAAAGGATATTGAACAACTAAACCAAACCCAAAATACGACCATCAACAATGGGCCAAAACAAAAACCAAAGAAACCACCATCACCAAAACGACCATCAATAATAGGCCAAAACAAAAACCAAGAAACCACCATCACCAAAACGACCATCAACAATAGGCCAAAACAAAAACCAAAGAACAAACCATCACCAAAACGACCATCGGCAATAGGCCAAAACAAAAACCAAGAACAAACCATCACCAAAACGACCATCAACAATAAGCCAAAACAAAAACCAAGAAACCACCATCACCAAAACCATGAAGGCATGAACCATCAAACAAAAACATCACAGTTTAAGGGATTGAATCATAATCAATATCAAAAGGCTCCGTATCCTTAACAACCTCAAGAGACTCCTCATCCTCATCCTTAGAATAACCAAATATCCAATTTTGGCAAGTCACTATAGCCTCAACATTTTTGGGCAGCAAACGTGTGCGGTACTTTGTTAAAATTCTGCCCCCCATACTAAATGAAGACTCGGAAGCCACAGATGTAATGGGGATAGCCAAAACATCTCTAGCCATCCGAGCCACAATAGGATAAACGGTCACATGAGATTTCCAATAAGCCAAAACATCAAAGTGGTCATCTTGATCAGGAGGAACATGTGGGGCATTGAAATATGATTCCATATCATTTTCAACACCCCTACTAGCAGCAACATTGGCACCAAAACTCTAAAAAACAGCAAAGTAAATAGTATATCACTAAACTATTCCCAAACAGCAATCACTAATAGATTAAAATGATACACATAATAGCCAACCTTTCCTAAATTGGCCTTCTTAAATGGACGGGCAAGTGACCTTGCAAAACTTGGAGTGGAGGACTCAGAACCGGTAGTCACAGAAGATGTAGTGGAAGAAGATTGTAGGTGAGAATAAACAGTAGCATAGTGCATATACAACTCACTAAAAGCATCAACGACTTCTTTAACCTTACCATTAAGATCTTCAGGCAAATAAACAGTAGCATACAACTCATGACCAAAGTTTTTTTTGTAACGGGGATCAAGCATAATAGCAATAGTAAGAATTAGAGAATAATTTTGCCAATATTTGTTAAATTTTTGATACATAGGAGCCGCCATAAGACGAATAGAATCGGTTGGGTTTTCTTGAGCATAATACAAAAGACTTTCAATCAAAACAATATTCTCCACATATAAGTTAGCGAGTGGGGTAATCGAGAACCGAAAAAAAGACATGTAATATCATAAAACGGTTCAAGAAAATCACAAACATTTTGGACAGTTTCCCATTCAAAATCACTTAAAGAAACATCTAAACCATGCTCAAGCAAACAATACCTATCTACAGACCTCCCTAGCTTCTAAACACCTACGAAGCATAAGAAAAGTAGAATTCCAACGAGTACGTACATCGCCAATTAACAAACCGGAAAAAACCGGTGTTGACATACTTAACACAATCATCAAACCTCTCTTTCCTAATGTTCGAATAAGAAACATATGAAACAACTTGTTGCAACTTTGTAACAGTTTATCCATAAACTTAAAACCGGCTTGAACAATCAAATTCAATATATGGGCGAAGACATCTAATATGAAAAAATTTACCGAGAACAAGGCGGCATATTAGTCCTATTTAAGTCCCTAACCATTTCTTGAATCATAACATCATTGGCGGTAGCATTATCACAAGTTAAAGAAAACACTTTATCTCTAATATTCCACTCATCAAACAAATCAAGAGTAAACTTACCCAACTCCTTACCGAGTGTGGGAACCAGGAAAATGTCGAAAAACAAGAATTTTAGAACGTAGCACCCAAGAGTTATCAACATAATGAGCGATCAAAACAAGTGAAACTAACATTGTTAAGAGCGGACCACAAATCACAAGTACAACAGATTTTTCCTTCTAAATTACCTATAGCTATTTTTAATTGAGTTTTAAGGGCAAAGAACGATTAGTACAATGCTTAAGCATAGTATTCCTAGAAATATGTTTCACATTAGGATTCAAGTAAGAAAGTAATTCTCTATGCTTAGCATGCTCAACCATCAAAAAGGATATCCATGACACATAATAGCTTCAAAAATATATACGACGAAAGTTTTTTGATCATAATGAACCCCGAGGTTGAAGTTGCTTAACTTTTAAGTAAGGTTCACATTTTTCTAAGTGTTTATTTTGGTTATTAGTACCTTGTGTTCCCTCGAAGACGATAGGTTTTAACATTACGGTGCTTGCATGTAGAAAAAATCTTACCATCTTCTCGTTTTAAACAAAGTAAAGTCTTGCCAAACCTTAGGCCGTACGCCTCCCAAACAGGGACGGGGTCATGGGTTTGGGGAGAAACAGATTTCCTCATCAATAGACAAAAGAATTTGACCCAATAATAGAGTTGAGTGTCAATGGATGAAGCTGAAAAACAAGTCAAACGTATTGAATTCTAGGGTTAGGGTTCGGTAATGTGTGGGGTTAGATCGGATTTAAGAGTCAAAGTCAAGTTTAATGGTTTAGGGCGGGTTAAAGAATGTTCCGAGGATCTCCCATTAAAAAAACAGTCACATAATGAATTTATTATTCAATTCAATATAAAAGAATTTATTCAATTTAATATACAACTATAATTATTATAACAAAATAAATGTTCCGCATCTCACATTTAGGGTTTAGGGCTGGGTTAAGAATGTTTACAAAATGTATGTTCAGATCTCACATAAAAAACAGTCACATTATGAATTAATTAATCAATTTAATATAAAAGAATTGGTTCAATTTAATATACAATTTTAATTATTTTACAAAATGTAAGTTCCATATCTCACATAAAAAAAAAACAGTCATGTAATGAATTATTCAATTTAATACAAAATAATTGATTCAATTTAGTATACATTTATAATTATTTTTACAAAATCTATGTTGAAAATGTCACATAAAAAAAACAGTCACATTATGAATTAATTAATCAATTTAATATAAAAGAATTGGTTCAATTTAATATACAATCAGGGTTTAGGGTTTAGGGTTTTAGGGTTTAGGGTTTAGGGTTAGGGTTAGGGTTAGGGTTAGGGTTTAGGGTTTAGGGTTTAGGGTTTAGGGTTTAGGGTTTAGGGTTTAGGGTTTAGGGTTTATGGTTTTAGGGTTTAGGGTTTAGGGTTTAGGGTTTAGGGTTTAGGGTTTTATCCCCAACCCTAAACTCAAACCCTAAACAAAAACCCTAAACTCTAGACCCTAAACGAAACCCTAAACTCAAACCCTAAACAAAACCCTAAGCACTAGACCCTAAACAGAAACCCTAAACACAAACCCTAAACAATCAAACCCTAAACAGTCAAGCCCTAAATAGTCAAGCCCTAAATAGTCAAGCCCTAAACCCTAGTCAAGGCCTAAATAGTCAAGCCCTAAAGGCTAAACAAAGCTCAAAAGACTGTCCAATATAAACAAGAACCCAGAAAAAAGCCCAAAACTTGCACCCAGAAAAAAAGCCCAAAACTTGCACCCGAAAACGGGAACATACATGAGCCGATGAACGGAACTTATGAACCCGAACGAGAGAACACAAACCCTAGATCATTTTATTATTTAACATAAATAAATTTTATTAATTTTATTATTCAATTTAAGTAAAAGTGTAAAATCCGAGGCTAGATTCTAGAACACAAACCCTAGATGATTTTATTATTCAGATCTCACATTTTCCGTACATAAATAAAAGGCAAAATAATACAAAAAAAGATAGAAAAAAAATCACTATGAAGAACTGAACTTGAAAAACAGTAGCAAACATGGCAAAAGATCCCAAAATAATCTAGATCTGGACACAAAAAAAAACAAGTAAAGTTCAAAAAAAAAGTATAGATATCAGATCTCACATAGTAACATACTCACATTCATAATTTCACATTAAATTATAATTATGATTTATGAAGTTCCGTGTCGATTTTAAGGCAAAATAAAAGGCAAACATGGCTTTCTAACATACAAAGGCAAATTCAGATCTCACATTTTCCGTATATAAATAAAAGGCAAAATAATACAAAAAAAGATACAAAAAAATCACTATGAACAACTGAACTTGAAAAACAGTAGCAAACATGGAAAAATAATCCCAAAATAATCTAGATCTGGACAAAAAAAACAAGTAAAGGTAAAAAAAATATAGATCTCAAACAAATGTCACATGATATTCAAAAAATAGTATAGATATCAGATCTCACATAAAAAAAACTTTAAAACATAGCCACATACTCACAATCTCACATATTCCATATAAAAATAAAAAGTAAAATAATACAAAAAAAAGATACAAAAATAAATCACTACGAAGAACTCAAGTTGAAAAAAAGTAAGAAACATGGAAAAAAGATCCCAAAATAATCTAGATCCGGACAAAAACAACAAGTAAAGTTAAAAAAAAGTATAGATCTCAAACACATGTCACATGATATTCGAAAATAGTATAGATATCGGATACGTAACATACTCACATTCACAATTTCAAGTAAAATAATAAAAAAATCAAGATCTTCAAAAAAAACAAGTAAAATTAAAAACAAACATCATATTCCGAAGAATGCGCAAACCGGACCAAGCATATATTCCCACAATCACATGCAAGGGCGATCTTCCTAAATCTAAAAAAAAAAAAAGGAAAACGAGAACTCTAGGAAAAAAAAACTTACCCGGTGGTTGCGACATAATTTTTTGAAGAATAAATTTGCGTTTTTTTTTTTTTTTGCTTTATTTTGCTTCTTCTTGGACGAAAGCTTTGTTTTTTATGATCTTCACTTCTTAACGGCTTCAAGAATCGGCCCTTAAGTCTTCAACCCTTCGAGCCGTGTGAAACCCGAATAAGAGAGATTATTACCCCAATCTACAATTTGCAAATAAAGAGTGAAACCGTAATAAGAGAGAGGAGGGCGAGAGAAAAGAAAAGAAAATGAAGAAAATGAGAGATTAGATCCGGAATTCGAGGAAGTGAGGAAGTGAGGAAGTGAGGAAGTGAGAGGATGAGTCATGAGAGAAAAACTCAAAAACCTAATTCGAGAGAGAAAAGCCGGAATGAGAGAGAAATGAAGTGAGGAAATGAGCGTGTGACCTAGAAAATTAGGTTTATATACCAAGGGGCATTAGGGGAGGTTTAGGGTTAGATCAAGGGTTGAGATTTATTCATTTATGGTTAGATCAACGGTTGAGGTTTAGGGTTAGATCAAAGGTTGAGATTTAACCATTGTTTGAATGAGTGGGTAAGATTAATTTTTGTAAGTTCATTTAGGGTTTTTAGTAAAGATTTCGATTTTAGATTTCATTTAGACTAGAGTTCATTTAAATTTCATTTATAGTTCTTTTAGACATTTAGTATTAATTTGTAAATTTGTTTAGTAATACTAATTACTAATTATTAATATTATAAATTAATAAAATTACAAACTTTAGAAATTTAATTACTATTTTTAATTATGAACAAGATCATTAATGTAAAAATAATTATGAATGAGGTTTACTAACTGTTTTAATAATTCCTACTTACTTTAAAACTTCAATGAATAATGATGTAATTGTATTGATGACGAAAGTTTGTGAAACAATGAAAGTTTAAATTATTAATTGTTAAGTATGAAATGCATTAATGTGTGATTATTTAAGTAATGAAATAGACGGATTTATAGTATGCTTTGATTATTGTTAAAACGTGTAATAACATCGATGATCAATCGTATGATCATTTGATGGTTTTGACTTTTGATTAATGTCGAAGACAATCAATCTTAATATCTTATGATCAATTTGATTTATGTCGCTAAGCTAACTAACAAACTGTTTAAGTTTAATAGTATATTGACTCTAATATTATAAGTTTATAATCAATAATCCTTATGGTTGTTACTTGTTACATGTTAGTTGTTACTTGTTACTTGAATACTTATGCAATCATCAATAAGAATAACTAAATAAGTGAATAACTAATAGAGTAATAGGCGATACTTAGGCAATAGGCCAACTTTATGATCATTTGATTTATGTCAACCTTAACGGCTTAAGCGAACGAAATTCGATCAATGTTTCATCCTCTACCGATACAATGACATGATTATTATTTCATATTGATTATAGACCATGATCTACTTTCATAGCTTCAATATTTCATCTTCATCCTTTAGTGATATAGTGTATGATTATGTATAATCTTCTGAACGATCATATGACATATTCGATTAAGTGATTAACATTGATGATTGTTACTTGTTGAGTTGTTCCATGATCGATGAAAAGTCGAACAATTTTATAATTACAAATTAATTAAGATGCTTTCATTAATGTTTTAACGTCAACCTAATTCTTTAATTCTAACTCTTTTTGTTGCTATATAGTAACTGATTCAGATTTCAGACAAAAGAGTAAGTAAGTCACTAACTAATAAAATGTTTAAGTTTAATAGTTTATTAACCCTTACACTATAAGTCTATTATCTATAACTCTATAATCAATAATCCTTATGGCTGTTTGTTGTTAGCTGTTACTTGTTACTTGTTATATGTTAGTTGTTACTTGTTACTTGAATACATATGCAATCATGAATAAGAATAACTAAATAACTGAATAACTAATGAGCGATACTTACTAGTTACTACTTAGTAACTTAGTCAATAGGCCAATTGCCAATAGCCAATAATGGTGAATGACCCAATAATATAAGTATAATTTATAAGTCTTATTGTAGTAACATTTCAAATTAATAATAATAATATAAGTATCAAACTATTAATGATTCAATGTATTATTAAAAAATTAACAATTACCCAACCACAATTCACAATATCAGTATAATTACAGATTACTATAATATACCACTATAAGTATAAAGTATAATGACTATAATAGTATAATCTATACCACAATATCATAATACGCCACGGAGCCGCCGGTTCGATATTTAGTCGTTCCAAGAACCAAGTCGGCAAGTCCCACCGAGATCCGATTTTTGTCGACCCAACTCGAAATCCGATTTATTCTGACCCAAGTCCCAAGTCATTCCGATAGTCGATTTGTTGAACACTCAATTAATTCGAAGGTCGATTTATTCGACGCAATTCATTCCCATATCGATTTCTTCCGACCCAAGTTATTCCGATATCGATTTCTTTCGACCCAAGTAACCCGAAAGCCAATTTCTTCCAACCCAAGTAATTCCGAAAGCCGCATTATTCCTACCCAACTTATTCCGATATCGATTTCTTCCGACCCAAGTAACCCGAAAGCCGATTTCTTCCAACCTTAGTAATTCCGAAGTCGAATTATTCCGACCAAAGTTATTCCGATATCGATTCCGACCCAAGTAACCCGAAAACCAATTTCTTCCGACCCAAGTCATTCCGAAACCCGATTTCTTCCGACCCAAGTTATTCCGATATCGATTTCTTCCGACCCAAGTAACCCGAAAGCCGTTTTCTTCCGACCCAAGTCATTCCGAAACCCGATTTCTTCCGACCCAAGTTATTCCGATATCTATTTCTTCCGACCCAAGTAACCCGAAAGCCGATTTCTTCCGACCCAAGTCATTCCGAAACCCGATTTCTTCCGACCCAAGTCATTCCGAAAGCCGATTTCTTCCGACCCAAGTTATTCCGAAAGCCGATTTCTTCCGACCCAAGTCATTCCGAAAGCCGATTTCGACCGACTTCACCTTATTCCATTCCGACCCAAATTCACCCAACCCAGATCTTGGCCGACCCAGTCTCACCCGACCCATTTCCGACCCGGTTCGAGATCCTCTCACCCGTTTCACCCGACCCAAGTTCACCCGACCCACCCAGTTCCGACCCATGACACGGTGTCACCCAGATTATTCCGACCCAAATCATTCCGACCCAGCCTGGGTCAACCCAAACCCAGCCAGTGACCCAGATTGACACCTCTACTTGCAACTAGGTGCTTTGTGAATAACTGTTGTTTCTTTTGACAACTGTTATATTGAAGTAATGTTTGTTAATAATGCAATGTGTTATGTCATATACTGCCGTTGTAGTTGCGCAACTTTAGTATGTCAATGGCTTTTTGTGACGAGCAACCTCCTCCTCTTGTTGAGGAGTGAGATCGACGCTTTGTTTCCAATGCATGCCTAGGAGAGTATGTTTCTAGCATAATATTTATACCTGGAGCATATTGTTCTGCCATGGAGGTGCTGGATGTCTTAACATTGTTACATTGTCTGCGATATCTATAATTGCCAAGGAGACTAGGCCGTTGGTACGCCCAACAGCCCTTTGACGCTCAAGTCAGTAGTTGTCTTAGGAATAATCATAAAATGACAATATCAAAAGAGGGGGTTGAGAATTCTTACTTGCGAAGAGTTCCGTTGTCTAGCTTACATGCGTCTCGCATTTCAGGTCTAAATGGTGGAGTTATGTCATTAACAGAAATAAACACCTTGGTCGTTGGTACGACCCACGACCCTTCGACGCTCAAGTTACTATGTGGACAAGTAATAATCGCAAAGGAAAGAATGGAAATGAGTAGAGTTGAGACTTACTTGGTGGCCATGTCAGCCTTACCTTCGTCTTGTTTAAAGCATGTTTTTGGTGACGAACCCTTGCTCTCAGACACCTTGGCCGTCGGTACGACCAACGGCCCTCCGACGCTCAAGTAAGTATGATTTTATTGAAAAATAAAAGTGCAAATAAATAATGCGAAAGGAAAGGATGGATAAAGGTGCTAAAAATGGTATGATTTTAAGTTATTCGCGTTCCAGCTTCTAATAACACTTTTACGTGCGACATCTTTCAAGGCGTAAGCACCTTGTCCTATAACCTTGTCGATCTGATATGGTCCTTCCCAATTGGGAGCTAACTTACCATGCGTTGGGTTCTTTGTGTTGGGGAAGACTTTACGCAATACCCAATCTCCAATTTGGAAGGTCCTCATGACCTTGACATTATTGTTGAAGCTTCGCGCTACTGCTTGTTGGTAAGACGCATTCTAACCTTTCTCGCTTCTTGAATTTCATCTACAGTATCTAAATCATGGCTTAGTTCATTAAGATATGAATGTGTACATATGTCTGAAAGTATGTGTTTTGTTTGTATCTGTTTTGCGAAAATATATGAGAGTTTTTAGAGAATTCGTAAGTATATTCGTAGAGTTCGAAGTATAAAGTTGTATATTTTTTATATTAAAACCTTATGTTTAATTCGGAAAATCGAAGCCTATTTATAAGAAACCGAAACTTGCGCGTCAGGCGGAGAGTGCGCTAGGCGCACGTCTTTGTGTGACGCACAATTACACGTGTCAGGCGCATATTAGTGCGCCTGACGCACCTTGACCAATCAGCTGCGCCCACGTGGCACACGCTTTAAAAATGATAGAATTGACAGCATGCGTGTCGCACAGAGGAGTGCGCCTAGCGCACGACTCTGTGTAACTGACAGGGCCACGTGTCAGACGCACATTGGTGCGCCTGACACATCTTGGCCTATGCGCTTGGCGCACGTTGGTGCACTAGGCGCATTGCCTTGCTTTTGACACGTTTTGACAACTTTTTTATAAAACGCATTTTAACGATTTTCTTTTATCTTTTAAGTCTGGAAATCTGATTTTACGGGATAAAATCCGATTTTAATTATAAAAATATATTTGAAAATATTTATTAATTATCATTGAATAATTAATTGGGCTTTTTCACAGTATTGGGCTCAAAACTTTTATTTATGGGCTCAAAGTACAAATAATTATCATGGATAATTAATTGGGCTTTAAAATAGGACTTTAACACTTTAAAAATAGTTGTAGGCTGGCTTTTCGGACTGCTCTCCCCTTGGGTCAGAACAATTAAGACCGCGATATGTTTCATCATCGGATCCTTAAATGGGGAGACATGATTATGTGTCTACATTAAGCTATGGGGCTTGCACACAAGTTCTACCCCTCATTACAAAATCTTTCAATCCATCAAAACCTTAACCTACATAATCTAAAACCAATGCCCTTACCTTAGCCCAACCAATTAAACCTTCATAAAACCTTAAACCTTCATAAAACCTTAAACCTTTCAATCTTACATCAACTCTAATTGTTTCTTCAAGGTATGTCCAAGCTCGCTAGGTTGAAGGCGAAAAAAAAAAATTCAGACTAGGAACTATGAATGGTCAAATTCTGCAAGGACACGTAGGAATCCTCGATCTCAACCTCCGACCGCTTCAATAAAGTAAAATTAATCAAGGCCTCATGATTTGACTTTCTAGAATTAAGAAGCATTCTCTTTCTAGATCCCGACATATACTCGAGTCTGAATCTAGCCACGTCAAAGCCTTTTCCCACCTATATCTATATGAGTCAAATATTAAAACTTTTTGTTTTTCAATCCAAACTCTCGTTGTCCCTAAAGGACTCTCCTATAATTTATTCCATGGTCTCTGGTGATATTTGACTTGGCTTGTATTAACTCCCCAAAGAAGAATCCCTGGTGAAGAACTCTGAACGCTAAATACTAATTAAGCATCAACTAATCTAGGCTCAAAGTGCCTAATTCAAGACAAGGTTACCCAAAGTAGGGGGATTCCTATATTTACGGTGGTTCCTCCAAATCAAACTCCCGAATAGTTATAATATGCGGATCTCACTTGCTATTCCTGACCTTTCTTAAAACAGTTTTCGAAAATCAACTTATCTCAATCCAGTTCAACCTATCTATCTCTATCTAATCTAAATCCTTCTCTTAGCCTTGCATTACCTTAACCTTGCATGATTTTCCATCTATACCTTAGCTTTGCATAACCCTGGTCATTGCACAACGTCTCATGCATCCATAGAGAGTCTAATTTTGAATTATTACATCATATGTGCATTTTTATGTGACTTGTTTGCACCTATCTGCTAACATCTTCTCCTGCAGGTAATCAGATTACTTGTAGTTATCGTCCTGCAGACTAACTTTGTTTTGCAGAAACTGGCGATATACATAATAGTTCTAAACTGCAGAGCGTTTAGAATCTTTCGTGGTCCCGACACCGTATACTTTGACTTTCAGTTGCCTGAACCTCAGTCAAAATTGTGGCTTGTGTAGAAAAAAAATCGTGTCTCCCCATTGAGTACCCAATAATGAAACATACCGTTGTCCTAATTGGTCCGGTCCATAGGAATAACAATCGAACGAGCAAAGCCCAAACCATTTCGAATATATAAATTTTATTTATTAAATCCAAGCCCAATTTAAAATGTGCAATTCATTAATCCTGATAATTAATTGAATTTTTTATATTTTAATATAAATTATTCTTGATGATTAATTTTTAAAGGATATTTCGAAAATCAGATTTTTATTTCTAAAGATAGTTGATTTCAGATTTCAATGGATAGACTTTCCCAAAGGATAGAAAAGAATCTTAAAACGAGAAAAAATTGGATTCTCAAATTAAAAACACAAAACTAGTGTGGTAGACGCATGAACCGTACACTTGGCGCACAGCCCGTGCGTGCCGCGCATGGTTGTGCACGGAGCGCACACGCTTCTATAAAATGTGGAGTTTGATTATCTCTTCATTTCGTTTTTGGATTCCTTTGCCTATAAATAGTTGACTCATTCGAACGATTTTCGACACGCCTTCATACCCTATTCACACGATTTTACAACACTGTTCCCTACGACTTCTACACATACTCTCCTATACTTAAACACATTTAAACACTCAAATTCTCTACAAACACTTTCAAACTCCATTCAAATTCATTGAAGATTCAAGATTGCTTATCATGAAGACCGTAATACAAGACCTAGGCGACGAAGGCATAATTCTTGAGGGTCATATCCAATTTAATTCCTCTTTTTACTAACAATTTACTTGTCATAATGTAGATATTGAAGAAATTAACGCGTTCTTGTACATTCTTCCTTCAATCTCTTCTTTTAATATTTCTTCTATCTATTATTCATGTTTATTCATATGCATGATGTATGATTTAATTCCTTCATCACCTAACATGCTTATTATTGCTAATAGAAACCTAAAGCGTTTGATCGTCTAATAAGATAATTGGACAATCTGATTAGATTCCCAATAATTTGATTGCATAATAACATGTCACCCAAAAATTAGTCTTTTATGTGTTTAATGAACCAACGTAGACTAATTTTATAGATTGCATTTGTTGGGAAAGATCACAAATAATCTTCCAGCGGAATAATATTCTTTTTCCCGTTGTGTATAAACAGAATAGGCTAACAAATATTATCTCTATAAATTAGAGAACAACTCAAAGTGCGTTTATAAATTATAAACTAATATTCGATGGCATACTCTCAAAATGTAAAGTGTTTCTATATTTCTGAAATGTGATCCTTAAAAGAACTACCTGATTACACAATATATATATCTCCCTATTGCTATAAAAAGAACGATACACGTTAATTGTAAGCACTCTCCCATTCATTATTTTCTTTTCTTTCCTTCTTTTTCTCTCCTACATTGTTTCTTTTTCTTTTCCTTACTTCTTTATTTAGCTAACTAATTATTTAAATAATGAGAAATACAATAACCAACAACATTAATATATTGATTGATTGTTTAATTGCATTAATCTTGACATAAGTCGATATTAAGTAGAGGCCATCAATGGGCGAATTTTATTCCTCATCTTTTTCGTATCCTCACCCCTGAACTCATTCTTTGGTTCAATGACCATTAATGGAGTCATTATGGGAAAATCTACATTGGATAAGTCTCTAAGTTAGCCCCACGGTTTTCCAATATCCAATTAGGTTTATGAGTCTTCCTTTAAAGACTTGTTGGCGACTTCAAAACATTTTTTAATAAAACCTTTGCAATGAGGTAGTCAAATACGCGCTCACACCGCATAGGCGAATAAAAGCACGCCTACAACTACATTACATTTAACAGGTTTTAAAAAAATCTCAACAACAACAATAAGCAACGTATTCTCCTAACAAAACGCAACAACACTGTCTAGACCTTGGTCTTCTGTTAGACTTATCCGGATCCTTCTCGCCACATCATCAATATGGCGCATCTTTCCTTGCTCAATGAAATCACTGCACATGGCGCTGAGAAACCATCCATAACAATAACCTATACTCGCACCACCTCTCTTCACCACTTCTAGCCATCACGCAACCAACCCACACCTCCATAACCTCCAAGCAGCTAGTCCACAAGCAACACACTTCACGCACCTAGCAACCATCACCTCGTGTTAAATATAACACCACAACTCAGCATCAACCACTAGAAGAAGATACAACAACCTCACCTTCCAAGTAACACAATGTGTCAGCTTAGCTTCAACTCTTTGTTTTAGCTTCCCTCTTCCTTCTCTTGTAATCAGTAGTATAGATATTTCTCTCTGTATTTTTCTTTCACGCATTCAGAAATTTAGGAATACTAGGATTGTATTTTTCTCTAAGAAAAACTCTACCAAATAATGAATTTTAGTTTTAAGATACTGAGCTCAAAGTGAGAGCAGGGAAGGAGAAAATATATGTTGTTCATTAATTACCAGTTTTTGATTTCATCTCTTCATCTAAAATTGTAACATGGTATCAGAGCTCGAGTTCAGATTCAGGAAGCAATACGAAAGTTCTTGATTCATTCTTCATCTGATCAATTAAATTGTGAGGGTAATCCTTCACACTTTTTTTTTCGAATTTCCGCTACTGATTTGGTTGCGCTTTTCTGTGCGCATTTTGATATTGGAATCAATTGTTTAATTCTTGATCTGATTCCATCATTTATTGATTCAATTGAATATAATTAAGCTTCTTCATTATAGTCGAATTCTTTTATTCTCTCTCATCTGCTTCAATCTTCGATTTGAAAATCATAGAATTCTATTATCAATTGCGACTGATTTATAATCTAAAAATGACGACTTATTTGACTGATAATACAAAAAATCCTACATCTCCTTACTATATTCATCCTTCGGATAATCCTAGAATGGAATTGATTTATATTCAATTTGATGGAAGCTGCTAGAGTGATTGGAAAAGATTCATGTTGATCAGCTCATTAGCGGAAAATAAATTAGGTTTTGTAGACGGTTCAATTCCTAAACATGAATCTACTGATTCTACTTGTAATGCATGGGAGAGATGCAGTGCACCATGCATATAGAAATTGATGTTTACTTCACTAGAGACAAAATTCTAGAAGGGTTGTTACAACTTACCTACTTGCCTACCTCTTCACAACTAGCAGATGTGTTTACTAAGATACTTCCCTCTCAGCAATTTACTCATATTCTTTCCAAACTTGACATGGTAGATACCCTGTCTAGTTTGAGGGGGGTGTTAAATATAACACCACAACTCAGCATCAACCACTAAAGGAAGATACAATAACCTCAACTGCCAAGTAACAGAATGTGCCAGCTCAGCTTCAACTCTTTGTTTTAGCTTTCCTCTTCCCTCTCCCATCTCTTATAATCAGTTGTATAAATAATTCTCTTTGAATTTTTCTTTCCATCATTTTGAAATTTCGGAACACTAGGATTGTATTTGTCAAAAAAAAAAAAAGGATTGTATTTGTCTTTGAGAATTTCTCTCAAATTATGAATTTTAGTTTTAAGATCTCGAGCACAAAGTGAGAGCAATCTAGGAGAAAATATAGGTCGGTCATTGATTACCAGTTTTTGATTTCATCTCTGCATCTGAAATTGTAACACCCCAAACCATCAACCACCTGCAGCTCTCTCACCTCCCATCTTCTTCTCTCCTCACCAAACGCGACCCCAACTCCCTGCCACCAAATGCACCACCACATTAACCCTAGCTGACACCGTCTTCAACGCAGCCAACCCAAGCTCCATCACGCAGCAGTACAACCATGCTCACCTTCATGCCTTCGAGCTCAGCTGTGCTCGCAACCATACTTCCACTGCGCCCCATGCGCGAAGCTAAACCATGTTGGGATTTTTGCTGTGCAGCCAAATTCAACTTGACCGACAGTGCCATTTGCTGCTCCCCTGATGTTTTGATAGCTGCGCCTGCGGTCTTTCCCGGCCATATTGTCTCTCCCTCTTGGGATTCCCTTTCTTTTTTTTCTTTTTCATCTTTTACGTCTATTTTTATTTTTTTTATTTTCATCTTCTTATTTTCTTTTGTTTTCTGTTTTTATTTTCCCTATTCTTTGTTAGATTGCATAAATATCCTTAATCTTACTTATTTAGAGAGCCAAGTAGAATGTAGCCAAGTAGGAAGTGACTAATTTTGTTTAGCTTAGATTAGTTCTAGGGGTTCAAGGAGGGCTAACCTCCATAGTTTTAGAGAGAAAAAGTGAGAAAACTTAAAGAGAGATAGAAAATTCTTAAATCTAAGGGGTGGCAACTTATATTGAAGTTTCAACAATTAATTAATGAGTATTTTCTCAGATCACTCAATCTTCACTTTTCTTGTTTATTTCTCTTTGTTTTCTTTAATTAGTAATGTAATCTATGATTTTTTTTTGTTTATTTGATTTTATTTGCTTGATTAGGTTAGAGTTTTCATTTTTGATTGTTGATTATGGATTTAGATTTAGATTTCTTTTCATATGTAACTTTTATTATCTTGATAATAATTAGGGAGTAGATTTTCATGCTATAGGTATGGTGATGCTCCTATGAAGTTGGTTGATTACAAAAATTGGAGTTGTATTATTGTTGATCTTGTGATTATATTGATTAAATGATAGATTTTTCATGATTGTGCACGTTTGAGGAGTGATCAACCTAGTGATTGCATGCTCATGGTGCTTAGATTATGTACGACATGAGAATGTGTGCATGATTTGCATCACTTATACTTCATTTGGGATTCATGCTCTTGATTGCTAGATTGTAGTGAGAACTAGGTCTAGGAATCAGGAGCACAATCATGATTTATTAATCTTCTATGGCATTTAGTCATTGCTAGCTTGTTGGATGTTTGTGCATTCCCGATTATCCAATTGCTTAGCTTAGGATGGAGCTAATTCCCTAGCACCTTATTTTGTTTGTTATTGCCTAGTATAACGATAGTGTTCAATTCACATCCGAAAGTTGTTTTCGAATTCGTTTATGCGCATAATAAGAACTAGATATTCGAAGCACCATTCCTTGTAGATCGACCCTATCTTACAACTACACTCTGTAGACACAAAATCTTGTCTCCCCATTAAGTACCCAATGATGAAACATACCGTCGTCATAATTGGTTGGTCCAAAGGAAGAGCAGTCGAACGAGCTAAGCCCAAAAGTATTTCGAATATATAAAGTCAATTTATTAAATCCAAGCCCAATTTCAAAGGCCCAATTAATTATTCGTGATAATTAATTGTATTTTTAATATTTTAATATTTTAATCTTAATTAATCTTGATAATTAATTTTTAAAAGATATTTCGAAAATCAGATTTTTATTCCTAAAGATAGCTGACGTTCAAAGGATAGATTTTACCAAAGGATAAAAAAGAATCTTAAAACAATAAAAAATGGGTTTGAAAGCCAGTATACGCAACACACAACCTATGCACCTAGCACACAAGCGGTGAGCCTGGCGCACAGGCTGTGCGTTTTCCTTATCTTTTCGGTTTTCTTTGCCTATAAACAACTCGTTTCTTCGAACGACTTTTCCCATTGCTTTCCTACGCTTTAACAATTCGACATCCCTAATAAAAAACACTCAAACTCATATTTAAACACTCAAAATCACATCCAGACCCATTCATACCTTTGAATTTTCTATTTCTAGATTCAAGATTGCTCATCCTGGAAACCGTAATTCCTGGCGACAAAGGTATAATTTCTGAGGGCCAATTCCAGTTTAATTCCTTTTTTTACAAATAATTTACTTGTCCTAATGTAGGTCTTGAAGGAATTAATGTGTTCTTGTACATTCTTCCTTAAGTCTCTTGTTTTTATATTCCTTTTATTATATTATCCATATTAATATGTATGCTATATAATTTAATGCTTTCATCACCACACATGCTTATTTTTATTAATCAAAGACCTAAATAGATGTTCCAATGCTAAATTTAGATAATTTGGACAACTTGATTAGGTTCCCAGTAATTTGATTGCATAATAACATGCCACTAAAAAGTAGTCTTTTATTTGTTTAATGGACCGACATAGATTAATTATTACAATGTTGGGTGGCGCACGTTTCTTGCGTACATGCAACGATGTTGGGTGGCACACAAACTTCATGAACTAAGTGCACCTTGCTTGCGTGGCACGCAACCCCATTGCTTGTGGCGCATTCTTCGCTGCAGTTCATAGTTCATGTTCACTTTTAGGGCACAATTTTTAAACAAAACTCACCTAATGTAAAAGATAATAATCGATCTTTTCATGCATATCACCTAAGGTTTAGTCTATCCTAAAAAGTACATCTAGATAAGTGATCATGATAGAGTTAGAGTTGTAATGTATGTCTAGCTCCTCATCTTATCCCTTCTACCTAACTAATTTTCCTTATCATACCTACCCTATCATATTCCATCTCAATAAAAAACATATCTTTTTCAAAATCAATCTTACACACTCTTCTATTCTATCTTTTTCCAAAACATTTATTAATCATCATCATACCACACGTTAAAAAAAATATTTTCAAAATTAAACCATCATATTTTCTCTATGAAAGATAAAAATAAAGGGTCCCTTTCAAAACCGAATTTTGAAAATTCTAAGCCCAATCCACTCCCTTCGATACATTAGCTAAACCTCTTAATCCAGTCCCTATACACTTACATTTATTTTACGCGTATGTGCATTAGAGTCCACATATATTCATATTAGCCTATTTGACTCCATGCATTCATCTTAGGCCCACTTGCATTAGGATCCATATTAGGCCCAATCTAAGTCCAATCCTAGTCCATTCCTATCTAAGTCCAAATCTAGTCCATTTCCAAAGTCAAGCCCATGTGCATCTCCCAGTCTAAGTCAAACCTGTATGCTAATCCTAGTCCAAGTTCAAACTTAGGTCCATTTAGGACCAATTCATATCCTAGGTCTAGTTTGCATCTCCATGTTGGCCCTAGTCAAGTCCAACTCCTCCCTAAGTCCATAATGGCCAAATCCTCGAGTTTAGTGAAGTTCCTCCTCCCTAAGTCCATAATGGCCCAAATCCCTTCAGTCCAGCGTAGCTGATCCTCTCTCAAGTCCATAACAAGCCAAATCCTCAAGTTTAGCGAAGTTACTCATCCATTAAGACCATTACGGAAATCGTAAGTCTCGCGAAGCTAGCATTCTGTAAGACCACATAGGCAATTTTGAGTCTAGCCTACTTAGTCTAATGTAAGTTCCAAAGTCTGGTTGTCTAGCTTGCTTACTCTAAATGTAAGTTCAAAGTCTAGTTGCCTAGCTTGCTTGCCTTACGTCAAGTTAAAAGTCTAGTCTCCCTTATTGTGTAGTCGACTTACTCACCTGTAAGTTCAAAGTCTAGAATTCCTTATCATCACTAAAGCCCAGTCATTAAGACCAGTTTACTTGTATAGTCCAGTCCATGTCTACATTTGCATATAGTTAGGCCCGTGTATCCATCATGGTCAAGCCCATCCTAATCCATAATCCAAATCATTTCCAAACCGTCCAACTAATAATCATTTCTCATTTTCCATTCTCATTTCACATATCCAAGCCAACCATCTCATTTCCGTTTCACATTTCAAAATTCATTTCCAGAAACTTACTAGTGAGGTCCACTTGATTCTTTTCAGGATCGATCGAGAGATTACAACTTAGGAGAGCCTAATCGAGAAACAGAAAGTTGAGCCTACTCTAAATCTCATCAAGCGCACTATCACCACCCCGTCTTCATTTAGAGTCATAAGATTACTTTGACCACCTTCATAATAGAGGCGCAATCACTTTTATAGGGTCTACTCCACACCCTACACCCTAGAAGGTTCAATAACCTAAATTTCTAATGCAAACTCCATGTGACATCAAGTGTTGGGACCATAAACGCAGTGCAAACTGTGGTCAATGAGAATAGACTTCTAATACTTCCTACACTAAGAGTCAGCATCACCAATAATCCTTTACGCAGTGTATCAACAATTCAATATGCTTAGTTATTTATGTCCAAATTTCTAGGTTGAGTCAAAGAGTCCTCACCCTACACCATTTATGTCCTTTCCCATCGAGTTTATGTCGCTATAGAACTTCATTCATTATAGCATTTCCATTTTCATTTTATTTTTTTCTTTTTTTTCATTGGCCTTTCATTATCATTTATGCTTCGAATTCTATGATGAAACCCAAATTAAATTGTCGCAAATGACCTTGATTAATACAAAAAAAATCTGAAAAAAGAAAAGAAAAGGGACACACTTTGGATTAAAAGTCATTTTCCTTTTCCCTCCATCATTCGAAAAAACCATCCTCATGCTATCAAAAATAAATAAAGAAATCCCTTAAGCCGTCACCTTCCTAATCCTTAACCCAAAATAATCTTTCCATTCAAAGCTCCACAAATAGCCTTCAAACCTTCCAATATCCTAAACCACAAAAACTTGTGTGCAAGCCTCAGTACATTAAAAAAAAAAAATCAAAGCTAGCCCAAAACAAAAAAGTGATGATATTCAAAGTGTGAAAAAAGAAAGCAAAAGCAAAAAAAAAAAAAAAGCACAATGCAACAACAACAAAATAAAAGAAAAATCCAAAGGCAAAAATTCAAGTCAAGTAATAAGAGGGCTTGCACACAAGTTCTACTTCTCATTCAAATCCCTTCAGTCCATCAAACCCTCAAAACCTATATAATTCAAATCCATGATCTTTACCTTAGCCCAACCAAATTGAACCTTCACCCAAATCCTTAAAAATCAAACCTTAAAACCTTTCAACGTTTCATCAACCCTAACTCCTTCTCCAAGGTATGTCCATGTCTGCTAGGTTGAAAACCCGAAAGGGAGGCCTAGCCAAAATTTAGGGCAAAAAAAATGATCTAGAACTACGAATGGCCTGATTCCGCAGGGATACGTAGGAATCCTCATCTCGAGGTTTGACCGCTTCAATAAAATAAATTGATCAAGGTCTAATGATTCGACTTTCAGGAATTCAGAAGTATACTCTTTCTAGATCCCGACATAGACTTGAGTTTGAACCTAGCCACGTCAAAGCGTTTTCCCGCCTATATCTATTTAAGTCACAAAATAAACCTTTTTATTTTTAATCCAAACTCTCCTTGTACCTGAAGGACTCTGCGATAATTCCATGATTTTTGGCAATATATGATAAATATACTCCCTAGTGAAGAAACTCTGAATGCTCATCTGGATGCTCAGTTCAAATCAAGTAGCTTTTAACCTACGCTTAGAGTGCCTACTTCAAGACAAGCTTACCCAAAGTAGGGGCTTCCTATATATGTGGTGGTTCCTCCAAATCAAACTTCCGAAAAGTTGTAATATGCGAATTTCACTTCGGACCCCGATTCATTGCCAAAACAGTTTTAGAAAATCATTATATCTCTCTACCTATCCAGACCTCCTAATATTGCATAACCCTGAACATGCATTACATTTCATATTTCCTAGCCTTGCATAACCCCGACCTTACATGACTTTTCATATTCCTTAGCTTTGCATAACCCTGATCCTTACATAGCGTCGCATGCGTCCTTAGAGAATATAAGTTTACATTATTGCATCATTATGTGCCTTATCTAAGTTGTTTGCATCTATGTATTAACATCTTCTCCTGCAGGTAATCAGATTACTTGCAGTTATCGTCTTGCGTATTAACGTTGTTTTGCGGAAACTAGCGATATATAGATCAATTCTAAACTGCTGAGCGATTAGAATCATTCTCCGTCCGGACACTGTATACTTTGACTTTCGGTTTCTTGAACCTCAATCCAAGTGGGGGCTTCTGTAGACACACAATCGTGTCTCTCCATTGAGTACCCAATGATGAAACATATCGTCGTCCTAGGAAGAGTAATAGAAAGAGCTAAGCCCAGAAGGCTTTATTAAATTCAAGCCTAATTTTAAAGGCCCAATTAATTATTCCTGATAATTAATTGTATTTTAAATATTTTAATATTAATTATTCTTGATAATTTAATTTTGAACAATATTTCGAAAATCATAATTTTATTCCTGAAGATAGCTGACTTCGGATTTCAAAGGATAGATTTTATCAAAGGATAAAAAAGAATCTTAAAACAATAAAAAAACTGGTACAAAAACTACTGCACGAGACACATAGGCTGTGCACGCGTCAAACAGGTTACGTGCCTGGTGCAAAGGTTGTGCGTCAAGCGCACAGGCTATGCGCCAGGCGCACAAATTGTGTCTTTAGCGCAAAAGCGGTGCACCTCTCGCATAGGCGGTGAATGTTCCTTATCTTTTCGCGATTTTTTCGATTTCCTTTGCCTATAAATAACACGTTTCTTCGAACTACTCTTTCCTAATGCTTTCCTACGCTTTAACACTTCGACATCCCTAATAACAAACACTCAAACTCATATTTAAACACTGAAACTCACATTCAAACTCATTCAGACACATTCATACCTTGAATTTCCTATTTCAAGCTTCAATATTGCTCATCTTGCAGATCGTAATACAAGACCCACACGACAAAGGTAATACTGAGGGTCAATACCAGCTTAATTCCTTTTTTTACTAATAATTTACTTGTCATAATGTAAATTTTGAAGGAATTAACACGTTCTTGTACATTCTTCCATAAAGCTCTTCTTTTTATATTTCTTTTATTATATTATTCATATTCATATGCATGCTATATAATTTAATGTTTTCATTACTGCACATGCTTATTTTTGTTAATCAAATAGCTAAATAAATATTTCAATGCTAAATTCAGAGAAATTGGACCATTGGATTAGGTTCCCAATAATTTGATAGCATAATAACATGTCACTAGAGAGTAGTCTTTTGCTTGTTTAATGGACCGACATAGATTAATTATTACAATGCATTAACATATTATGTGGTTGTTTATTTGCATAAGACTTGACATGAATCAACATTAAGTAGAGGCAATCAATGGACGAATTTGATTCCTGATCTTATTCGTACCCTCACCTCTGAACTCAATCTTTGGTTCATTGACCATTTATTGAGTCATGTTTGGGAAATCTACATTGGATAAGTCCCTAAGTTGTCCCTACGATTTTCCAATATATATCCAATTAGGTTTATGAGTCTTCCAATATAAAAACACGCCTACACACTCATTTTAGTAATTGAGGTTTTATATTTAAAATAAATGACCATGATTTCTTCTTCTTCACCCAATAACTTTTAATGGTTCGGGTATCCAATAATTCGGATTGGCTTTAGATCAGTTTTGTGGATAGTTTTTGCTCAGCCCTCCAATTCATGCACTTATTTTGACTAGAAAATTTTGAATTATATACAATATAAATTTTAGCATGTGAGGTGTTGTTGCATTTATCTCAATACATATTTATATGATTTCAACTTTTTATTATTTTCACGAATACATCCTCCATTTTTTAGTTGCGCCATTTTCTACTTTTTCGCACTTTGTTAAAGCTATCTCACATCATTATATAATAAAAAAAATAGTCAAGTGGGCTCTTGTTAGATTTGTGACAATCCGAGAATCCCCAAATATTAATTTTTTTTAATTTTTACTTTTACGTAATTAGAGATATTAAGATTTAAAGAAGCGTCTAGCTCGACAACTATGAAAAAGTGAAAAAAGTGAAGGCTATTAAAGAATGGCTACAGATCAGATGTCCTGCCACCGAGTTGAGGAGGATCTTAAGATGGCTTAAGACAGTAAGCTGTCTAAATTCAGGAAGAATGTGGGTTATGCTGCTATTGCAGCTCTTATATACATTATTCGGTGAGCAGAAATGAGAGCTTCTAGCAGCAAAAGGTCCCTATATATACTTCACAATGTAATTAGAAACTTACAGTATGTAATTAAAAGTAGAGTGATAGTTGTTCTTCCAGATAGAATTTCTCACAGAGATAAGGAGTGGATTCAGGAACTAGCTTAATTGTATAGCTGTTTTCCTTTGGCCTGTTTGTTGGCTTGTTTGGTTTTAAATATCTGGTTTGGTTATAATACAACTTTCTTACTTAGCAAAAAAAAAAAACTATGAAAAAGCAAATGGTACAACTAAAAAGACAGAGAAAGTATATAATTCAAGATATTAGTGGCAAAGTTGTACATCAACAAGCGTATAAGTCAACACATTGCAGAAACAACACGAAAGAGGAAATATTTAGCAACACCCTTGCAGACTAGCGAGGCGTAATAAAACGCTCATTTTGAGTGGTTTATCTGCCCACTCACAGCCAATCATTATTAAAAAAGGTTGATGTGACACCTGTGGCAGAAAAAAACAGATTTATATTATTAAAAAATTATGGGACGCATTAAAATAATATTAAACTAAAAAGTGAAACTGACAACTTTTCCCCCAAAAAGTACAATTAAGAACCCATGTTTGTGTATTTGAAACCCTTGTTATTGTTAAACCAACCCCTGTTTGTGTGTTTGAAACCCATGTTTTTGTTAACTCAACCCCTATTTGTGAAAAAGTAAACATGTGATCTCTGACATAAAGCAAAAAGTTGTATTGACTTGCGTGTCCCATTCAGCTTTTCCCCCAAAAAAATACATTTGATTATTGATACGAACCCATGTTTGTGTATTTGAAATCCTGATTATTGTTAAATCAACTTCTGTTTGTGTGTTTGAAACCCATGTTTTGTTAACTCAACCCCTGTTTGTGTATCCCTTTTCCCCTTCCATTCCCTAGTCAATTCATTTAATTGTTAAATTACCACTTTACCCTTTTGTAATTGTTAAATTACGCATTCACCCCTGTGAGTGGGTAGTGATAACCGCTCACAATGAGCGTTTTATCACTCCTCGCAGACTAGCTCATATTCTAATATTGCTTCCAAGGATGTGATAAGATTCATAAATCTATAATCATCACCCATTAAAAAGCAATCACTGTTGGCGGCTTTGATGATTGTCAAGGCACACATAACATGAGGAGGTTGAAGAAGATCTTTAAAATGGGTGGGTTAAAGAAAAACATTTAAAATTGCCTCGGTTTTATGATTAGTGATGATTTTTTGTACCATATAAAGTAGGTAACAGTCAAGAATACCATATAGAATTTCTCTATATATATTTATTAGGAAAATTTATTAGAAACAACTTTTTATATTCAAATTTTTGCGAGATTCAACATTTTTAAAAAAATCTGGCAAAATAAGACCTCAAAAATATTTTTTTTTTGCAAGGAATAACCTTGAACCATTTTCTAAGCGTTAGACCAAGTATTTTGCGGCTTCGATTCACTAAAACCAAACATGGCAAGGCACGTAATCTGCATTTCTTATGTTTCAACTCCATTTCCCTTCATATACTGATGAATTCAATGTCAGAAAATATTTGGTCAATGTCGAAAATGGAGAAAAAAAAGAGTTGAAACATAAGAGATGTAGTTCACGTGCCCTCCACATGTTTGGTTTTAATGAGTCAACGCTGAAAAATGCTTGTTCAATGCCGGAAAATGGATCGAGGTTATTTCTCGCAAAATATTTTCTTCTTAAGGTCTTATTTTGCCAGATTTTTTTAAAATGTTGTTTTCTCGCAAAAACTTATATTTAAAAGGTTGTTTTTAACAAATTACGTAATGTAATCATAATATTTATATCGGTAGGTTGGCAAAACTAGTGCCCGCAAAAGTTGGAGAATACTGTGTGAAATATGGATATGAAAAAACAATTGCCTACCATATAAAATAATCAATTATACAAGGGTAATATATAGAAAATTCGTTAAAAGTATGAAACAAGTTCTTAAGGTTATTAGTTAATTGGTATAAAAGTGGTTGCATTGGCTCCCTTATTGGTACCAAAAAGAGTTTTATAATACTGATTATATAAATTTTGTGGATTAGTACTAGGAAGAATTTAATGTGTACGTTAATAAATACCAAAATGTGTTCTTACATAATTACTCCATTCGTCTCATATGAATCACAATTGCCACTCTTTCATTTTAAGCATAGACCCACTTTTTTTTTAAAAAAAAAAATTATCTTTCACTCTACAATTATATCCCACACCTTTATTTAGAAGTCAAGTTTCATTCAAATTAATTTTTTTGGCCGACTATTTTTACATAAATAATCTGTAAGAAAGCAGTAGGAACTAGAAATATTAAATGCGAGAATATCTCTAATTGCGTATTAGAATAGGGAGGAAGGTAGTAACATCTATATAATGAAAACAAACTTGCTCTAGCATGTATTCTATCAAAACTTGGGCCTTGTTTATTAGTTGGGCCTAAGTTTGGACTTAGCATATGAATAAGGCAATATATTAAGCCTAAGTTTGGACTTTACAGATGTGTAAGGCAATATACTTTGGGTTGAGTTTATTGACTGATAATGGGTCGAGCCTCGAGTTTCTCACAAGCCGAGCCAAGCCTTTAGTTAGTCACTTCGAGCCGAGCCGAGCATGGGAAAAAAGGCTCGACGAGCCACAAGCTCCAGCCGAGCCTTCATATTCATCAACGAGCTCGAGCGGAGCGCAACACTATTCGGGCTCGGTTCCCTCAATAAGCATCCCACATCAACCTTAAAAAAATAAAAGACATGTTTTACTTTATCTACTTCTTAAACATATAAAAAGGATGTACGTGTTGAGATGAGGGATAATAATTTACATCCAATCTACAAAAGATACTAAAAGTGGGTCCCTATTAATGACCATCTTGGTCTCGCACAGTTATTTTGTCCCATGCCATTTGCCATAATTCTTTGAGCAGAAATTGAAAGCAATATTTTGTCCCATGCCATTTGCCATAATTTGTGAATTTCTTAGTTGAACCGACAGAAAAGCTTATCCACTCGAGGGAAGACAATTTTGGCCCACACTTAGATTATTAACACTTGGAAGTTGGAATGCATCTTTAATTCCTTACCTATACAAAATCACACATTCTTATATGTGGCCAACCACATTTATAACCTTCCGTGTGGCTGGGCTATATAATAAGCCTACATAGAATAGTCCAAGGTTGATTCTGCTTCGGCTCATTTTTCGCTCAGTTTAGCAGCGACTTTCTCTTCAAATTCTCTCTCCTCCATCCACAAACCCCCAAAATCAATGGCTGCTCAAGACGATTTGCGATGCTTCGATGAGGGATGCTCAGTGTTGTTAAACTGCCTTATTATTTTTCTCCCTCCTCTGTCAGTTAGTACAACCAAGATATGAGAAGGTGATGTGTGCTCAGTGTTGTTGAACAGATTCAGATGGATGAGTGTGGCTTCTCACCTTCTTTTTGTTGTTTGAAGACATTCATAACATAAACTCATAAAGTCTTGTTTTTCTTCCTTTGTCTCTTCTCGTATTAGGGGGGTACTCTTGCTCACTTTTTCTCTAGGTGGGAAATAGTTGTTGATTATGAGATTAACTAGTTTAAGTAGAATGCACGGGATGCTAATTGTTTGCGTTCATTTAAAGAAAAAGGTTTTACGGTACGAAGGTGACATAAATAAAACAAACAAAGTTACATATAACTATAAATAAGCATTATCGTATACTATGCAACAAAATAGAGAATAAGACAACTGTGCGCGACTATATAAACACATTGAAACAAAAACTAATTACATAAATATTTGCTTTTTCGTAATACTTATTACACATTCTGAAATATTTCTTTAAACACTACATTTGTGGTAACATTTGAGTTACCACGCTCTTGATCACAGATTAAAATTTTCAAACCCTTTTTGCTTGTAACTCTTGATACAACAACATACAATTGTCCGTGGCTGAATACTGGCCGAGGGAGATATAATCCTACATTCTCTAGAGACTGTCCTTGGCTTTTATTTATCGTCATTGCAAAACATACAACCAATGGGAACTGCCTTCTCTGGAATTTTATCGGGAACTTTGTTGCGTCTGATGGTGTGTCATTCTGGAAAAAAACTTTGTCCCCACATTACTGCCGGACACAACAACAGCTTCAATAATGCGATTGCCAAGATGCTTGACGACTAATCTGGTACCATTACATAGTCCAGAAGTCTGGTCAATATTCCTTAATAGCATTACCGGTGCCCCTACCTTTAATCTAATGTTATGATTTGGCAATCCACCACACTTGATTGTATTTAGAAATTCGGTAGAATACATCTCATGAACTCCAAAATTCCCTTCCTCAATAGAAATTGCATCTGAACTCAAATAACTTCTTTCTTCACCTGGCAACCGAGACAAAACATGCTCATTAACCAAGTCGGCAATTTCATTAGTTGGAGCAAGAATAGCTCTTTCTTGAAAATACTTTGTTTCCCATATGTGATTCTCTAGGTCGGGATATGTACTCTCAACTATTGCAGAAATAGGGTCATCTCCTCCATCTATCAATGTATCATGAGAAATTTCTACATCAGCTTCACCATCATTCGACACACCAACTTTGCCATCTCCAATGTTCAAAATCCACTCTGAGAACTCCCTAATTTCATCAACATTGGAGCTACTGGAACCTGTTCTCAAGCGCATATTCTTTGTTAATCTTAGCACACGACAAAAATCCCATAAGTAAGAATTGTTGATTGCTGAGAACACAATATCTTGTCTGCTTCCTTTGGGAATGACACGCAATATCTGTCTTAAATCACCAGCAAACACAACAACCTTTCCACAAAATGGAATATGTTGATTTGCTGGATTCATGCACTGCATAACATCCTTTAAGCTTCTATCTAGAGCTTCAAAGCAATATTTATGCATCATAGGAGCCTCATCCCAAATGATCAGTTTTCTCCTTATAAGGAGAGCTGTGAGGTCTGATCCAAGCCTAATTGCTGAACACGTTGAGTTCTCAGTAACATTTAAGGGAAGCCCAAATCTAGAATGTGCAGTTCTGCCACGTGGAAGCAACAAAGAGGCTATTCCACTTGACGCAACTGGCAAGATAATTTCCCTTGACGCCTTAGTGCAGCACACAGTAATTTCCATAGGTACGTCTTACCAGTTCCTCCATAACCATATACAAAGAAGACGCCCCCCTCACCTCTTGATACCGCAGACATGATTTCATTATAAATTCCACGCTGTTCAACCGTCAATCCCGAATAAAGTTCTTTAAATTCCTTGTGTAGCTGCTCTCTATCATAAGATAGCTCATCAATTATGAGCTTGTTTTGACCATCTGAGATAATCAAATCATCTGGGAATGGCATTTCTGTGAATTTATGGAGGGTGCTACTGTTACTTTGTAGCTTAGTTTCAATGTCAGCGAGAGCTAAATTTTACAATTGTTCATTAGTTAGTCGCAATGCTGCAAAACAAACACATTTGATGGTTACTCCCAATTGAAAACATTTCGAACAATAAATATTTATGAATACATTTAATAAAGGTACTGATGAAAATGCTCACATACATTTAATATTTATGAAGTCTTCGTTGTCTGAATAGGATATCATCAGAAAGAAGGTGCCACGTCTTATCCCAAACAACCTCAGGTTTTGTCAAACTGCAGGACAGTAGCAACATGCAAAAAAGATTATGTAGATATTGTCCCGATTCTCTAAAACTGGCTTCTATATGGCGTCAACGTACTCCTTGTCATCGTCTAATAAACCTCTGGCATAACATGCTTCTTTGAAAGTGGAATATTGTACACCATCAACAACGCGTATGTCTTCATACGACGTTGCACCTTTAATGAAATTCAATAGTGTCCTCAAATAGAATTTTTCACCTGCTCCTGGAGTTACATGATAAATCCTCCCAATGCAAAACCCTTTCTTCCGAGGTGTCCATTCACGTTCACCTGGTTGCCATACAAATTTTGTTGGAAACTCAACATAGCTCAATTCTCTGGCCTCAGCATATTTTTTATTGCACTCCATCCATGACAGAAACTTTGTTCTGTCAATGTTAGGTCTTTCAAGCATCGACCCTAAGTCAACATCATCAGTATAAAAGGACGCTTTGCTCATAGGGTAAATGAAAGCTTAGCCTCTCCACAGCAGGAATTCTATAATGGATAGTGAACCCAAATATCCTCCACATGGCTGCACATGGGGATATGTACCGACAATCATAATATATTTGGATTTCATCAATTTCCTTAGGATCATCAGAGTTTTGACGATTTTGATATGCTGCTGCCGTGACTCTATCATATCCCTTATTGATATACTTGAACAAATACTTAATAGATCTCGACTGGTTGCACCATTCAACGTTTATATGTGCACGATACTTACACAACAACTCTGGATTATGCGGTACCACAAATTTATTGTCAAGCGTGATGCCACCTTTGACAACGGTTGCACCATTATCTCTTCTCCTATAAACAGGGTAGCCATCTTCATCAACTGTTGTTCTCTCATTGAATTTTTTCGGAAAATGTTTTGTGCACTTTTTATCAGTAGTACATGGGGCGTTATTGTTCAAAGCACCACATGGACCATGTATCATAAACTCTGAAACTACATCGTACAACTCCAGATTTTCATCTTTTTTCGGAAGCTCAGCAGAAATAATTTTATTTATTGCTTCGGCATTACAAAATTTGTCGTCCCGGTGTAAAAACAAAAGTATATGCGCATGTGGCAATCCACGCTTTTGAAATTCCACAGTGTAGACAACTGTAAATCATAGTAAGATAATTATTTAGCCAACATGTTAAGATTTTCATAAAAATATTGTGCCAAAGCACAACTAATATATATATATATATATATGAACATGCAATAATCTTCCAGCTTATTAGCTGATTACCTGCTTTAACTCTTCCAAAAATATTTTTATCCTTAAGATCCTTAACCATTTGATCGAGCTTCATCTTAAACACTCGACAAATAATATGTGGTCTATCTTCAGGTCTTAGGCCCCTCTTTGATAAAAACCGTGTTATTTCGGGCCACTTTGGATTACATGTGAATGTTATAAACAAATCTGGGTAGCCATGCCATCTACAAATAGCCATTGCATCTTGATAATTCTCTCTCATGTAGCTGTGTCCTCCAGTAAACGATGCTGGTATAATTACTCGACTACCTGTAGATGCTCCTTCTGTATCTCCTTTACTTGTTGCACCTCTTATGTTCTTAACATTGTCAGCCCTAAAACTCTGTTGATTATTCCTTACGAATGACAATCTTTCAGCCTCCATCATTGTATAACCATCAACGCAAAACTGCTGGCATAAACGTCTGGCAAACAAAATGGTGTCCGCCTCTTCTTCACGGTCTTGCATTCGATATGCAAACCACTCTCTCATAGTCAGTCTATCTCGTTTTTTTGAATCGCCGGTAGGTAGACTTTTATCTCTATGGCAAACATCAACTCTGTATCCGTCCTCACCATATGGAAATAGCAGAGGATATTGCAAAGGCAGATAAGAAGGATGGAGCTCAGATATCTGCTTCAGCTTTCCACTTCGTGTCTCGACAACTACATCTCGTTTATCCGCAGTATCGACGTCTCCAACTATCAAGGCAGCTACCTCAGATGTTGTAGGTAGATTGTATGTCCTACCATCAGTGTCTCTCATCCCAATTAATTTCAACCGAACTTCATCACACGTATGATCTTTAAAGCGATCTCTTGCCATCCTAAAATTTTTACCATGAGGATTGTGCTGATCAATCATATCTTGTAATTCGGCAATTAGAGAATCTTCAAATGTATCAGGATTCTTAGAACTGTGATGACCATTTAAAAAGTTATTAGAAGATACATTCATAAATTTTTAATTAGCACACAACGTTAGTATATGTCACAAAAATGTAATGTTTAGTTTACCTGTAATCAGCCTTCCTATTACCAATCTCATGCTCTGTGTCATATATGTATAGTTGAGAAAACTTCGGACGCGATCCTTCATTAGGCAGCAAGCTACCAATTAGGTGATGATTCTGACCACCTATTTTGAAATTATAGGGTCCGCGTCCTTGAGTGGAAGGTGCTTGTGTCTTTCCTCCCATCGATGTAAACGAATGCATCATATTATATGGCCGGATATTCTCAATGAAGTGCTTGCTTCTAGGATGTTTTCCTTTCAGCAAGTCTGTCAATAGCTGTGGAGGCCGACGCAACAAAGGAAGAACAACTTTGCCTTGCATACAGCATAGTGAGAATTTTGGTTTGTCCGTTTTTTTATAATTCCTTTTTGCTCTTTCTTCATACCACATCATTGCGCCACAATACTCACACTTCCATATTGGATCACCAATATCCCAGTACTCTAAATATATAGCATTATGTCTGCATTAATATTTTCAGTAATATATATGTCATTTATATGCAATTTAAATTGTAAAGTTATTATCTTTGAATACCTGAAACTTTATTTTGAACTTCAACATTTCTGGGTGCATTTTCGTGACTATGAACTTCCCCATCAACGGTCCGGTCTCTTAAAGTTGTCGCAAATATATCGATTGAGTCTCTTATACATATGCAAATCATTTAATAAAAATGAGCAAAGATATATAATCAAAATAATCTGAGATAAGGGTTCTTATACTATAAATAGTTAAATACCTAAATCAATATGTCTTCTCACTTGTTTCACGACCTTTTTACTTTGGACACATATTTTTTGTATCTGAACGAATATCGACCTTCTCCTAATCGACTTCAGTGGCTGTCTGCAGCTAGGTAAATTAAAAATCATTGAGTATTTGTCAAGATAATTTACCTGTATTATTAAAAATCATTGAGTATTTGTCAAGATAAATTAAAAATCATTGAATCTTATATTATGAAATCAAACTTATGAATTTGAATAATAAACTTGTAACTGTATACAATGGCTATTACTTGTAGCACAACTTAACGAAGTTTCATTTTCTTTCATATCTCCTCGAGAACAAAAACGACCGTCACGTTTTCTTTCAGTATAAGCCTTCTTTTTTCTCGAGCAACACGTGCAGATTCATTATGCAATGTATTGACTATCATAGGCCATGTTTTAAAAATCAATTTTGATTTCATTTATTAAATAACAATGATTTGTAACTTTTTTATGATTCACTAATTATGTATACATATAAGACTAATAAAATAAGGTTTTACCGTTGGATACATCGAGCAAGGGTGTCCTATAATTTGATGGCAAACCAATTTTCTCTGGTGGAACTGATGTATTAAATTTGATGTTTTCTCCGCCTATAATACAATAAATAATAAATTATATATTCAACTTGTATAACAATAAAAAAATATTATATATTCATGCATTATTAGTAAGTAGAATACATTTGGCATAAGTATTTGGCAACCAAATTATTATTCATTTCTTATTCTCTCCATGTAAAAGCAAAACATTATAAGATTTTGCAATGTATTAAAAAAACATATGTAAAAAATATAACAAACTATATTACAGCATACACTTAGTATGATAAACATATTATAATTTTAAAATCTATTATAAAAAATGCTTTGATAAAATTTTTTTGTATTAGTTAAAAGCACATGGTTAGCAAACTTTTAATAACATATTATATCAACTTACAGGACAATGTGATATATAAACATCTTATAATTTTTCTTGCATTCAGTTTGTATAAACTTTTATAACATGTATATCAACTCAAATTTATATGAACTCAAATTTGTATAAAATTTATATCAACTCAAATTTATAAATATCAACTCAAATTTATATCAACACCTAATATATTCTTTTGTAATATCTTTTATACACTCAAATTTATAACCTATTGTAAAAATCTCTTCTATTTTTCTTCCAAGAGATTTATACATCTAATTTTTCCCAAAATAGTCGGCCCACATTCAATCAAATCTATTGTTATTAAAAAGGTATTGGAAGAGGTTATAAAAATCAAAACAAAACCAAATTCTCTCAACAAAATCTTTCCACATTCTCTCAACATCTTTCTCTCTCTATCTTACTTAATCTCTCCAAAATCCGGAAATTTAAACTCAATTCTCTAAAAAAAAATTGGTTCTTCGAATCTTTACATCTCCAAAATTAACATGAAAAAATTCCCTTTTGTGCGAAAAAAAAATAAAAATCACATGCAAAACTGTAATTATATAGTAGATCAATTAAATTTTTTACATGCAACACTAATTTGGGCATTAGTTAAGGTGGAAAGTTTTTTTTTTGGGAAGAAAAAATGAAGATTTCTATGAAAAATTCTAATTTGGGAAGCAAAAAAAAAGATGAAGATGCGATGATGATGATGATGGCTGATCTTGAAGACTTGGTTTTTTTTGTCAACTAATTCGATTTTCATCATGTTCAGATAAGTAACCAAATTTTTATTGTAATCGTTTTTAATTATTTATTTATTCACTAATATTAAAGATAATTTAATTACATACAAATATTATTATTTTTAAGCTTATAAGTAAATGCATGTAAGAAAATCTATTGGTTTAAGTATAATATAATATTTTAGTTAGATAATTTTAAATTAAACCTACATGCATGTAAATATAATTGGATATATTGATTTTAATTCGACTTTTTTATGTTAATTATAAAGTCTAGGTATCTGTATGTTGAAAAATAATTATATAAATTATGTTGATATCTTCGAATAGGGTATTTTGACAAAATTACTTGAACTCAAAAAAAAAAATTAAAAGATTCCAATTTGGCCCGGTTTACAAAATCCAAAAAATTTATGATTTAAGTGTTGAAAACCGAATTTATACTAATATTTATGAGTTCAAGTAATTTTCAACATTTTGCTATAAATGCTAGGATTATTTTTTGCATGATTTCTAGGATTTTTTTTAATAGAAACTACTATTAATTAAAAAATAGTTGTTTGGATTAATAATAATGTTAAATTTACATTATTTATGGTCGAATGAACATGCATGTGCAAAAAATCGGATATATTGATATTAATTTCACTTTTTGTTGTAAATTACAAAGTCTATTAATATACATGTTGAAAATATAATATGAGATTTGTTCGAATTAAATTATTAGACTTTTTTTTAAAATTATTAAGTGTATGTATATCGATGGTGAAAATCAATTCGAGAAAAAAATAACAAAACTTTAAAAATATGGCTAAATTTGTGGAGATGAAAATGTGATGCTGTTTTAGGTTAACTTTTAGGTAAAAAAACAAATCGGAATTTTGGAAAAAAATTTAAATCAATTTATAGTTTCTTTAATTTGAATAATAATCATAAAAGAGAATATATTTTGGATAGTTGTAAAGTTTCAAATAATAATATGAATGTTCTTTTTATGGCAAATTCTAAAGGATTATCATAATAACATACAAAATCAGGTAAGATTTGTTATTTTTTAAATAATTTTACTCAATAATATTAATATAAATAGTTTTGTGTTGCTTATAAGTTAGGAGTACAATAATTTTTTGTTATATATAGAATCTGTCTTTATAAAACAATTACTTTACATTTGTTTTTTTTTTATTCATGTGTTTTGTTATAAAGTATATCATTCGACCAATATTATCAAAATAACTATCCAATTTTTTTTCGACTTATAAGCATATTTTTCACTATAGAATGAATGTCATAATATCAATGTTAGTTATTTCATGGATAAATGATAAAAATATGTTGTATATTTTGATTAGATTTAGGTATTGAAGAGTTATTATTACCATCTCTTGAACGGATATTTCACCAACCATCTCTTGAACGGATATTTCATAGTTGCTTAAAACTCCAATATATCTTGCTATTATTCTATAAGTTTGCTATTATTTTTAATGTACTACTATAACAATTCACCAACCATTTCTCTTATTGATATTATATTATTTTAGGTGATTAAATAAATAAAATATGGCAATTCTAAGTGTATAAGATTAACTTACTGTTCATTTGATAGTTTAACTAACTTTAAATGATATGAAAATAACATAATGAAGTTAAAAAAATTACCTTGAACACGTTTGTTCTTTGAGTCATGATTAGGGATGGCAACGGGTCGGATCTGGACCGGGTCCATATGGACCCGGATCCAGATCCGTTTTCAGGCGTTGGACCCGGATCCGCCCCGGATCCAACGGGTCTGGAAAAATAGGACCCAGATCCAGATACCGCGGATCCTGCGGATCCGGGTCCAAAACGGGTCAAAAACGGATCCTTACTATTTTTGCCTTCTCTTTGATATACTTCTATTTTCAAAGCAATAAAATATACGAAAATCAATAAAAACATATTCAATGTAACACTCAACCAGAATACCAGATTCAAATCACAGATGAGTAACAAAAATACAATATCATAGTTCAACAATTAGTCAATTACCACAGGTTCAAATCAAACACAACTTCACAAGCATACAACTACAGTTAGCAAAAAATGGATAATCAGATGCAAGCACACATATTCTAACATTGATACATTCGCATAATCAAACACAAGCAAACATAATCTAACATTGATACTTCATTAAACAAGAAAACAATACACATAACTAAGTATAAATCAAGAAATAAAAGATTTAAACTTCAGATACAGAAATCAAAGTAAATACAAAATACTGAAATCTTATTCAGAAAATTTAGATTGAGCAGAACTCGAAGATGAAGGGGATAGAAGGGGAGCTGGTGCGATGGGTTGATGCCGTTGTGGAAGATGCTTGACGGTAGCGGGTGGACGGTGGTGCGGGTAGCTTCCTGGCTGGTGGTAATTTTCCGGCCGGGAATTTGAGGAGAGAGATAAGGGGAGCAAGGGGGATGACCAGATTACGAGAGAAAGAAGGGGAGATGATGTGGTGGCGGGCTGATGATGTGGTGGCGGGCTGGTGCTGAGAGAAGAGGAGATAGAGTGACGGTTGTGAGGGGGTAGGCTGGTGGAGTGAGGGAGGTGGGCTGGTGCAGTGAGGGAGTGGATTGAAAGAATATTAGGGTTTTCAGTATTTAAAGTCTGGAAACTTAGGAGTGGAATAACTTAAAAATGAAAAAACAGATCCACGGATCCGGGTTCGGATCTTGGGTAAAGATCCAGACCCGGATCCGTGTTCTGACAACAGGACCCAGATCCGACCCGGATCCGCGGGTCTAAATTTTTTGGGATCCAGATCCTTAAAAACGGATCTGGATCCACGGATCCGGGTCGGGTCCAAGATCCATTGCCATCCCTAGTCATGATTCTCTCCTATTGATCTTTTCCTTTTGTCACGAACAATATTTGAATTCTCTTTACCCATTGTTTTTGTATTCCTTTGATATGCTAATTAAAATGGGTATATAGATGCTTTCTTTGTCCTATGAATATGTTTGATGTATGATTTGAATTTGAGAAAGTAAAATATGTCTCCCTACAAATTCATTGGTATGTTTAAATGTTTGTGCATATGTGACTATTAATAATAACACTGGCTTTATATATTATATGATAAAGAATAAATGGTTATAAAATAACATTATATAGGATAGTATATTAAGTAATATAGCATGTAATATATTTATGAAATAACTTTACATAATGTGAAGATTTTGGATAATTATGACCCTTAAAAAATGATAAGTATTATATTTAGTTGATTAGGTTAATCCCTTAAATTGAGTTAGTATGATTCACAATATATCCCAAAGATATGGCTGGACAAAATTAATTGTTTATCTAACTCCTAATTCTCGAATTATATTAAATCGTGTCTTAGTGTAAATTTAACTAAATCAGTCCACTTAAAAAAGTTAACAAAGCACGATTTTAGGCCCTTCATTATTAAATCGTGTCTAAGTATTTGATTGAGTTGATTAAGTTAATCCCTTAAATTGTGCCAGTAAGATTCACTATATATATATATATATATATATATATATATATATATATATATATGGCACAATTTTATGGCCTATTTTATAGCCTTCATTATGCACACTTTTATGTCACTTTAAAAAATGATAAAAATGCGAAGTAATAGATTGAGTTGGTTAGGTTAATCTCTTTAATTGTGTGCTAGTAAGATTCACAATATATTCGAATGATATGGCACGATTTTGTGGCCAATTTTATGGCAATCATCATAATAACCGATTTTAGTGCAATTGGTTTTTAGTGTAATCATTTAATTACATTTTATATTAATGTGTGATAAGTGTAACTCTAAAAATGATACTTTTACTTATGAAATAAATGATAAATTATTCTTTTAAAGTTTTATTTCTTGATTAATGTATAATCAATGTAGAAGGCCGAATTTTTTAAAACTTACACTAAACTTATAAGTAATATTTTATTATGGTTTGTATGGTATTTTAAAAGGATTTTTATTTTTTAGCAATTACAATATTTTGCATTTTTTCCTAGGACATCATCAATTGCATTTAATATCATCTATTCAAAAAATGTGAAGCTTCAAGTAGTATATCTTAACCCTCCTCCTTTATACTTTACTAATTTTTTCATGTCATTATGCTTTCGTAAGCCTATTAGAATTTATCTTATCAAAAAACGGCAATTGTTTTAGTATGTGTATGCTTAGTAATAAAAATAGCCAAAAGAAATAGGTAGAGCTTTTTTTATTAAAATATTTGATATTCCACCTAATATATTAGTTTATTTTAGTTGGGTTGTAATAATTATAAATTGTAATTCTTTGTTGTTATTTTAAATGTAATAAATAATTTACTTGTAATTTTTCTTATTAGTTGGAATAACAAATATTTAAATATTAAAGTTTACCTATTTGCTTAGAAATAATCTATGTATAATAATAGTCCATGACATATAGTTAAATTAATAGGTTAAAGATTTGTAGCAAGAATTCGACATATAAAAAATAATAACTTATAAACAATGCACTGATCATATAGTATTCAAAATTGTCTAAAATTAGGTCAAAAACCAACATACGAATTATTCAAAACATAGATATAAGTAGTTCAACCACCAAATTATTAATTGTTTTCAAAATGACTACTATAAAATCATCTAGATAGTTTTATCCATTCTTCTCGACCTTCACAATAACTTGCTTCTTAGTTGTATATAATTGAGAGTCAATATTAGGACTATCAACATCTTCTACACTAACATCATTCATTTCATGAGAACGCTTTTGAGGTGTAATTGAAGTTGCTTCATCTTGACTCGCATTGGTGTCCTATAATAAAATAACAAATAAAATTAATGAATAATAACATTTTTTAAAGCCATGTTACAAATGTATAAATATATATCAACTTCATGACAATTAATATTACCTTTCCCAAAGAGACCTCCTTCACACTCTCTAGATCATTTTGGAGTTGTCTTACAATGTTGTCCTATATTATATTTTGGTTATTAGTGTAAAAGAAAATAAAAGCTGGAAGATAATAAATAAAAATTGAAAATAAAAAAGGTCAACAAATTGTTCTTATAAAATACCATAAAGCTCTAATCTCATGTACATCCCCATCCATTTGTCTATAGTGATTTGATCATCCGTAGTGGTAAGAACCTTAAAGTTCTTAGTTCCAACAACATTGTTAGGATGAGGGATATCCACTTTAAATAGTAATCTTTTTCCAAGCATTGTTGCGAATTCTTCGGGGAAACCGTCCTTATCACCTTTCTATTAAAGATTACAATTATTAAAAAATATTCTATGTTAATTATGAAAAGTGATCATTGTTTATGAGTAAGACATGAAAATTTTAATATATGTACACCTTAATTTGAGCTTTTAATAAGTCAGAAGAGAATTTTCCAACTAACTTCAACATTTCGTTCTCAAATAGGACAAATGTAGCATCATCAGTAGAGTCAGATACTATAATCTTAACTCTAAACCTGTAGAAAATACAAATACATTAGACATAAATTATTTATAACTATTTGAACAAAATTTTAACAACATTATATTATATTAAATTTATATATAGCTTACCATGGAATGGTTGTCTTCAAAACTTTATTACACTTTTTGCATCGTATGATATCACCATCATGTTTAACTCCAGTGCGGCATATCTTACATGACTCATAATACCAACTAAAGTTTGTGTCAATGTCTTCAATGGTACAAAGACATACACATATTCCAGGCTAAAGAACAAAACATAATAGTTATATATTTAGAAAAGTAGTATATATAAAATAATAAGTAAAAACAAATCTTAAATATTAGGGAAACTTACTTTTTCACATGATAGAAGGTCATAGATGTATTTGATTGTATCCTCTTTTATAAATTCATTTGGTTCGGTTGATACCTCACTTGGTCGTGCTGAAACAGATTGCGACCCTCCTGCACTTTTCCTATTAAAAAATTAAAATATAAAGCATATAAGTATTTTCATTGTCCAATACCATTTGACAAAAAAAAAAAGAACTTATTTAGACAATAAAATAAAATAAACCAATCCTTATTTATGAGAAGGGGAGAAAATATAAAATGATAGGCCACTATAGTGGACCGACTAAATTAGATTGGATCATACAAAGCAAAATAAAGTGGGCCGAATGCAATATTATTTCCCATTTTTTATAGCATAAATTGTATTTTTTTTAACCTAACAACTTATTTAACAAACAAATTATCCAAGTACATTAATATTAACTTTGTTTATTTTAATTTTGATTTTAAATTTAGAAATTTAGTGAGTCAAAAGATTTTATTTTTTTTACACTTCTTTTGTGTTAGACTCCACAACATTTCAAATATAAATCTAAAGTAACAAAAAAGAAAATGTTCAAATACCTCTTTTTGAACTCAATTATTTCAGGAATTTCATAATTGATGAATATTCTTGAGGCATCACGTATTGTTGTAACACGAAGATCACCTATTAAGATTATACAAAAGGGCATTATTTATAAAAGATTCATAAAGGAAAAGTAAATAAATGAGCATATAGAATTGATGTAATTATACTTGTCTAAATAAATAACACGCTTTGCTAGTTGTATAACAACAACTATGTTCGTTGCACCATTATTTTTGATGTATTCATTGAACTCATTAGCATAGTCACCCACAAACGAAAGTGATGGACTTGTTCCTACATTTGATTTAAAACGATTTATAAATACTTAATGTTCAAAATGCATGACAATTTAAAATTACATTGACTTAATCTATACATATAAGCGTAATGTAACTTACTCTAAATCCATGAGTCCAAGTGTCATCAACTTCGAATTAGCATTTTCTTGCATAGGTGTATATGAATTGACCTCTCCAATTACATCTGTAGAGTTCAAACAATATATATGATATAAATTGTCAAAAAATAATTTATTAACTAAATAATTTAGTGTCGTTCATTTTTAGTACCTATCAAAAACAAATCAGAATCTTTCTTTGACAATATATCATCAAATGGAACAAAATCCAAACCATACTCATCAATTCCTAAGTCATCACATTCAGAAACATGAGATGCATAGTTCAAATCAATTCTATAAGTATGTTTAGTGGCTCGATCTGTCCCATCATTTTCCCTGGCAAAAAAATTAGATATCTCCAAGTATTTTGCCTGAATGAGACTTGGTGAAAACGTAGCGACTAAAGACTTCTTGCAAGCAATTTGAATCTTCACTCCCTACATATTGAAAAATATGTATGTACGTTAATAATTATTGTTTATCAAAAAACGTGCGTAATTAAGAAAATCCGGCCCTAATTTAATGAAATTGACTTACATCATTATCCATCAAAACGAACTCAATCTTCTCAATCTCCTCTTTACTCTTCTCAATCACCTTATTCTTGGTGTACACTGGGTTCTTCCACAATCTAATTGCTTTTCCATGAATCGAGCAACGTTGGATGATCTATTGACTTCACCTAATTGCACCTTTTCGGTAGCTACAATATTTCTAGAACTCATTTTTGAATGCATTTATATCTCTTAGGAGTATATTTGTGAGAGATGATGAATGTTGAAAAATATATGCTATACACTATTATATATAGATGGTCACTTCAAGGATTCATAAAGATAATAATTTTACTTTTTAAATAAACGTTTTTGATTGATAATAATCTTGTTAAAAATTTGGCATAAAATCGACAATATCATTTAAATCAAATAATCGAGAATCTTAATTATGACAAATATAAGGTCACAAATTTCATACAATATGTACATTAAAGATATGTTAATTGATTGATTGCATATACTAAACTTAATTATAGGTTTAAATAAAATATCTAGTATAGAATCCCTATAATTATGCAATTAAGTAATACATATTATTTTCAATGACTAATCTATCACTTTTGAAGACCGAATTATATATAGAAGATTCGTATTTAGAAGATTATGCGTTTTAACAAAACAATCCATAATTATAACATTTCATTTATTTAATTGTATTGGTATATCAAGCAGATTATTATGTATCCCTATAATTAAGCAATAATCTGATATATAATCTATGTTAATTTAAGTTAAAATCCGAATTAGGGAAATTAGGAAAAGCAAATCGTACTAAATGAACCAAATGGTGTACGAAAAAATCTTACTATATAAAATTAATTCCAAAAATGCTAAGAACTTAAATTATCAAAACAGTCACTTACAAATCTGGACCAAATGAATTTGAAAGTCTACTATATCAAATTAAAAAGAGTAATATTATTTAACTTTTATAATGATATATCGTGTGATAATGTATACTCGAGAAAATATATTTTTTTAATCTATATTAAACATAAATATTTGTATCTGTACTCTCCAAACTAAAAAGTCACAAAAAAAAGTAAATGAATCATAATGGTAAAAAAGTTGGTCAATTAGAATAATTTCATTCTCTTTAATAGAATTTATAAGAGACAAATTTTTGTCTAAATTAATGATAGTTGCATGTGAAAATATTCATAAGATAAATAGGGTTTAAATGTAATATTGGTGAGAATATTTTAATTATATATGCATCGTAAGATACATATTTTTAATAACATCATGGTCAAGTATGACATTATAGTTTATGCTTTAATAAATAAAAAACAATACATTACTTACAAAATAGAACATGAAAGAAAAATGATTTATTTCATAATAAAATTTATTGTCATAAAAGACAAATAAAATACTCAACGTAAAAAAGCAACAGCATATTGAGTGTCTACAACATGTTTGCTAAAAAGAAACGAATTTCTCTATCACACTTGCATTCTTCACAATCAACTTTGTCGCAATCATTGGGATAGGAATAGTAATCACCTATTTCCCATTGTTTCAGGTTCTTATTATGTATTTGTTGCATTTTGCAATACTTTTGCGGCTTTTCTACTAAGTTCACTCTACTTTTAACCCATATTGTGTTCAACATCCTCTTAAATCTAATCCTACAGTTTACAATGCCATTCATACCAATTTCCCTAATTAGACAATTAAGGATTCCAACGCCCTTCTTCTGTAGGTCTTCTTCTTTATTACATAGATAAATCAGGGCTAACAAATAAGTTGCAATATGAAGTCCTAAATTTGATGCCTCTTGTACTTTCGGCAATCCATAATGCAAACGACCACGTTGAAATATCGAAACCTACAAAAATATAATGTAAAACATCATTAGAAAAAAACGATAAAATTCGTAATAAATAGAAATGTACATGAATAATTGATATCTAATGTTACTATCTAACAGTATATTTTTAGATTTTTTTTATACTGAAATATAAATATATTTACACGATATATAACATTAATATACTATATCGACGATATATAACATTATGGAAATTGTATTAGTAATAAATATAAACCTACATAACTAATTGATATCTAATGCTAATATGTAAAAGTATATTTGATGCTAATATCAATTTAGGCAAAACTGCATTTTAAAAACTCTAACGGAGTAACATTATACAATAAAAGGCAATAATATATATTCCAATATTATTAACAAAACTTACAAAACCATAACAGAGTAAAGACTCGGTATTGTTGGCTACAAAACAACGATCAAGAAAGTTCATTGCATGTAGATCAAATTTCATTATTAGATCCATCATACCCTCTACACTGACGCGTTGAAGAACACTTTCGTCATTAGAAATAGTATTAAGCGTTTTGCAACTGCTACAAATAAATTTAAAAAAATTAAAAAGAATAAAGTTTATAAAAGTAATATAAATATTTCAAGTGAAAAAAAAATACGTACCTTAATTTGCATGTAAATATATCAAATGGAGCTTGATAGGCTATTCTTCCAAGTATATCTATTATAATCTCATTGGGTAGACGATTGAATAAATTCGGTAATGGTTTATATTGTCTCTTCATCCTTGCTTATACTTAAGTTTTTATTACAAATAAAAAAATCTAAGATAAAAAATGTTTGGTTCGTATAATTTCTAAGCATATACATAGGAATTAAAAAAACCTAATATAGATATGAATAAAAAAAATCCGTCCAACTTTTTTTAGGGCAAAAAAATTCGGACAATATATGCATTGATTGATCATATATTTAATCCTTGCCTTTTATATAATTTATGATACACTATTATACTATTTAAAATTCCTTGCCGTTTTTTTCATGAATTGCTAATCAAGTATTCCGAAAAAATAGCTTCCATATTTTATTTATGTCAAGTTAAAACGCCTATATTAATAGAGAATCGGCTAGATTATGATCTTGTTTGATTTGGTGAATAATTAAGATTCATTATATTAAAGAATTTCCTTAACTTTTTACTAATCGCCCCATTTTTTTTAAATATGATATGTAAGTTTACCTGATTTAAATTAGAGCAACTATATAAGATAACTTGATTCATATGTACTATTCGAATTTTTTTATTTATCTTAACAAAGGTCTCCAAAAAATAATTGATTCACATTATTATAAAGTATTAAATGATTTTAGTAAAATGGATCATTTATGTTTATTTAACTTAGAATTTAGTATATTTTCTGGAATTACGTATAAGTAATTTCCGGCTGACTTATATAAACAAAAAAATGTATAATTGCCTAACTAACTCCTAAAATCATGTCTAACTTATGTTTTATGTATAATCAATGTATAAGGCCGAATTTTTTAAAACCTATACTAAATATTGAATATTTTTGACTTATGTAAGCACTAAATTTTTCAGATTCATAGTCTTATTTAGTCCTTTTGATTCATAGTCTTATTTAGTCCTAATATCAGATCACTATATCGAATCAGGATTATTTAAGTAACTTATATAAGCATTGGTTATAACTTTGACAATTATTTGCCATTATATAACTATCATAATTGACATTTTATGTAAACAATAATATATGAAAAAAAAATATAAAATAAGAGAAATAATGATATTTTGGCCATCCAACTCAATACGTAAAAAAAGACAAAAAAAATGTCTATATTCGACTTACAAATATTATTTGAATGACAAATATTGCGTAGATTCAAGGTAATACAATAATAATTTAAAAAACTAATACTAATCATTAGCTAAATAACACAAAACTACTCTTTTTGTAGGTGGTATAACATCTCCCGCGTTCATGTTGATTTCTTCAAATGGAATTCGACATAATGTATGAACTCGGTTAGGAATGCAATGAAGAAAGTGTAGTGCCATACATTCTAGATCAATATAAATTCTAGAATCCTCGATTGTAGAAAAAACATACTCCAACATGTACCAATTTTCCGAATTCAACTCTTCATCCATGTTGACATCATTGCTTACTTTGTAGAACTTAATATGACCTTCACGAAACATTGTAAGTACCATACCTTCGCAATCAAAAAAAATTGAGTGTTCCACTTTAGGATGCCAAATCTTTAAATTTCTAGGTTTAAATGTTTCGTCAAATGAACCATAGTCATTTTCCATTTCAAAATTTTTTTTAGGTGCACGGATATATGGGAAGGTATTTAGGGTTTAAGAGTCGTGGAGGTTGATGTAAAATGCAAAAATGAGTGTGTTATTTATAGTGCACATAAATAACCGGTTTTGACCTAGGTTTTTTTTATAAAAAAAAGTCAATCAATATCGACCATATATGATTTCCCATATTTAGGAATGATTGAGTCAATCCCTTAAATCAAGTTATGCAATTTAGGAATGATTGAGATATGGGTGATCAAGTTGCACATGGTTGAAGATTCTAATTGATTGCATTTCGAATCATTTAGAGAGGCATTGAAAATTTTCGGCCAAAGCAAGTGATAATTGCATGACACGTGGCGATTAATCCTAGTTGGACAATGTTTTAGTCAAAAAATTCGACACGTGGCAATATTCTTGTGAGAGTGTATATTAGAGGGTTAAATCGTGAGAGCAATTTTGAAGGCGACACCTAGGACAAAATTATCAAGGTTTATTAGTGTATATAGATTGATTATTTTCCCCAAAGTGTTCAAGCTTTTGGTGGAGCTAGATATGAGTTAATACATGTCGTCTCCATTTTTTTTAAATAAAGAAGAAAGAAGAAAGAAATCATTTTAACTTGGAAAAGATCAGTTGAAGGTAGAGAATTCTATGAGGCATTTCGTAGAACAATTAAGATATGACTAGTAAATAAATGTTTCATTTTATGTTATTAAACATAACACATCAAGTAATTTTCAAGTTTTGTATAACCTCAAAAATATTATAATCATACTAGTAACCTCATTTAATCATACGTGTAATCTCAATTATTCACAAAAGTAACTCCATTTATTCATATGAGTAACCTCATTCGTTCATAAGAGTAACCTCATTTAATCATATGACGACCCTATTTAATCATATGAGTAACCCCAAATGTTCACAAAAGTAACCGCATTTATTCATACGAGTAACATCATTCGTTTGTAAGAGTAATCTCATTTAATCATGCGACAACCTTTTTAAATCATAAGAGTAACCCCAATTATTCACAAAAGTAATCTCATTTATTCATACGAAAAACCTCATTCGTTTACGAGAGTAACCTCATTTTGATTATACGAGTAACTCCAATTGTTCACAAAAGTGACCGCATTTATTCAAACGAGTATCTCATTCATTAGTAAGAGTAAATTGATTAGTTTCTCATTTTCTCGTTTAGTCATACAAGTGATATTATTTAATCTATGAAAAATCTTGTTTAATCTTATGAGCAACCTTGTGTAATCTTTTGAATAACCCCATTTATTCATACTAGCTAGTAACCTCATATTTTATACGAGTAACCTCAATTGTTCACAAAAGTAACCCCATTTCTTCATACGAGTAACCTCATTTATTCATACGAGTAACCTCATTCGTTCATAAGAGTGACCTCATTTAATCATACGAGTCACCCCAATTGTTCACACAAGTAACCCGTTTAATCTTATGAGTAACCACGTGTAACCTTACGAGTAACCACATTTATTCATACTAGTAACCTCATTTAATTATACGAGTGTAGACACATAATCGTGTCTCCCCATTTAGTACCCTATGATGACCAATACCCTGCTCCAATTGGTCCGGATCAAGGGAAGAATAAAGAATGAGTCTAAAATAAAATGTTTTAAGCCCAAAACCATTTTCTCACCCTTTTTACTAATTGATTTCCGAAAAACCTTTTTTTATAAATAGTTTTACTAAACCCACTTCCTAAAACGTTTATAAATAACTTTTTAAAGGCCCATGTTTCGAAAACTTTTTAAAAATAGTTTTTATGAAAGCCCGATTTATAAAACCTCTTTTTTAGCCCAATTTAATTAATAGAATTAATTAATTATGTTGATGAGTTTTATTAATAAAAATATCTTTTATAAAAAATAATCTTTCTCCAAAGTGTTTTTATCTAACTCTTTTCTAAAATCTTTTTTAATAAAAATCTTTTAAAAACCTATTGCAACTCAACTACCTAAACCACCCTAAACCTATATATAATCCTCACTCCAAAAATCTCTAGTTAGCATCTCCCACTAAAATCCTTCGACACAATTCACGACCCTGATACTCACAAATTCTCTCGACTAATCTTCGGCACATAACTCTCAAATCTCACCTCCCTCCGATCACTCCACTCATTCACAATAATCACGCTGCACCCTACATATTACACTCCACCAATTCATCCTAATATAAAAAAAAATAACTCTTGTGGAAATTTAATTTTCACAGTTCTCTCTCTACAACTCTCCCAGCCAAAATCCTAAACTAAGCACCCCTCTACAGCCGCCTCACTAGGCTCGCTGGCGGCAGGCTCCTCAGCCTCGCCGGTGAGCCTAGCCCCTCGTCGTTTATTCTGCTTTTTCGTCGGTTAGTTTAGGTCGTTGTCAGCGTCAGTTCCCCTCCCCGCCCCCTGATTCGCGTTCTCCACCGTAGTTCGCTCCCCCTCCCTCGCGTATCTACCTCCCCCTCTCCTCCCCTCCCCTGCGCCTCCCTATTCGTTTCTCCCTCCCTCGTTTCGCGTCATTCCCTCTGTGGTTCGTGTTTCCCCCTCCCTTGTTTCAGTATTAGATTAGGTCTCCCCACTCCCTTCCCCGCGTTCGCGTCTGTTAGTTTAGGTTCGTGTTTGCGGGTACCTGTTCCCCTATTTCAGTACTTCGCTTGTGGTTCGTGTTTATCGGGCTTCCCTTCCCCACCCCCTGTTCCGTTGCGTCGTCGGGCTCCCCCTTCCCCCCTCCCCGTGTTTCGTGTGTCGGCTCCCCTCCCCCCTCGTTTGTGGTGGTTCAATTTTATCGTTTGTGTCTTCCCCTTCCCCTTCCCGCGTTTGGTTGAGTCTTCACGTTTAGGGTTCGGTGTTAAGAACCTAGTGATGTTTGGTTTTATTATTTACATGTTTGTTATTTTCAGATCCGATAGCCCTGGCCTTTTTGTGACTGGTAGTGCTGGGGTGTTCGTTAATGGTGATCGGTGGGCAGTTCAAGGCTCTGGGTTTCCTATGACAAAGGAAGATCTAGGCAACCTGGTAGGTAGAGCCAATAATCCTGGAGTTAGGAATGAGGTTTTCGCCACTTTAGGAGTTCATGTGTTGGTTAAGATGAGAGGAGGTTATCTTTTCAGATCTGTTGTGCGTCGGTCTTATGGTTTCGGGATTGTCAGTTTGGATCTTAGGATCTGCCAGTGGGGCGATGTTCTTCAATCTAACTCGCTCCAAATTCTCGTGATGGCTTCAGATGTCATCACACCTAAAAAACACATCTTGTGGGAGGCCCCCCAACTTGCTTTGGGGAACGTCAAGACCTCAACGTCTTTCGAGTTTCAGTCTAGTGTGATTGAACTCCGGATACCCTCGCAGCAGGGTCAGAAGTCACTAAAGAACGTGACTTCCTTGTTAGTTGAATTAGGAGAATCCCAGGAGGATCATCAAGGACATTGGGATTTCGCGTCTAGTAGACATTGGAATCTGCTAGCTGATGTACGACAATCTCTCTATGAAGATCGTCAGGGTTTTTTAGCTCAACAGATATATTCTCATATCCAACCTCACCCGCCATCGCTCAAGACAAACTTAGTTCGGACTGGACACATAGTAGTTAGTGTTTTCTTTAAAAAGTATGTTCGAGTTCATGTAGTTCTTATTAGTGATAGTTGTTTCTGTTTGGTTGTATTAGCATTAGGTTGTACTTCAGTTTTCAATTAATGCAAAATTTCTCGATGTCAAAAAAAAAAAAAAAAATTCATCCTAATATAATACCTGATCATTATTCATCATCGTCATTAAACACCACCATATTCCCTTAACACATAAAAATCCTAAAAGCTACAACACTCATTGAAGATTCTTGATATCCCTGCCATCAAAAAAAAAAAAATTACACCACCTCACATAACTAATCACTCGGCACATACATGATCCCATGCAAAACAAAGTCAACGCCAAAACATCAAAAGTAATCAAACTTTCGAACAATATTTTCGACGCAATACATAACGAAAGACACAATTTTTTTAAAGGCTTATTCAATTTTCCAACATCCGTACAAATCAAGACCCCGTACGGTGGTATAATTTTTGAGGGTCAAATAAATTAACTATCTTTATTTTATTTCTTTATTTATGTTTTATTATTTTCTGAAGTTGCTAACATTCTATTCATGATGTAGATTGTTAACTCGTCCCTGCGACTGTAAGTATTGTATATATTATACTAACATCCCTGCGACTGTAAGTATTGTATATATTATACTAACTCCCTGCATTATTTTCTTTTCTTATTTTCTATTTATTATTCATAAATGATTGTCCTGCATGATTTTTATCACCCACATGTTATTTTTGCTAATCAAGACCTAAAGAATTGTTATCATTAATTCAGATAATTTGGACAACCTGCTAGGAACCTTGTAAAATGATTGCATAATAACTTATCACTAAATAATTAGTCTTTTTGTGTGTTTCCTGAACCTATCTAGATTAATTATTTTAGGGTGCTTTAAAACGTTATTTGATTATTCTTTTGCATAAAATTTGTATTGAATCGATATTTAGTAGAGGTCAGCAATGGGCAATATAGTTCCCGACTGTATTGTACCCTCACCCTCGAACTCAACTTTTGGTTTCTGACCATCTATGGAGTCATGACGGGGAAATCTATATTGGATAAGTCTCTAAGTTGTCCATTCCGTTTCAATATCCAATTAGGTTTATAATTCTTCCTCTAAAGAATTGTTGGCGACTTCTTTCAAAACCCTTTTTTTAAATAAAACCTTAACAATGGGGTAGTCAAATAAACGCGCTCACACCGCGTGTAGGCATTAAAGGAATTAAAAATCCACGCCAACAATTTGGCGACTTCACCGGGGAGGATTTTAAAAAATTAATTTTTTAAAATGAGTGGGTGAAACTTGAAAAATACGATTCATTCTTTTTTTTTATGCCTTTGAATAATATATTATTTTGCATATGCATGGCTATTGTTCAGCCACCATAAGGACAATCTACCTTGCCTCATTAGCACATGTTCTATGTGTGAGGTCACCCCTGGGGGGTTTGCGCTTTGTCATTCCAAAAAGCTTCCTGAGCGATAGTGTTGGATCTTAGTTATAAGCAAACCTACCCAACCATGGCATTGTTCTCTTGTTCCTGACTTGAGAACTGGAGTGCATCTTACACGTGGCCACCTCTTTAAGTAGGGGTACGAATCGTGGGATCAATCTCTTAGTCATAGACCCTTTCAGCCTTAACCTAAACCTGATCAATAGTTGAACGTAGAACTTGACTTATTTAGGTTGAAACTTTGCATATTATCATCCTACTTGTACATATTTGCGTGTGTGCGCCTTAATTATTTCGTGTTGTGCAATTTTTTATCGAGTCAAAACTATCAAACATATTATGCGATGAGTAAAAAGTAAATTGAGTCTCTGCCTAAGTAGCGCGGTGCGCACCATTTCTCGCGTCTGATGCAAGTGCCTAGCGTTCTGCGCAGATCCCTGGGTCCTGCGCTTCGTAGTGTCTGCGTGCAGCGCAATGACATGCGTCCCACGCATCAGTTGGCGTCTCACACATTTCCTGTTCTGCGCGCTGCGTTTTGTTTAATGTGAAGTGCACCTTTTCTGCTTGTCGCGCTATATCACTCTTGGTCTCCATGTTCTGCGAATTTTTGTCACATTCCTAATCTTCCCATAATTGTTTTTCTTTCTTTTTTTGATTTTCTTTTTTTAATCCATCTCCAATCTTTTTTTTATCCACATCAATCTATTTTAAATATATCTCATATCCTTTTTGAAAATTCATCTCAAAAATATTTTCAATCTCTAATCTCCTATCTATTTCGAAAATTCTATCCCTATATCTCCCATCTTTTAAAAAAAAAAAATCTCCCATATTTTTTGAAAAATCTTTTTTGAAAAATCATTTTCCTATCTTTTTCAAAATTTCATCCCATCTTCTATCTCCTATCTGTTTCGAAAATTCATCCATCATCCTATATCCTATCTTTTCATGTATATTATCCATCCTTTATGTGCACAACATTTAGGATTCTTCTTAGTGTCCATCTTGTTGTAAAAGTCTCATCCGCTTAGGGATTCTAACTGCACTAGAAGTCCGTCTGACCCAAATGTCTAGATTCATCTAGTTTCACTCCATTTAGAGCTCTTCACCTCATCTAACTCTATCCACGTTAGGAGTCTTAACCCTGTCTAGGTTCACCCATCTAAGAAGTCTAGGGTCGTTAGAATTCTTTCCATCTTAGAAGTCTATAATCCATAGAAGTCCATGCATAATAGGAGTCAAAATCCATTAGAATTCATTCGTCTTTGGAGTTTCGAATCCATTAGAGTTACGCCCATATTAGGAGTCTAAAACCATTTGAATTCCATTCGTTTTAGGAGTCTAGGTCCACTAGAGTTCATGCATGTTAGAAGTCTAGCCTCCTTGAAAGTTCATCAAGTCTAGAATTCTAAAGTCATCAGAAGTCTGTCAAGTCTAGGATTTTGTATCCATTAGGACTGCATTCATACTAGAGTCCCTCTGCATTGCATAGTCCATCATTTATACACTTCATGCATAACTAGAGTCAGAAGAGTCTCATTACATCCAAACTCTCCATTTCATCTCATGCATTCCGCATTTAGTAGTCCCAAACAACAAGCGATCTGATTCCCTCTTTGGGATGAGTCATGCATACATACATTAGGTCTAGGTGCATTCAAATGAGTCATGCATACATGCGTTAGGTCTAGGTGCATCCACAAAAAAAAATCAAATAAATAAATAAATAATATATCATTCATTAGGAAATGCTATTTTGTTCCTAGAAGCTCAACTTTTTAAAACAAACATACATTCTCCCATCCCATTCCATTCCTTTCTCTCCATTATCAATCCATCTCTAATCTCCTGCTGGATGATCCATTGTAGGAAATACGCAATATGTCAAGAACACCTCAAGAACAAGTTGATGAGTTGAAGGGTACACTCGTAGATCTTGTAGCACGTGTCGCCAGGCTAGAGGGACATTACAAGGCACCGGATAGTTTTACCGCAATCACGACTGATCGACAAAGCATCAATGACTTACATGACATCACACAACACATTCCGCTGATAAACTCTTCCATCAAATCAATCCCTGAAAGCTCGCCTCATGCTAGAGAAGGCGAAAGAATTATTGATGTTTCACCTAGCGCCCAAACATTTGAGATGCAATCCAGACCTGCACCAACTTTCACCATGCCTAAAAGAAAGCCTAAGGGGGAGTTCATATCCTTACACATGAGTTATCGTGCTATATTCGAGTATCTTCATTTTAGAGAATTGCTTTATCCAATAGGACCCGCTCCAGATCCTAAGGAAGACAGAAAAAGGCCAAATTGGGACAAAAATGCCTATTGCAAGTACCATAGAGGAAACGGACATAGAACTAATGATTGCTATAAGTTAAAGCACCTTATTCACAACATGATAGAAGAGGGAAGACTTCCAATTCTCTCAAACGAGGTCCCAAATAAGATAGAGGTCGCTGACATGGGTACAAGAGATTATTTAAAACCCCGACGGGCACAAACCCCACTAAAGATGACCTATACTCAAATCATTCACCAAATCCGGGCTAAAGGTGCGATTTCCCCAATTGGACCCCTAGAAGACCCACCTAAAGAAGAAAGAAATCTGATGTGGGATGAAGGCTCCTATAGCGAATATCATAGGGGGAAAGGTCACCCTATCGAAAGGTGTATGAGCCTTCAGGAGATTATCCAAGACATGATCGATGACAAAAGACTGCAATTGCTATCCGATCCAGACTACAAAGACGCAGCCCCAGTCCCAATAGCATATATTCATTAAAACACCTGGACTAGCTTAGGTCCAGTTGAAAAAAAAAATATACCTCTTATCTTTTCATTTAGAAAGAGACCTCATGAAGACTGAAGCAACGAATCTGTCTCGTCACGTGACGTAGGAGTCTAGACTTAGGATTTCATTTTCTGTTTCATCTCTCTTGTTTTTCCCAGTCTAATATAGGATTTTCCCTCTTATTGCACGTACTCATAATTTTCAATTAATAAATGAGTATTTCTTTTCTAACCTTGCACTAATGATCGCATCAATGGAAATCACGATTGTCGCCTTAAAAGAAATGAATTTCTAACTCTCATGACTATTCTAATAAAGACAATCAACAACTGGCATATATAAAAGAGACATTCTTCCCCTTCCCCGCACCGATTTCTCCAATCCTTATCATGCATAACACCCCTCTCCCTTTAACCTACCTCATAGGAAGTACACTTGACAACAATTCAATTTAAAGGGCAAGTAAAAAAGAGCACCAAAACAAAAATAAAAAAAGAAGAAGCAAAAGCGAAATATGACAAAAAAAAAGTGCAAAATATCGAATAATAAAAAGAAGAAGATAAGCCCCTCAATAGCTTTGTGAACTGTACTTTCTTTTACCTTCAACCTTCAATTCTAAACTTCGAACTTCATCAAAAGGCCTTAACCTCCACAACCAAGAACCATTAGAAGTCAAATCATACCTCCATAATAAACCTTCGCTCAAGTAACCATGCACATTGCATTCACATAAGCCATAAAAGACAAACCCAAGCCCGCTAGGTCGAAAACCCATAAGGGCGACTTAGGCAAAAGTCAGAGCATCTTCTTATTCACTAGCCTGAACTACGAATGGTCTAATTCTACTAAAGATACGTAGGGATCCTCACCCTGAGGTCCGACCGCTTTAAACCAAACCAAACCTACATCATTATCCCCCTTGCTAAAGACCTCTTCCAAATCAATACTTAATTCAATGCCTAATTCATTGCAAATGGCTCCAAAGCAAAATGCTAGGTCACCGATTAAAATGTTAAGAGCTACGACTGGCCTGATTCCATCATGGATACGTAGGAAACCTCTTTTGAGGCCCGATCATTTTAATTCAAAACATTTTTTAAGGCTCGCCTAGGCCCATGAGAAAAGCGCGATCTCCCAAATCATGAATCTTAAATGCTCATTCCTACCCTTAGAACTAGACTGAGATTCGAACTTGCATCATTAGCCTACCTTATTGCGGGAGTCGATTCATTGCGACTCCACCTTCTTCCTATTCTGATCCCTTACCGTTTTCTCAACTACATTATCGCTTCTAAGCCAACCTTAGCATAACCTTTCAACATTCAGCGCTATGACCGCGCCTCATCTTTTGAGTGTTCTTTTCTTTGGTCGTTCTTTTCTTTTCACCTTAGGAACCCTATATGGAATCTTTGGTCGAAACTTCCACTAAACATGAAGAGATGTCTTCAAAATCAAGCAATCAAGTTGGGTACTTCATCAACTCCATCTTACTGGGGGCTTCATCACTGGTTCACCCAGAAAATCGTAGGCTCCAAGTCCAGACCTATTGAGATAAGGACTTCATTACGAGTCCATACATGACATCTTGGGTTTTAAAACCCACACTGATACGAGATCGAACCCACTTTATGGGCTCACTTAGGCCCTTGGCATACAAAACTAGAAGCATATACAACTCAAGCGCTACAAAAGCTTGTTCTATAACGTATTTCAAACCCAACATAGTCTATTAACTGAATAGATCATCCTTGGGGTTCATGTGTACCTTGATAAGGACTACATTACGAGTCGATACAAAAAAAATTGGGGGCTCCAGACCCATACGAGATCCTAGCTGTTTTACGGGCTCACTTAGGCCCATAACAACTACAACACTTATTGACTCAAGCATAACCTACATGGATCATCCTTGGGGGTTTCCTATTTCTCCTATTTCAAAAACAGTTTTCTAAACGAAAATTTGAGCTTCTAAAAGAACGATAAAATCATCATATCGCTGCATTAGCATTAAATCATATCATATGCATTAGTGTCGCATCTCTTCATTTGCATTGCATCCTTCGTCCTTAGCCATATGATCCTAACGTAAGTCATGGAGTCGCACACACACGCACACATGTATGCACACACGATAACACCTTCAAGTCAAGTCAAGTCAAGTTAAGTCAAGTCAAATCAAGTCAAATCAAGTCAGTTCATATCCATACATTAGCACCCACATCACGGGACACATGCATGTCCCCTAATTGTTTGTCTGTATATCTGTATATTCTTTGTATTTATAGGTACCCAACATTGAACCTTCAATCAAGAGGCGACATACCACCGCCTGGTCTGCGGACCACCTTCAATCAAGAGGCGACATACCACCGCCTGGTCTACGGACCACCTTCAATCAAGAGGCGACATACCACCGCCTGGTCTACGGACCACCTTCAATCAAGAGGCGACATACCACCGCCCGGGTGCGCGGACCACCTTCAATCAAGAGGCGACATACCACCGCCTGGTCTGCGGACCACCTTCAATCAAGAGGCGACATACCACCGCCTAGTCTGCGGACCACCTTCAATCAAGAAGCGACATACCACCGCCTGGTCTGCGGACCACCTTCAATCAAGAAGCGACATACCACCGCCTCGTCTGCGGACCACCTTTAATCAAGAGGCGACATACCACCGCCTGGTCAGCGGACCACCTTCAATCAAGAGGCGACATACCACCGCCTGGTCTGTGGACCACCTTCAGTCAATAGGGATATACCACCGCCTCGTCTGCGGACCACCTTTAATCAAGGGCGACATACCACGCCGGTCAGCGGACCACCTTCAATCAAGAGGCGACATACGACCGCCAGGTCTGCGGACCACCTTCAATCAAGAGGCGACATACCACCGCCAGGTCTGCGGACCACCATCAATAAAAGAGGCGACATACCACCGCTAGGTCTGCGGACCATCATTAATCAAAGAGGCGACATACCACTGCCAGGTCCACGAACTATTATCAATCGAGACAGCATAACTTCGACATGAGCCGGGCCAGAAATAGCTCATGACACCTTCTTTCACACCATCTCATTTTTACATATTTACAAATATGTTTCACACATGCCTGTTCCTGAAGCTTTTGCTTGTTTTGCAGGTACCGGCGCAAAAGAGTGATTTTGGATTGTAGAGCATCTAGAATCATTCTCCGTCCCGACACATATACTTTGACTTTCGGTTTTACAAACCTCAGTCAAAGTGGGGGCTTCTGTAGACACATAATCGTATCTCCCCATTTAGTACCCTATGATGACCAATACCCTGCTCCAATTGGTCCGGATCAAGGAAAGAATAAAGAATGAGGCAAAAATAAAATGTTTTAAGCCCAAAACCATTTTCTCACCCTTTTTACTAATTCATTTCCGAAAAACCTTTTTTATAAATAGTTTTGCTAAACCCACTTCCTAAAACGTTTTAAAATAACTTTTTGAAGGCCCGATTCATAAAACCCCTTTTCTAGCCCAATTTAATTAATAGAATTAATTAATTATGTTGATTAGTTTTATTAATAAAAATATCATTTATAAATATAATCTTTTTCCAAAGTGTTTTTATCTAACTCTTTTCTAAAATCTTTTTTAATAAAAATCTTTTAAAAACCTATTGCAACTCAACTACCTAAACCACCCTAAACCTATATATAATCGTCACTCCAAAAATCTCCGGGCAGCATCTCCCACTGAAATCCTTCGACACAATTCACGGCCCTGATACTCACAAATTCTCTCGACTAATCTTCGGCACATAACTCTCAAATCTCACATCCCTCCGATCACTCCACTCATTCACAATAATCACGCTGCACCCTACATATTACACTCCACCAATTCATCCTAATATAATACCTGATCATCACCCATTCATCATCGTCATTAAACACCACCTTATTCCCTTAACACATAAAAATCCTAAAAGCTACAACACTCATTGAAGATTCATGATATCCCTGCCATCAACGCCTAACTAATTACACCACCTCACTTAACTAATCACTCGGCACATACATGATCCCATGCAAAACAAAGTCAACGTCAAAACATCAAAAGTAATCAAAATTTCGAACAATATTTTCGATGCAATACATAACGAAAGACACAATTTTTTTTAAAGGCTTATTCAATTTTCCAAGATCCGTACAAATCAAGACCCCGGACGGTGGTGTAATTTTTGAGGGTCAAATAAATTAACTATCTTTATTTTATTTCTTTATTTATTTTTTATTATTTTCTTGAAGTTACTAATATTCTATTCATGATGTAGATTGTTAACTCGTCCCTGCGACTGTAAGTATTGTATATATTATACTAACTCCCTGCATTATTTTCCTTTCTTATTTTCTATATATTATTCATATTATATGATTGTCCTGCATGATTTTTATCACTTACGTGTTATTTTTGCTAATTAAGACCTAAAGAATTGTTCTCATTAATTTAGATAATTTGGACAACTTGCTAGGAACCTTGTAAAATGATTGCATAATAACTTGTCACTAAATAATTAGTCTTTTTGTGTGTTTCCTGAACCGATTTAGATTAATCATTTTTAGGGTGCTTTAAAACGTCATTTGATTATTCTTTTGCATAAAATCTGTAATGAATCGATATTTAGTAGAGGCCAGCAATGGGCAATATAGTTCCTGACTGTATTGTACCCTCACCCCCAAACTCTACTTTTGGTTCCTGACCATCTATGAAGTCATGGCGGGGAAATCTATATTGGATAAGTCCCTAAGATGTCCCTTCCGTTTCAATATCCAATTAGGTTTATGATTCTTCCTTTAAAGAATTGTTGGAGACTTCTTTCAAAACATATTTTTTAATAAAACCTTAACAATTGGGTAGTCAAATAAACGCGCTCACACCGCGTGTAGGCATTAAAGGAATTAAAAATCCTTGCCTACAACGAGTAAACTCATTTAATTATACGAGTAACCCCAATTGTTCACACAATTAATCCCCCCATTTATTTCATTTGTTCATAAGGAGTAACCTTATTTATTCATACCAATAACAACATTTAATCATATGAGTAACCCCATTTTGTTCACATAAGTAAGCCCATTTTGTTTATAAGAGTAACCCCTTCTATTGTTGCGCGTAATTACCATAAAATATTATACGAATAACCCTATTTATTTTTTACAGTAACCTCATTTAGTTTTTGGAGTAACTTTGTTTAATCCTACGAGTAACCTAGTAAATCTTATGAGTAACTTCATTGATTTATACCAGTAACCTCATTTATTCATACCAATAACCTCATTTATTCATACCATTAACCCGAATTGTTGACAAAGTAACCCTCATTTATCAATACGAGTGACCTTATCTATTCATACGAGTAACTCCAATTGTTTACAAAAACAACCATCATTTATCAATACGAGTAACTTTATTTATTCATACGAGTAACCTCATTTGTTAATAAGAATAACCACATTTAACCAAACTATGATACTATTTAATCATACGAGTAACCCCAACTGTTCATAAAAGTAACCCCATTTATTCATATGAGTAACATAATTTCTTCATACGGTAACTTCACTTAATCATACAACGACCCTATTTCATCATACGAGTAACCCCAATTATTCACAAAAGTAACTCCATTTCTTCATATGAGTAACCTCATTTAATCATACGATGACCCAATTTAATCATATGTGTAAGTCTAATTGTTCACGCAAGTAAGCCCATTTCTTCATACAAGTAACTTCACTTAATTATATGACAACTCTATTTAATCATATGATTAACCCCAATTACTCACAAAAGTAACATCATTTGAGTAACCTCGTTCGTTCACATGAGTAACCTCGTTTAATCATACGAAAACCATATTTAATCATACGAGTAACCTCAATTGTTCACAAAAGTAACCCTAATTGTTCACAAAAGTAACCCCATTTTTCATATGAGTAACCTCATTTTTTCATAGGAGTAAACTGATTAGTATTCCCTTTAATTATAATAGTAACCACATTTATTTATAGGAGCGAATCCATTTTATTGTTAAGAGTAACCACATATTCATAAAAGTAACTCCATTTGTTCACAAGAGTAACTTCATTAGTTCATAAACGTTTGTGCACAAGGGTCAACTTCAAAAGGCCATATGTCACAGCACACACAATATCTTTGAAAAATTCAAGTTGGAGATGAAAATTTGGCTCGATAGCTTTCCAACGTCTGGTCAAAAGCCTGATTCCAATGAGAAACGAGTGAGACATGACCTTTTGAAAGTGAGCTGGCTGGCTAACAATGAAGCACGCGCGGCCACACCTATGTTTATAATGATTCTTGTTTCCTTAAAAGAAAAGTATTCCCTCCATTTCGTAGATCGTAATAAGTTTTAACATACAATATTTTTCACTGAACTAGTGACAATTAAGTATTCCCTCTATCTTCTCTTTCTAAAAAAAATTTATTCCCTCTTTCTCGTAGATCGTAATAAGTCTAGCATATACATTTACCTGACCAAACTTATAGTTAACATTATTACCGATCCATATATAAGATTAACTATTGTATCTTTAGGTTACTAATTAATATACTAGGTTTACTTATATTTGTTGGGATTACTTATTACTATAATTGGGGTTAATGATAATTGTTGGAATTACTTATGTTTCATTTGGGGTCATAGATCAATATTATGGTTACTTATATTTTTTTTGGGGTCATTCACAATTAATATCAATTATTTATATAAATTAAACGAGTTACTTACGTAGTAATGTAATAAGTATGACGTTTATGTACGCGGCCACACGGTTATTAACTGTGCGGTCAGCCGTACAGTAAACTTATTGTTATAAAAAAAACAAGTATAGATATTAATTTGGAAGTCTAATCGCGAGATGCAAGTGACTCGTCTTTTGAAAAAGTTTTAACAATATTACTGTAGACACATAATCGTGTCTCCGCATTTAAGGATCCAATGAAGAAACATACCGCGGCATTAGTTGGCGCGACCCAACGGAAGAGCAATCTAAAGAACCAATCCAAAATGTGTTTTGAAATGATATTCTAAATCCCAATTAATTGTTCATGATGATTAATTGTATTTTAAACCCATAAAATGTTTTAAATCCATTTTAAAAGCCCAATCAAATATTTATTATTTTAATAAATATTTTTCATAATTATTTTCATTATCTTCAATCAAAAATCAGATTTTTGATCCATAAAATTTCATCTCCGGAATTTTAGGGATAGAAAAGTATCTTCGAAAGACGCGCAAAGGAATATGCTCGAATATTCCCGAATATGCGTCGGACGCCGGGGCTGCGCTCAGCACGCCACGTGCGTCAAGCACATAGGCCAGAATGCGCCAGGCGAGCCAATGAGCGCCTGAAACGTAGATTTTGTGACTCACACAGAGTCCTGCGTCAGACGCAAGTCCTGTGTGAGACGCAACTTTCTTTTCTATCTTTTCAAAAACGCGTTTACACGTGCCTAAACTTGATTGGGTTGGCTACGTCAGGCACACCAATGTGCGCCTAACGCGTGGCATTGCGCCTGCCACGTATGCTTGCGCTTGGTGCAAGGCTTGCGTGGAACGCAAGTCTGCTTTTTCCTATAAATACCCGTATTTTCCCGAATTACGTACGGTTTTTTCATATTATTATTTCACGCACATAAATTCTCTCGACTACTCCGAAATACTTCGAAAAACTCAAATACTTCAAACACTCGAATACTTTCAATCAATCAATACTTTCACACTGCGTTCTTGGTTCCACGATTGCTCCGCCTAAAGATCGTTGCGCTCCTCTATCTAAGCCGCATAGGTATAATACTTGAGGATCCTTGAATCAATTATTTTTATATTGAAGTTACTAGTCATTTGTTTCATGATGTAGATCTTTGGTATAAAATCGCTATACTGTATATTCTAACCCTTTTTCTGTACTTTCTTTTATTTTATTTCATTATTATTCATGCCTTTGTATATTATATGTCTGCCTGATCATTCTATGCATATTATATGATTGTCCCTGCTTTATCACCCCCACATGTTATTCTTGCTAATCAAAGACCTAAAGAACTGTTCTAATATTAAACAGATTAATTTGGACAACTTGCTAGGTTCCCTGTAATTTGATTGCCTAATAACATGTCACTAAAAAAATAGTCTTTTTATGTGTTTCCTGAACCTACTTAGACTAAATATTTTTAGGGTGCTTAAAACATTATTTGATTATTCTTTGGCATAAATTCTGCAATGAATCGATATTTAGTAGAGGCCAACTTTGGGCGAATGTGGTTCATTATGACTATATTCGTACCCTCACCCCAGAACTCAATCGTTGGTTCACTTTGACCATCTATGGAGTCAGGATGGGGAAATCTACATTGGATAATTTATCCCTATGATTTTCCCATATCCAATTAGGTTTGTGATTCTTCCTAAAAAGAATTATTGGCAACTTCTTTCAATACAATTTTCAATAAAACCTTAATAGTGGGGTAGTCAAATCTAATACGCGCTCACACCGCGCAGGCGAAATAAAAACACGCCTTCAATTTGGCGACTTCACTGGGGAGGATTTTAAAAAATTAAAATTTTTAAATGAGTGGGTGAAACTTGAAAAATACGATTCATTCTTATTTTTATGCCTTTGAATAATATACTGTTTTGCATATGCATGGTTATTATTAAGCCACCATAAGGACAATCTACCTTGCCTCATTAGCACATGTTCTATGTGTGAGGTCACCCCCGGGGTTTTTGCGCATTGTCCTTCCAAAAAGCTTCCTGAGCGATTGTGTTGGATCTTAGTCATAAGTAAACCTACCCAACCATGGCATTGTTCTCTTGTTCCTGACTTGAGACTCGAGTGCGTCTGACACGTGGTCACCTCTTTAAGCAGGGGTACGAAGCGTGGGATCAATCTCTTAGTCATGGACCCTTTTCAGACTGAACCTAAACCTGACCAATTTATGACATTTAGGTTGGAACTTTTGCATCCATGTTATATGACATTTGCCTGTGATTGCAATTCTTGCCTGCTATTATTCTGTCAAATTGTCATTATTATGCGTCGTTCCTAAAATCGCGTCTAAAAACAAGAAAAATTCATCAATCGGCTAATTCGTTGCCTAAATTCCCGAAAAACGTGTCGGGGAGTAGTGCGCCAAGCGCATTAAGTTGCGCCTGGCGCACCATTCCGGTGCCAGACGCACGGCTGTGCGCTGCGCAGCACGCAATCTGTGCATCGCACGCTTTTCGTCAATTTAGCCGTCGTAATTGCCGATCCTATGTTCAGTCCTATGTTTGGCTATCTGCATCCGCGTAATACATATTCTAATTAGAGGTATCACCTAATCAAACATTCAAAAAAGGACTTTTCATGCAAGGTCGAGTCTGTCATAAAAAAAATGCATCTAAAGGGTCATTGTAAAGGTAGAGTTGTCATGCATGTCTACCTCTTCCCATTTCCTCCCTGCTGTTCAACAAGTCTTTCCTATCATTCTTACCCTACCATATTCAATCAATTTCAAAAAAAAAAAACTTACATCTTTTCAAAATCAATCCTACACCCATGTCTATTCTACCTTTTTCAAAAAGCATTTACTAATCACCATAATACCACGGCATTTCAAAAATATATTTTTCAAAATTAATCCATCATCTTTTTCTAACGAAAGATAAAACAAGGGGTCCCTTTCAAAAAATGAATTTCGAAAATTCTAAGCCTACTCCAAACACCTTCATCGAATCCAATCTAATCAATCTGATTCACTTGCATTCATTCTAGGCCCATATGCATTAGAGTCCATTTTGCATTCATATAAGGTCCATCTAATTCGAGTTCATGCATTCATATTAGGCCCGCTAGCATTGAGTCGATCTTAGGCCCATATAAGTCTAGTTCATTTCAAAATCTAGGCCCATCGGCATCTTTATGTGAAGTCTAGTCCAAGTCCATTCCTAATCAATTCCAATCTAAGTCTAAGTCTTGTCCAATCCAAAACTTAGGTCTATTTAGGCCCAATTCATATTCTAGGTCTAGTTTTCATCTCCATGTAGGCCCTAGTCAAGTCTAACTCCTTCAGAAGTTCATAATAGCCCAGATTCCTCTAAAGTCCAGCCTGCTTGCTCACCCGTAAGTTCTAGGTCTAAGCATTCCTTAAGTCTATAAGCAATTATTGTGTCTAGCCTGCTTGCTCACCCGTAAGTTCAAGGTCTAGCATTCCGTAAGTCCGTAGGCAATTTTTGAGTCTAGCCTGCTTAGTTTAATGTAAGTTTCGAAGTCTAGTTGTCTAGCCTGCTTGCTCACCCGCAAGTTCAAAGTCTAGTTGCCTAGCCTGCTTGCCTTAAGTTAAGAGTTTGGTCTCTGTTATTGTCCAGCCTTCCTTAATGTCTAGCCTACTTGCTCACCCGTAAGTTCAAAGTCTAGCATTCCATAAGTCCACATAGGCAATTTTTGAGTCTAGCCTGCTCAGTTTAATGTAAGTTTCGAAGTCTAGTCGTCTAGCCTGCTTGCTCAACCGTTAGTTCAAAGTCTAGTTGCCTAGCCTGCTTGCCTTAAGTTAAGAGTCTAGTCTCCCTTATTGTCCAGTCTTCCTAAAAGTCTAGCCTACTTGCTCATCCGTAAATTTAAAGTCTAGTCTCTCCTATCATCACCAAAACCCAATCGTGGAATCCAGTCTGCTCGCATAGTCCAGTCCAGTCCATGTCTGCATTTGCATATAGTTAGGCCCATGTCTCCATCATGGTCAAGCCCATACTAAGTCCAAAATCTTACCCATTTCTAAATATTTCCCAATTTCATTTCCATTTCCATTTTCGTTCCCATTTTTAATTTCCCATTCCCATTTCTCATTTCCATTTCTCATTTCGAAAACATTCTTTCTTAAAATTTACGAGGTCCATCCGATTTCTATTCAGGACAGGTCGTGAGATTATAACTTGGGAACGTCCAACAGAGAGGCTACAAGGTCAACCTACTCCTAGACTCGTTAAATGCATTCTCACATTTTCAGACGAATCCTCGGACTCTTCTGAAGCATCATCTGAAATGGGGGACACTAATGAACATCTCAGTGCCATTATGGCTCAACTCTCACTGATGAACTCTCGTCTTGAGGAGCAAGATAAAGAGATCAAGGCGCTGAGGGAGAAGCTAACTGAAGAGGACGAGCAAGGCGACACTCCACCACCATTCAAAACCAACACAAATTTGAGGTTTGAAAAACTCGAGCAATTAATCCAGTCAATTCCTGCGCTCGAGGGTCAGGCTCATGGCCATGACATCATTGATCCTGAACTAAGGGAAAAACTCCCTAAAAAGGTAACCTTGAGTGACCTCCCAAAATTCAAGGGGGTCGAAGACCCAAATGACCACTTGAGAGCATTTTCCATCTCAATGGCTCTCAAGGGCATGAGCAAGGACCTGTTTGCTTATGTCTTTCCTTTGACCTTGGATGCACATCCATCCAAGTGGTTCAGATCACTGAATAAGGCCAAGCTGAATGACTGGGACTACATCAGAGAAGAATTCCATAAACAATATGTATACAACACTCAGCTTCCCATTGGCCTTCGTGAGTTGGAGTTAACTAAACAAAACTCCAACAAAGACTTCGTCACCTTCCTTAACAGATGGAGGGATAAAGCTGCACAAATGATTAACAGGCCATCTCAGGAGGATCAAGTCCGCCTGGTGATCCGTAACCTGCTGCCTAAGTATGGGGATCATATTAAATTCCAACCCATAAGGTAGGCTTGCTGATTGAGGAAGAGGTACAAGCCAACAAGGATAAGGCTTCCAACAACAACAACTCTTTCAAGAAGAGTAACAATAGCCCTTCTAGCTCCAAAAGCAATGAGGTCAATGTCATAGCTACTGAAAAGAGAGGTTATGAAAAACCTCAAAGGACATTCACACCACTAGGCATGCCCTTAGAAGAAGCATTCACTAGACTTCATGCAAAAGGAGCACTTCAGCCTATTGGCCCCACTCCAGATCCTGCTCCAGAAAATAGATCCAAGAGGTGGGATCCAAATGCCTACTGCAAGTATCACCAAGGGAATGGACACCCAACATTTGCATGTTGGACCTTAAAGAATCACCTGCAGGATATTATTGAAGACGGTAGATTGCCAATTCCACCTGCAACAAAAGTCAGCAACAGTAGTAACCCCTTGGGTAGCACCTAAACAACGCCGGGGCTTAGTCATTTAACGCTAGTTTTCTAGGTTGAGTCGAAGAGTCCCTCCCCTAGCTCCTTCATTTCCATTCTTGTCGAGTCTATGTCATTTAGGTTTTTATTCCTAATAAGCCTTGTTTTATGTATTTCTAATTAATAAAAGAATTTCATTTTCATTTGCATTTTCATTTTCATTGGCCTTCCATCATTTTATTTATGCTTCTAATTCAATGATGAAACTTAAATCACCTAATGAACTGGACTAACAATAACAAAAGGAGATTTGAGATAGAGAAAAATAAAAAAAAGACATACTTTGGACAGGAGTTATTTCCCTCTCCCTTCCATTACATTTCATAAGCCATTCTCATACAACTTAGGAAAAACAAAAATCCTTTAAACCATCATAAACCAAACAAACCCTTCAACATCAAAACTCCACAAATAACCTTTAAACCTTTCAATACCCTAAACCAAACTTGTGTGCAAACCTCACTACAAAAAAAAAAAAATCAATGCCAGGCAAAATAAAATAGTGTAAAAATTCAAAGTGCAAAAAAGTGAAAAAAGCAAAAATGCACAGGACAAAAAGAAAAAAGAAAGAGCCAAAGGCAAATAAAAGTCGAGTTAGAGGGCTTGCACATAAGTTCTACCCCTCATTTAAATCCCTTCGATTCATCAAACCTTTAATTCATATAATCCAAATTCATAATCCTTTCATCAATCCTAACTCCTTTTTCAAGATATGTCCAAGCCCGCTAGGTTGAAAACCCGAAAGGGCAGCCTAGGCAAAAGTTAGGCACCAAAAAAAAAATAATAAAAGAAATCAGATCTAGAACTATGAATGGTCTGATTCCGCAAGGATACGTAGGAATCCTCATCTCGAGGTCCGACCGCTTCAATAAAAAATTAGTCATGGTCTAATGATTTGACTTTCTAGAGTTCAGGAGCATACTCCTTCTAGATCCCGACATAGACTCGAGTCTGCACCTAGCCTCGTTAAAGCCTTTTCCCACCTACATTTATTTCAGTCTCAAATTCAAACATTTTATTTTTCAATCCAAACTCTCCTTGTCCTCGAAGGACACTCCGACAATTCCATGGTTTCTAGCGATACTTGACTTTGCCTATATCAACTTCCCAAAGAAGAATCCCCGGTACAATCCCCAGTGACAAATTTCAACGTTCAAGGTAGATCATTTACAATTCAATAATGCCTAATTCAAGGCAAGCTCACCCAAAGTGGGGGCTTCCTACGTGTGGTGGTTCCTCCAATTCAAATCAAACTCCCGAAAAGTTTTGATCTGCGGACCTCGTTTACGAACCCCGATTTTTTACTAAAGACGATTTTCGAAAATCATTCAATCTATTTCTAATCATTCTGATCATTCTATCATTCTATACATCTTCTAGCCTTGCAAAATCCTGACCTTGCATTGCAGCTTTGCAAAACCCTGACCTTGCATTGCATTTCATACATTCTAGTCTTGCATAACCCTGACCGTGCATGACATGTCACCCTTTAGCTTTGCATAACCTTAATCCTTGCATTGTGTCTCATGCATCCTTAGAGAGTCTAAGTTTGCATCATTGCATCACTATGTGCTTATGTGAGTTGTTTGCACCTATCTGCTAACATCTTTCCCTGCAGGTAATCAGATTGCTTATAGTTATTGTCCTGCATACTAACTTTGTTTTGCAGAGACTGACGGTCATAGATCAGTTCTAAACTGCAGAGCATTTAGAATCGTTCTCCGTCCCGACACCGTATACTTTGACTATCGGTTTCCTGAACCTCAGTCTAAGTGGGGGCTTCTGTAGACACATAATCGTGTCTCCCCATTTAAGGATCCAATGATGAAACATACCGCGGCATTAGTTGGCGCGACCCAACGGAAGAGCAATCTAAAGAACCAATCCAAAATGTGTGTTTGTAATGATATTTTAAAGCCTAATTAATTGTTCATGATGATTAATTGTATTTTAAGCCCATACAATGTTTTAAAGCCATTTTAAAAGCCCACTCAAATATTTATTATTTTAATAAATATTTTTCATAATCATTATTATTTTCAATCAAAAATCAGATTTTTGATCCGTAAAATTCCATCTCCGAAATTATAGGGATAGAAAAGTATCTTCGAAAGACGCGCAAAGGAATATGCTCGAATATTCCCGAATATGCGTCAGACGCGGGGGCTGCGCTCAGTGCGCCACGTGCGTCCAGCACATAGGCCAGAATGCGTCAGGCGAGCCAATCCTGACACGTAGATTTTGTGACTCACACAGAGTCCTGCGTCAGACGCAAGTCCTGTGTGAGACGCAACTTTCTTTTCTATCTTTTCAAAAACGCGTTTACACGTGCCTAAACTTGATTGGGTTGGCTGCGTCAGGCACACTAATGTGCGCCTGACGCGTGGCATTGCGCCTGCCACGTATGCTTGCGCCTGGCGCAAGGCTTGCGTGGAGCGCAAGTCTGTTTTTTCCTATAAATACCCGTATTTTCCCGAATTACGTACGGTTTTTTCATATTATTATTTCACGCACATAAATTCTCTCGACTACTCCGAAATACTTCGAAAACACTCAAATACTTCAAACACTCGAATACTTTCAATCAATCAATACTTTCACACTGCGTTCTTGGTTCCACGATTGCTCCGCCTAAAGATCGTTGCGCTCCTCAATCTAAGCCGCATAGGTATAATACCTGAGGATCCTTGAATCAATTATTTTTATATTGAAGTTACTAATCATTTGTTTCATGATGTAGATCTTTGGTATAAAATCGCTATACTGTATATTCTAACCCTTTTTCTATACTTTCTTTTATTTTATTTCATTATTATTCATGCCTTTGTATATTATATGTCTGCCCGATCATTCTATGCATATTATATGATTGTCCCTACTTTATCACCCCACATGTTATTTTTGCTAATCAAAGACCTAAAGAACTGTTCTAATATTAATCAGATTAATTTGGACAACTTGCTAGGTTCCCTGTAATTTGATTGCCTAATAACATGTCACTAAAAAAATAGTCTTTTTATGTGTTTCCTGAACCTACTTAGACTAAATATTTTTAGGGTGCTTAAAACATTATTTGATTATTCTTTGGCATAAATTCTGCAATGAATCGATATTTAGTAGAGGCTAGGGGTGCTAATCGAGTTGAGCAGCTCGCGAGCAACTCGAGCTTGACTCGGTCAACGCTCGGTCAAAACTCGACTCGAGTTGGCTCGGCTCGAAAGCTTAACGAGCACGAGTTGAGCATGACCTTGCTCGACTCGATAAGCTCGCGAGCAGCTCGATAAGGTTTTTACTTAAATTTTTTTCAGAATTCATTTTATTTAAATATAAAAAGTCTATCAAACTTTTAGTGAAAAATATGGACCAAGTCACCAAGCCCAATAAGGCAATAAGGATACACTCCCAACTCTCCACCAAATTCCTACCCATCCCATGAAAATAAAAAAAAAACTCCTAACCCATCCCATATAAATGCTAAAAAGGAAAACCCTAATCTAAAAAACACAATTGGCGCCTCTCCCCCTTAACCACTCTCTCTCTTTCTCTCACTCTTCTCAGCCTCTCACTCTTCTCAGCCTCTCACTCACTAGTCACTCCTTTATTTTATTACAAAGACGCAAGGGGAGTTTGTAAGCAATCCCCAAATCAGTGGTGGTGGATGACAAAGCTAGAAGAGATTAATTTGTTTTCCCTTTCTTCATTCTCTTTTGATGCCTTCAATGTTGAGTTAGAAAACGAAAATCCAATAAATTGGAACTTTGGAAAATCAGCACCAAATAATTGAAAATTGAAGCGACGCAATCACGCAAAACGAAATTTTGAAGAAGCAAAGTCGAAAATAGATGCACATTATTTTATTTTGAAGTTTTAATTTTTTAGATCTGGGTATGTTTTTTTGTTTATAGTAGTTGGATAAATTAATCTTTAAAGTTTAAAGTTTGTAATATCGTTTGTTTTTATTTACCCATGCAATTGACTAGTTAACATTGGTTTGTAGTTGTTTTTGAAATTAGTTATTTAGATCTAGTTTGTAATGTTACTGATTCTTTAGATATAGTTTGTAATTTTTTTTTGAGTTGTAATGTTGTATATTTGGGTTGTTTAGTTCTTGTAAATTAAATGAAGGTGATAGAAAATTTGCAGCGACTATTTTTTCAACATTTTAATTTTGTCAGCTATCCAAGCAAAACCCTTCAATGATTACTTTTTTACAAAATTAATTTTTTTTGTTTAAAGATATATAGAAAATCAATCTAAAAAGAATGAAGTACTGTTAGTCTTGATGAGCATTTGAGTCGAGCTCATCTCGAGCTCGTCCGAGCTACCGAGCAAATTGAGCTCTAGCTAAGCAATCGAGTAGTATTCGAGCAAATCGAGTTCGAACCAAACAGTCGAGCAAATCGACCTCGAGTCGAGTTCGAGTTTCGAGTCGAGCTATAAGAAATCTTAACGAGCACGAGTCGAGCACGGATTTGGCGAGCTTAACGAGTAACGAGCACGAGTCGAGCAGAGCTAAAAAGTTTTCGAGTCGAGTCGAGCAGGCCTCTGCTCGCGATCGACTCGCTCGATTAGCACCCCTAGTAGAGGCCAAGTTTGGGCAAATGTGGTTCATTATGACTATATTCGTACCCTCACCCCCGAACTCAATCTTTGGTTCACTTTGACCATCTTTGGAGTCAGGACGGGGAAATCTACATTGGATAATTTATCCCTATGATTTTCCTATATCCAATTAGGTTTATGATTCTTCCTAAAAATAATTGTTGGCGACTTCTTTGAAAACAATTTTCAATAAAACCTTAACATTGGGGTAGTCAAATCTAATACGCGCTCACACCGCGTAGGCGAAATAAAAACACGCCTACAATTATATAATAGTTTTAGTATATATATATATGTGTGTGTGTGTGTTGACCTTATTTAGAATTTGTTTTGTCCTCTTTGCTCCCCTACTATACGCTGTCAATTTTGCTTTCAATCTATCTCTCTCCACTCTCCACTTAAATTTTATGCTTTTATTTCTAAAATTCCAGGTATGAAATTGATAGTAAAATAGTGGAAGTAATAGATACAATTTTCCCAAAAAATAAGTTAAATAATGTTTACCTAAAAAATTGAAATTATATATTCATAGAAGAACCATTTAGAAAACGTATACTTATAGTAGAAGAATTAACTATAATTAATACTTTTTCATTCTTTATTAGTATCTTTTGTTTTTTACCTTTGTTTGTGACTTCTGCGTAAAAAGAAAATATATGTATGAAATATGTTGTTAGATTCTTCTCGATACAAATGTTCAAGATACGAAATTTTTATATATTTTAATGCATAATTAAGGATATTATTGTCAAAGTGTTGCATTAGCAGGTGAGAAAGTTATTTAAAATCAAAAGTCCATATATTTTTATTTGTAATATACTAATATGTATAAATTACAAACCTAAGTCAAAATTTTATAACTTTCATTAAATAAATAATAAGTTGTTGTTTATGAAACTGAAGGAGTAATTGCCTCACCTAAAACTTTTCGAGCATAATAAATGTTCCACTCATAATAATAAACAATGTCATTACAAATGGTAACAAATATTTGGAAAATTTACGGGAAACTACCTTATAAAATGCAGTTTTTGCGAGAAACTACCCAATATAAAAAATGAGGCACAAAACTATCTTATTTTTTTTGCGGCAAAAAGGTACTAGTGCCGGAGTTTGGTGAACTGGCTTTGTTTTCTGGCGTTGACCCGCACATGCCTAGAACTTGATTTTTATTTTATCTCTATTTGCTCATTTTCCATTTTTTTTTGCGTGATTCTTCCCCCCTTCTTAGAATCGACCCTTAGTTTTATGGGACATAAAATTGTAAAAAAAAAATAGTGTGATTTATTTTCAGATTTTGCAGTCGAAGATAGATCTTAAGCAGAAAATGCATATTTTTCAGATGCTATGGCCGAGTTGTGAAAGGGTATGGGAAAACATGTTTTTAAAACGAAAGAGAACTGGAACAAGAGAGAGATATACGGAATAAAAAGGAGAAAATAAATATGAAGTCAACTTATTGGAACACGACAATTTGTACCTTTTTGTACAAATTTTTTTAGAAGTGTAGACACATAATTGTGTTTTCCAATTTAATACCCAATGATGAAACATATCGTCGTCCTAATTGGTCCGGTCCAAAGATAAAGCAGTCCAACCAGCTAAGTCCAAAATCGTGTTCAGAACCTAAAGTCTATTTTATTTTTTCCAAGTTCAGTTTTAAAAGCCTAATAAATTATGAATGATAATTAATTGTATTTTTGAATTCCATTTCGAAAAGCCAAATTAATTATTCATGATAACAAATTATATAATAATAAAGATTTTCAAATTTAAAAGATATTATGAAAAATCAGATTTAATCGTTTAGATAATCAATTACCGAATCCAAATTAAATTAGTTAATGCAAGATATAAATAATCTTTTAATTTCGGATAACAAACTAAATCCGTCCAGAACTGAGGTTGCGCAACGCGTAGCAGGATGCGTCAAGCGCGCCAGAATGCGCTTGCACAACATTGAGACAGTCAGCGAAACACAGAAACGTACAAAGCTCCTATGCTGCCGCGCAGGCAGCCTGCGCCATGCGGAGTGGCGTGCTCTGGGAGCGCACGCTCCGTGCGCCAAACGCACGTGAGCTTTTTAATCCTCTGCGCGATTTTCGAAATTGTTTTCCGATAAATAGCCTCATGTTATACTCGGTTTGACAAACATCCCTACAATTTTTCCTACGATTTTGATACACTTATAACTACGAAAATATTCTCCAAACAATTCAAACGTATAATTAAACATTTTGAATCTCCATAAAATGTCCATTCAAGCTTCAAGATTGCTCCTTATGCGTATCGCTATTCAAGATCCATGCGACAAAGGTATAATTCCTCAGAGTCTATAATCTTTCATTTTCTATTTAATTTCAAAAAGTTATTAACAATTTTTTCATTATGTAAATAATCAAATACTTCACGGTCTGTGTATATTCTTATCTAATCTTTCTTTTCGTTTATTTTACGATATTATAGATTATTCATATGCATGCTATGTGTCTATCGTTTTCATCACCGCACATGTTTATTTTTGCTAATCAAGAGCTATATAAATGTTCTGACGCATAATAAGATAATGTGGACAATTAATTTAGGATTCCTGTAATTTGATTGCATAAATAACATATCACCAGCCTTTTATAATGTTGAACATATTGCCTGGTTGTTTATCTGCATAACACTAAAACATGAATCATATTAAGTAGAGAAATCAATGAGCGATTATGTTTTTTTCTTCATATTCGTACCCTCACCCCCAACTCCATCTTTTGTTCATTGACCAATTATGAAGTCATGGCGAGGAAATCTATATTTAATAAGTCCTTGAACTGTCATTATGGTTTCCCAAAAATCAATTAGGTTTATGAGAGATCTAAGGCCAGTATAGAAAGGTAACTAGTTTTGATTCTATGCTTTGAATCCGTGCATGGAAGATCACAGGCCACCTGAAAAGATGTCAGAAAAAAGTTGCATAAATAATTCTTATTATGATACGCTTGTCCCTTTATATAAAGATATACGGTACCGATAACAACCACAAGGACAAAGTCGGTTAATCAAGAGGATCGAGAAATCAAATTCTTTTAACTCTCGAAACTTCTACCATCCATCCCATTGCATTCTATCCTCGCTTCGGGGACGGAGGTCCTACGGTGAGCCGAGGAAAAGCAGTGAAGGTTCGACTCTGTTCGGGTGGGATATTTAAACGAAAATGTTGTGTCGTCCAGCGAAGCCTAGAAGAAGGTGACTCGCGTAGACAGCTGGCTCCTTTTCAATAGAAAAGAATAACCAACGACCTAGTTGGCTGGTCCTTAAAAGGGTAAAAGCGAGTAGTTCGTACTTGATCAATAAGCAAACAAGACAAGAGAATAGGTTACCCGCTACAAGCCTTTCTCATTTCAGTGCTCGAGCTGATGTCAGCTCAAGGGGCCTTTAGGTGACGCATTAGACAATAGAGTCTGACCGTGGCAAGCAGACTTCTTCTGTACCTTCTCAGCCTTGCCCCTATATCATTTTTGTGCCATTTTGAGATCTTTAAATTCGTAATCGTGATAGAGTCAAACTCAAAAAAACTTCTTTTTTCATTTTTTTATAGGAACAAGATTTTCTTCCATTAAAAACTTGTTGGCGACTTCTTTTCCAAAACGAATTTCAAAATAATAAACCCATTAGAATGCAGTAGATCTGGTTATTGGGCGGATCAGGTCAGGGTCGGTGCGGGTCAATAGCGGGTCGGGTCATAAATAGTCACTTCATAAGGGGTCGCTAGCGGGTCGGGTCAATGCGGGTCGCGGATCCATAACGGACCGATAATGGGTAGGTCGGCAACCGGGTAAGAAAAATAATGAACGGAGAGAGACAAAAGTGACTATAATTGAATAGGAATCCATACACGTAAATATTTTTGGAATATAGATATTTTATTGGCCCTATAATGGCCTGTCCAATAATGACCATTTCCATTAAATCCCTGTCCAATAAAAGCACTATAAATTTGCCCTAATCTTTTAACCATTGGGCTACCCTGTCAAATAACCAGGTCTAGAATCAGGTATTCGAATACGCGCTCGTCCCACATTGGCAATAAAAAATATATGCTTATATAAGGCACTTTCGTGTTTAAATTTTTTATTAGGTAGTTTATCGTTAAAAAATATATTTTATAATAGTTTTCGCAAATTTTCCTTAATATTTTGATAGTATTTCTTAGGGTTAGACCACTAACATTGATACTTGGTTTGCGACCCACAGAAATATTGCATATGAGCCAAATACCGACATCTCGTATTCGTGTGCCTTCACTCTCCTATACCCCACATCCCCAATTATTCACACATCTACATATATTCACCATACTTTATGTAGTATCTCAAAGACTCCAACTCAATACTCAGATCCAAAACTGAATCCACTTTATTCACATACACTCTCTCATATTGTCATATGCCACCCTTAGGCCATGAAAGTCCAAGCATAATATACTCGTTTTTTTTGGTGAACATAATATACTCCTATTACTCCATCAATAAAACCCATAGATTCGCACCATAGATTTTCACTTATATATCCAACAGATGGTGAGCAAATCATTCATCCCACCAAAAGAAGAATCCTCATCATCAGGTTTCTTCGTGCTGTGCATCCTTCACTCGATGATTGCTATAGTATGTGGCTGTTTCATCATGTTCTGCCCCTATGAGATCTCTGTTGTAGGGCACGGAACCGAAACAGCTCGCAAACTACTCGGGTTCGGCTTAAACCCACATGATCAACTCTTACTTCAGGTCTCGGATTCCTTTGCTGGGTTATTGTTGTTTGTAATTGGGTTCCTGCTGTTTATGGTGGCTTTTGTGAAGGATGCAGATTTTCAGGATTATTTTGCAAAAGGGTGTATTCTTCTTCACTTTGCCATGGCTCTTTGGAGAGTTTATTTTGAAACAAGACTCGAAGATTTAGCAAATGTTTGGCTGAGGCAATTGATTGGGGATTTTGTATTCGCTTTTTCTTGGGTTTTCTTCCTTGTATATTCTTGGACTGAGAAGTATGATTAGAATATAGTTGCAATCTGTACATAGTTTTGGGGTACGATAGCTCCGCAACAGGTACGATATTTGTCAATTGTAGTTGTTATTAAACAAATATATATATTTTCATTTTGTACGACGAAAAATAGTCTATGCAACCGGAATCAAAATCCTCAAGACCCCGATATTTGCCGCTATCGTTTTCAGAAATATTTACTTGTCCCCATCCAATCACTTGTTAAAAAAATCTTTTCAAAAATTAATCTATCCTTAATCATCTATAATATTATCCTATAAAAGATAAAAATAAAGGTTCCCTTTCAAAAACAAATTCCAAAAATTCTAACCCCGGTCCAAACATCCCAATTATAATTCAATCAATCCAACCCCAATCTATTTGCATTCATATTAGTCCCATTTGATTCCATGCATTCATATTAGGTCGCTAGCATTAGAGGCCATCTTAGGCCCATGGAAGTCTAGTTTATGTCAAAAATATTTGAAACTGCAAGCATTAAGCTTGTGACATATCAATTATATATAATTTACAGCTAAATAAGAAAGTAAAGACCATAATTTTTCATCATAACCAGCCCACAAGAAAATCATTTCTCCACATAAACCTCGGTAAAAGCAACAGAAGGCAATATATTACACCATTCTATGTCCAAGAAACATCAATATCAAGCAATCCAATATTTCGAAAATTCTAAGGTGATCATAGTTGAAATATGATCACCAAAAATGTGGGGCCACAATGAATATGAGCCACAAATTTAGTATGGCCCACTTTTATTTTCTTTATCTCAAAAATATTTTTAATATTTCTGAAAATACCTTAAATTAATTTCTAAAAATACCTTAAAATAATTTCTAAAAATTCCAATAATAAAAATTCCAATTTTTTCTCTCTCCTCTAATTCCTCTCCCCCTATTCTCTCTCTTCCCTTGTTTCAAGACTTCAACTCCTCTGCTCAACCTCAACCACCGTCCTCCCCGTCGGCATATCCCCTTCCCGCCGACATCAGCAAAACACTCAAACTTCGTCGCCGATATCACGTGCAGCACCGGAACTGAAATTCTCTCTCCTCCCCTGCCCTGTCTCTCACCCTCGCTGCTCTTCTCTCCCCTCCTCTGTTCGCATCTTAGCCCTTAGGTCATGTCCTTAAATCAATCCATACAGCGTCAAGTACGAGGAGATTGGTCGTCGTCGGCGTTGTGCGAGTAGATTGGTGTCGCACGAGGAGAACGACACGAACATGTCGAGAGTGCCGACGTCACCGTCGCCGGAGATGACGCGCACGAGTGCAAGCAAGTGTTTGTAGAGTTAAGGAGCGCCGAAGCGGCAGACGACGGACCAGACGGAGGAGGTAGGGCGGAGATCTCTTGGACGACGGCGGAGGAGCACTGGTGTTGAGATTTCCGACCACTAGGGGCGTATACATGCTGGTACAAGGGGTATAGTTGTACCCATATTTTTGGAAAAAAATAAATAGAATATTTAAAGCTGTATAAAATGTTATGTAGATATTGTACAGTTATTGAGGCTCGTCTAGCTGGTTACGGATGCGGAAGTAGTACAGTTGGGTATGTGTTGGAGGTCTTGTGTTCAAAAATGAAATCATCAAACTTCGATTTTTTTTTTGGGCTCGTATACACGAGAAGTAGGACTCCAGATCTATACTCCAAAACAACATTTTATTGTTCCTTTTTCCTCCTTAATTTTGTTTATCTTTTGTATATATAACAAATACTTCTAAACTATCCTTCAACTTAATATTAATTCGAAACTTTCAGCATTGACTAATTATTTTTATAAACCATTTTTTATTAATTGGAATTTTTTAATCTTATTACATATAAAAAATTACAATTTTTTTTCTTATAGATACTTTAATTTTGTGGTACACCTAGAAAATATAATTACCATTAATTCAAAAGAATGAGTTTATCTTTCATAAAAAGAGAAGTTGTGCAATCAAAATGTTGTTGTACAATAAATATATGTAATTTACTGAAAAAGAATAAATCTCATGAAAATACTTTTGCTACAAAACTAGAAATTTTGATACTAGAAAAATAAAGTAACGATAATTTTGATATTAGAAAAATAAGTAACTTTTTATCTTTTGTATTATACTAGAAATACTCAAGCATTTAATCAGGTGGATGATGATATTCGCATTAATGATGAGAAGGAGTGTTCACTAAATGACATGAAAATTATTTCCAATAATCATAACTCGTAATATATATATTTTGTTTACAAAATAAAAAACTAATTTCTCTACAAACAGACATCTATTAGGCAAAAATTTCGTTAATTTACATACAATATAAGTTCAGTACATTTGTAATTTGAGCATTATAGAGTAATAGAGCATTCAGAGCATTATAATTTTAGTATTCTCATCGAAAAATATAATAGTATGGAAGAAATATTATTAAAACTATATATATATATATATATATATATATATATAAATGGGACTCCAACTACTAGTAAATGGGACAAGGTGCAACCTCCAAAGTCGTGGACGTATATGTAAGCAATAGGTTTAAGCAAAAGAACGAGAATGTTTTGTTTTAAGAAGTAGATATGGTCATGTCATATTGAGTTTTTAATCAGTTAGAGAAGCAGATAACGATGACAAAATGATGATCGAGAAGATGGAGCATCTTTAAGCTCTAATGACTAATGCATACATTAATTAGAAGATTCTATTGGTCAGTTTTAGGAGGGAACTATAAACCTCCCCAGTCTCCACGCTCTGTAACACGGCTATATTTGGTTAGATAAAACCTTCTAACCACTACTTTGAATGAAATAAGACGAGGGATGAAGTTAGTGTATTTCGGGAATGCTTTAATATTGTTGATGGACCAATTTGGGAGAGAAATGATCAATAAACCCTCCCCCCTCATGCTTTGTATCATTGCCATATTTAGTTGGATGAAATCCTCTAACCATTACTTTGAATAAAATAATGTCATAGAATCACCATTGGTGTCTCCTAGGAACAAATAACCATTGCATTAGTCGAGTTCTAGGACATGACCCAATATATTAGGCTTAGGACATAACCTAGGAATGAATAGCCATAGAATTGGTCGATTTCTAGGACATGACCAACATTTTAGGCATAGGACATGAGCTAAGTTCCGTTACAACATAACAATCTCTCGCACCAATTCAATACCATGATCATGACTTAATATAATATAATTTTGAGACAAATTATCAACAAAACCCATCATGCTCCGTATCATGGTCATGTTTGGTTGGATGAAATTCTCAAACCACTAATTTGCATGAAATAATGTCATAGAATCATCGTTGGTGTCTCATAGGAATGAATAGCCATTGCATTGAGCGAATTTTAGGACATGACCCAGCATTTCAGGCTTAGGACATGACCTAAGTCACGATTTCTCAAAAACTAAACCAATCATCTCTGGACACCAAATGGTCCTGAGAGACCACTGTATTATAATCATGAGTTAATTTTGTTGTAGTAATTTGATAATCATTCTAACTCATGAACAAACCAATCTCTGACACTAAATGATCTCGAAAGATCCATGTCTTATAACAACGAGTTAAGTTTCTTGTTATTAATGAACAAACAAACCTTTCACTCCAATACCATATGGGTTACGTTGAGGACATGAGGAATAATTCATTATAGCATACAATCTCTCTCACAAATACCGTAATTATAGCTTACTATAATATAATAGGAGTCAATAATGATAAAATATTATAACAATAGTATGACTATAATTTAGGCTTATAATGACCTAAGATGCAATTATTCGGAAACTAAATCAATCTCTAGCACCATATGATCCTGAGAGACCCCTGTCTTTTAATCATTAGTTAAGTTTGTTATAGACATTGACCAGTCATATAAATCGTGAAGAAACCAATCGATCACTCCAATACCATATGTGTAACTTTAAGAACATGGCAATCTCTCGCACCAATATCCTAATCATGCCTTACTATAATATAATTGGAGTCAATAATGATAAAATGTTATAATAATAGTAGGACTACATTTTAGGCTTAGGACATGACCTAAGATGCAATTATTCGAAAACTAAACCAATCCCTGACCCCCCAGGATCCCGAGAGACCGCTGTCTTATAATCATTAGTTAAATTTGTTGTAGACCTTGAACAATCATCCTAACTCGCGAAGAAACCAATCGATCACTCCAATACCATATGGGTTACTTTAAGAACATGAGCAATCATTCATTAGATCATAGCAATCTCGCGCACGAATATCATCATAATCATGACTTAATATAATATAATTGGACTCAATAATGATAAAATATTATAACAATAGTATGACTATATTTTAGGCTTAGGACATGACTTAAGATGCAATTATTCGAAAAATAAACCAGTCTCTGACACCATATGATCTCGAGAGACCCTTGTCTTATAATCATTAGTTAATTTTGTTGTAGCCATTGAATAATCATCCTAACTCATGAAGAAACCAATCTCTAACGCCAATACCATATGAGTTATTTTAATGACACGAGCTAAGTTTCATTAGAATATAGCAATCCCTTGCACCAATACCGTAATTATGACATACTATAATATTATTGGAGTCAATAATGACAAAATATTATAATAATAGAAGGACAATATTTTAGGCTTAGGAGATGTCCTAAGATACGATTATTCATAATTTAAACGTATATCTGACACCAAATGATCTCGAGAGACCCTTATCTTAAAATCATGAGTTAATTTTGTTATAGTCATTGAATGATCATCTAACTCATGAAGAGATCAATCTCTCACTCCAATGCCATGTAGCTTACTTTGAGGACAAATACTATGTTTCATTTGAACATAGCAATCTCTCGCACCAAAACTGTAATCATGACTTACTATAATATAATTGGAGTCAATAATGAACAAATATTATAACAATAATAGGATTATAATTTAACTACTTTCTATTCATAAACATTGTTGCTCCGGATGTGACAATTTGGGAGAAAACTAGGTAAAATATGACTATTAAGACCCCTTCCGACTTAGTAAGGATTAAACCCTTCGAACATATAGTAGCTCAACATGGGGTAAGGGAAGATGGATGATGTTATTGTATGACACTAATTATCTAGTATTGTTTATTGACCAATTTGTAAGAGAACCATCGAGACGAATGATTTACAAAACCCCCCATGCTTCATGCTCTGTATTATGATCATATTTAGTTGGATGAAATACCATTGGTGTCTCATGTGTATCAATAGCCATTACATTGGTTTATTTTTAGGACACGACCCAACTTTTTTTTTTAGGATATGACCTAAGATGCGATTATTCTAAAACTAAACCAATCTTTGACACCATATGATACCGAGAAACCCCATTGTCTTATAATCATTAGTTAATCTTATTGTAGACATTGAATAATTTACTTAACTCGTAAATAAACCAATAGATCACTCTTATACCATATGGGTTACTTCAAAGACATAAGCAATCATTCATTAGAGTATAGCAAACTGCTGCACAAATACTGTAATCATGACTTACAATAACATAATTGGAGTCAATAATAATAAAATAAAATGACCATAATAAGACTATAATTTAGGTTTTGGACATGACCTAAGATATAATTATTTGGAAACTAAACCAATCTCTAGCACCTTATGATCCCGAGAGACCCCAGTCTTATAATCGTTAATTAGTTATTTTTGTTGTAAACATTGAACAATCATCCTAACTCGTGAATAAACCAATCTCTCACTCCAATACCATATGAGTTACTTTAAGGACATGAGTAATGATTCATTAAAGCATAGCAATCTCTTGCACGAATATCGTAATCATGACTTAATATAATATAATTGGAGTCAATAATGATTAAATATTATAACAATAGTAAGACTATAATTTAGGCTTAGGACATGACCTAAGATGCAATTATTCGAAAACTAAACCAATCTCTGACACCTTAAGATCCTGAGAGTCCCCTGTCTTATAATCGTTAATTAGTTATAGCAATCTCTCGTGAACATTGAACAATCATCCTAACTCGTGAAGAAATTGATCTCTCACTCCAATACAATATGAGTTACTTTAAGGACATGAGTAATTATTCATTAAAGCATATCAATCTCTTGTACGAATATCGTAATCATGACTTAATATAATATAATTGGAGTCAATAATGATAAAATATTATAACAATAGTAAGACTATAATTTAGGCTTAGGACATGACCTAAGATGCAATCATTCGGAAACTAAACTAATCTCTGGCACCTTAAGATCCCGAGAGTCTCCTGTCTTATAATCTTTAATTAGTTATAGCAATCTCTCGTGAACATTGAACAATCATCCTAACTCGTGAAAAAACCGATCTCTCACTCTAATACCATATGAGTTACTTTAAGGACATGAGTAATGATTCAGTAAAGCATAGCAATCTCTTGTACGAATATCGTAATCATGACTTAATATAATATAATTGGAGTCCATAATGATAAAATATTATAACAATAGTAAGATTATAATTTAGGCTTAGGACATGACCTAAGATGCAATTATTCGGAAACTAAACCAATCTTTGGCACCTTATGATCCCGAGAGACCCCTGTCTTATAATCGTTTATTAGTTATATTATTTGTTGTAAACATTGAACAATCATCCTAACTCGTGAAAAACCAATCTCTCACTCCAATACCATATGTGTTACTTTAAGAACATGAGTAATGATTCATTAAAGCATAGCAATCTCTTGCACGAATATCATAATCATGACTTAATATAATATAATTGGAGTCAATAATGATAAAATATTATAACAATAGTAAGACTATAATTTTGGCTTAGGACATGACCTAAGACGCAATTTTTCAAAAACTAAATTAATCTTTGGCATCTTATGATCCTGAGAGACCCCTGTCTTATAATCGTTAATTAGTTATATTATTTGTTGTAAACATTGAACAATCATCCTAACTCGTGAAGAAACCAATCTCTCAATCCAATACCATATGAGTTATTTTAAGGACATGAGTAATGATTCATTAAAGCATAGCAATCTCTTGCTGGGATATCGTAACCATGACTTAATATAATATAATTGGAGTCAATAATGATAAAATATTATAACAAAAGTAAGATTATAATTTACGTTTAGGACATGACCTAAGATGCAATTATTCGGAAACTAAACCAATCTCTGGCACCTTATGATCCCGAGAGACCCCTATTTTATAATCGTTAATTAATTATATTTGTTGTAAACATTGAACAATCATCCTAACTCGTGAAGAAACCAATCTCTCACTCCAATACCATATGAGTTACGTTGAGGACATGAGGAATGATTCATTATAGCATACAATCTCTCTCACAAATACCGTAATTATCGCTTACTATAATATAATAGGAGTCAATAATGATAAAATATTATAACAATTGTATGACTATATTTTAGGCTTATAATGACCTAAGATGCAATTAATCGGAAACTAAACCAATCTCTAACACCATATGGTCCTGAGAGACCACTATATTATAATCATGAGTTAATTTTGTTGTAGTAATTTGATAATCATTCTAACTCATGAACAAACCAATCTTTGACATTAAATGATCCCGAAAGATCCATGTCTTATAATCACGAGTTAAGTTTCTTGTTATTAATGAACAAACAAACCTTTCACTCCAATACCATTTGTGTTACAGACATGAGGAATGATTCATTATAGCATACAATCTCTCTCACAAATACCGTAATTATAGCTTACTATAATATAATAGGAGTCAATTAAAATATTATAACCATAGTATGACTATATTTTAGGCTTGTAATGACCTAAGATGCAATTATTCGGAAACAAAACCAATCTCTAGCACCATATGATCCTGAGAGACCCCTGTCTTTTAATCATTAGTTAAGTTTGTTATAGACATTGACCAGTCATATAAATCGTGAAGAAACCAATCGATCACTCCAATACCATATGTGTAACTTTAAGAACATGGCAATCTCTCGCACCAATATCCTAATCATGCCTTACTATAATATAATTGGAGTCAATAATGGTAAAATGTTATAATAATAGTAGGACTACATTTTAGGCTTAGGACATGACCTAAGATGCAATTATTCGAAAACTAAACCAATCTCTGACCCCCCAGGATCCCGAGAGACCCCTGTCTTATAATCATTAGTTAAATTTGTTGTAGACCTTGAACAATCATCCTAACTCGTGAAGAAACCAATCGATCACTCCACTACCATATGGGTTACTTTAAGAACATGAGCAATCATTCATTAGATCATAGCAATCTCGCACACGAATATCATCGTAATCATGACTTACTATAATATAATTGGACTCAATAATGATAAAATATTATAACAATAGTATGACTATATTTTAGGCTTAGGACATGACTTAAGATGCAATTATTCATAAAAATAAACCAGTCTATGACACCATATGATCTCGAGAGACCCTTGTCTTATAATCATTAGTTAATTTTGTTGTAGCCATTGAATAATCATCCTAATTCATGAAGAAACCAACCTCTCACTCCATTACCATATAGGTTACTTTGAGGACATGAGCCAAGTTTCATTAGCACATAGCAATCTCTTGCACGAATGATTTACAAAACCCCCATGCTTCATGCTCGTATCATATTGACCATATTTGGTTGGATGAAATTTCTAACCACTATTTTGAATGAAATAATGTCATAGAATCACCATTGGTGTCTCTTGTGCATCCATAGCCATTACATTGGTTTATTTTTAGGATACGACCCAACTTATTTTTTTAAGACATGAACTAATTAAGATGCGATTATTCGAAAACTAAACCAATCTTTGACACCATATGATACCGAGAAACCCCCTTGTCTTATAGTCATTAGTTAATTTTATTGTAGACATGGAATAATCTACCTAACTCGTAAATAAACCAATAGATCACTCTAATACCATATAATGACAATCTCTCGCACGAAAACCATAATCATGACTTACTATAATATAATTGGAGTCAATAATGATAAAATATAATGACTATAGTAAAACTATAATTTAGGCTTAGGACATGACCTAAGATGCAATTATTCTGAAACTAAACCAATGTTTGATGCATATGATCCTGAGAGACCCCTATCTTATAATCATTATTAGTTAATTTTGTTTTATCAATTGAATAATCATCATAACTCATGAAGAAACCAATCACTCACTCCAATACCATATGGGTTACTTGAAGGACATGAGCAAAGTTTCATTAGAGCATAACAATGTCTCGCACGAAATCCATAATCATGACTTACTATTATATAATTGGAGCCAATAATGATAAAATATAATAACAATAGTAAAACTAAGATACGATCATTCGAAAACCCAACCAATCTTTGACACCAAATGATCTCGAGACACCCCTGTCTTATTATCATGAGTTAATTTTGTTGTAGCTCTTAGTAATCATCCTAACTCATGAAGAAACCAATCTCTAACGCCAATACCATATGAGTTATTTTAATGACACGAGCTAAGTTTCATTAGAATATAGCAATCCCTTGCACCAATACCGTAATTATGACATACTATAATATTATTGGAGTCAATAATGACAAAATATTATAATAATAGAAGGACTATATTTTAGGCTTAGGAGATGTCCTAAGATACGATTATTCATAATTTAAACGTATATCTGACACCAAATGATCTCGGGAGACCCCTATCTTAAAATCATGAGTTAATTTTGTTATAGTCATTGAATGATCATCTAACTCATGAAGAGATCAATCTCTCACTCCAATGCCTTGTAGCTTACTTTAAGGACATAAACTATGTTTCATTTGAACATAGCAATCTCTCGCACCAAAACTGTAATCATGACTTACTATAATATAATTGGAGTCAATAATGAACAAATATTATAACAATAGTAGGACTATAATTTAACTACTTTCTATTCATAAACATTGTTGTTCGGGATGTGACAATTTGGGAGAAAACTAGGTAAAATATGACTATTAAGACCCCTTCCGACTTAGTAAGGATTAAACCCTTCGAACATATAGTAGCTCAACATGGGGTAAGGGAAGATGGATGATGTTAGTGTATGACACTAATTATCTAGTATTGTTGATTGACCAATTTGGGAGAGAACTATCGGGACGAATGATTTACAAAACCCCCCATGCTTCATGCTCTGTATTATGACCATATTTAGTTGGATGAAATTTCTAACCACTATTTTGAATGAAATAATATCATAGAATCACTATTGGTGTCTCAAGTGTATCAATAGCCATTACATTGGTTTATTTTTAGGACACGACCCAGCTTTTTTTTTAGGACATGACCTAAGATGCGATTATTCTAAAACTAAACCAATCTTTGACACCATGTGATACCGAGAAACACCATTGTCTTATAATCATTAGTTAATCTTATTGTAGACATTGAATAGTCTACCTAACTCGTGAATAAACCAATAGATCACTCTAATACCATATGGTTACTTCAAAGACATAAGCAATCATTCATTAGAGCATAGTAAACTGCTGCACAAATACTGTAATCATGACTTACAATAACATAATTGGAGTCAATAGTAATAAAATAAAATGACCATAATAAGACTATAATTTAGGTTTAGGACATGACCTAAGACGTAATTATTCGGAAACTAAACCAATCTCTAGCACCTTATGATCCCGAGAGACCCCTGTCTTATAATCGTTAATTAGTTATTTTTGTTGTAAACATTGAACAATCATCCTAACTCGTCAATAAACCAATTTCTCACTCCAATACCATATGAGTTACTTTAAGGACATGAGTAATGATTCATTAAAGCATAGCAATCTCTTGCACGAATATCGTAATCATGACTTAATATAATATAATTGGAGTCAATAATGATAAAATATTATAACAATAGCAAGACTATAATTTAGGCTTAGGACATGACCTAAGATGCAATTATTCGGAAACTAAACCAATCTCTGGCACCTTAAGATCTCGAGAGTCCCCTGTCTTATAATCGTTAATTAGTTATAGCAATCTCTCGTGAACATTGAACAATCATCCTAACTCGTGAAGAAACCGATCTCTCACTCCAATACCATATGAGTTACTTTAAGGACATGAGTAATTATTCATTAAAGCATAGCAATCTCTTGTACGAATATCGTAATCATGACTTAATATAATATAATTAGAGTCAATAATGATAAAATATTATAACAATAGTAAGACTATAATTTAGGCTTAGAACATGACCTAAGATGCAATTATTTAGAAACTAAACCAATCTCTGGCACCTTAAGATCCCGAGAGACCCCTGTCTTATAATCGTTAATTAGTTATAGCAATCTCTCGTGAACATTGAACAATCATCCTAACTCGTGAAGAAACCGATCTCTCACTCCAATACCATATGAGTTACTTTAAGGACATGAATAATGATTCATTAAAGCATAGCAATCTCTTGTACGAATATCGTAATCATGACTTAATATAATATAATTTGAGTCAATAATGATAAAATATTATAACAATAGTAAGACTATAATTTAGGCTTAGGACATGACCTAAGATGCAATTATTCGGAAACTAAACCAATCTCTAGCACCTTATGATCCCGAGAGACCCCTGTCTTATAATCGTTAATTAATTATATTTGTTGTAAAAATTGAACAATCATTCTAACTCGTGAAAAAACCAATCTCTCACTCCAATACCATATGAGTTACTTTAAGGACATGAGTAATGATACATTAAAGCATTTCAATCTCTTGCACGAATATCGTAATCATGACTTAATATAATATAATTTGAGTCAATAATGATAAAATATTATAACAATAGTAAGACAATAATTTAGGCTTAGGACATGACCTAAGATGCAATTATTCGGAAACTAAACCAATCTATGGCACCTTATGATCCCGAGAGAAATCTATGGCACCTTATGATCCCGAGAGACCCCTGTCTTATAATCGTTAATTAGTTATATTTGTTGTAAACATTGAACAATCATCCTAACTCGTGAAGAAACCAATCTCTCACTCCAATACCATATGAGTTACTTTAAGGACATGAGTAATGATTTATCAAAGCATAGCAATTTCTTGCACGAATATCGTAATCATGACTTAATATAATATAATTGGAGTCAATAATGATAAAATATTATAACAATAGTAAGACTATAATTTAGGCTTAGGACATGACATAAGATGCAATTATTCAGATTCTAATTAAACCAATCTATGACACCAAATGATCTCAAGACCGCCTATCTTATAATCATTATAATTTCATTAAAATTAATAATACTAATAACTAATATAATTTTATAGTTTTTAATTCATATAAATTTCTAACAATAAATAAATAATACTAATTTTTAAAGTTAACTAAACCTATATTACTAGAATTATGATTAACTTAGAATTCGCAAATGAAAATAGTATCAAATTAATCAAAATGACAAAATGAAGGCCATTGATTTGTTAGAATATCAAAATGGAAAAAATCCAACCATTGATCAAAATAGCAATCCATGTGCTTGGTCTAACTCAATGCTCATTGGTCACATAGAGTTAGTCATGGATCCCTCCTTAAATGAGCAAATCTCAGTCCTTCATTAGAGAAAGATGAAATCTGAGCCCTTCATTTATCATTTACTCTTTTGAAAATAAAAAAAATTAACCCTAAATTCAGAAGAGCAAATCTCAGTCCTTCAATCTTTTCATCCAACAGATGTAAACACTCTAAAAACCCAAACCAAACTCTATTATATAAACCCCTATTTTTTTTTTCCCCTCAAACTCTAATAATCTACCCTCTCACGCCTCTTCACTTCTACTCTCACTCCGAACGAATTCATCTGATGCTCTAGCCCTAACTCAGCAGCAAATCGAAATTATCTCTGTTTTCTAACTTGATTTTCACTTCATTTTTCTGCATTTGGTCGATTTAATGTTCTAATTGACAAACTTTGGTTTTTTAGGTGGTGAAAATGAGACTTGACATGGCGCTTCAAGTTATGTATTTCCCACTTTCCTCTATTTTTTTATCAGAATATCTTTCTACTTTTTTAGGATTTCAGTTTTAGAATGTTGAAAATATATAATGTAATTTTATATTCGGATTATGATTCAATTAAGCTTGAAATTTTCATGTTTGATTTATGCTTGTTGGTTTGAATTATTAAACGAACAAATTATGTTAATTGTTATAGCTAGTTAGGGTTTGAGTTTCATGAAATTCGACTTTTCTAAGCTGGAGTTTTCTTGGTTGAAATTCATCTAAATCTGATGCGAATCTTGATATTCTGTGGGTTTCTTTGCTGTAATATGTTTAAAGCGTCGATGGAATTTAGAGATTGAATTGATGGATGAATTTCATGCCATTTAGCGAAGAAGCTGCGGTTTAATGAGACGCCAAGTTGGACGAAGCCGCTGCTCTTCGTGTGATGCAGGCTAAAGTTGAGAAAAGGGATGTGCGCTGTTCAAGGTTGAAAAAATTACATGGGTTGGTGAAGAACTTGGCAGCAAAGGAGCCCTCAGCCCTTGGTCTTGATAGTTACTACAAACAATACTATCTGTGTTTGGCTGCAGCTGCTGCTACTATTAAGTAGTACTTTCACATTCTCCTCATTTTGTTTATAAAAGATTATATTGCTGCTGTCCAAATCATACCACAATTCCAAAGTACTTAATCTACTGTATGTCTGTCTATATTTAGTTTAATTAACCCTAATCTTCTTGTGAGTTGATGTAAACTTGATGCACTCTAACTTTCTTACGCGATGAATTTACATTCATCATGATAAAGAAATTGCTGAAAGGAAATACAACTTATAGAATTTATTTGGGATGCATATGTAGTATTCATGGATTTCATTATTTCTATTGGATAAGGAGGTCTAGAATTCGACTCATGTCCAGTATGAATGAGAACTTTGGCTCTTTGATGATGAAGTTTTAAGGATAGCATCAAGTCACCAAATACTCTATGAGAGTTGCTTGGGATCTGATTTCATCAAGCAGGTGCTCCTTTGTTGACAATAAATAACAAAAAGTTATTTTGCTCCCTTTTAATAGGTCTTCATGTGTAAGCAGCGACTACTTAGACTGTTGCTGGATTGGAGACCCTTCAAAACTTCAACATGATTTACTATTGGAGTTAATAAACTTAGTCAAATACTCAAATGGAATTTGGAGATTGAATTGATGGATGAATTTCCGGCCATTTAGCGAAGAAGCTGCGGTTTAATGAGACGCCAAGTTGGACGAAGCCGCTGCTCTTCGTGAGATGCAGGCTAAAGTTGAGAAAGGGATGTGCGCTGTTCAAGGTTTTTCTTTCCTGTTTTTAGATTTATTTATTTATTTATTATTTTTAGCCTTTTTTTATTTTTTATTGTTTTTACGAATAAGGACAGTGGTGGCCGAAAGCCGAAAGAATAAACGTTGCAGAAGCGAGGCGAAGAGGAAGTGAACAGAGCAGCGGCGGAAGCAAAGGGGAAGCTCCGGCAAAAGTCTAGCATCAACAGATCGAGGGAGGAGGAAGAAAGATCACTTGGGTCATGTCCTTAAAGATTGAACTTTGATTTCAATTTTCGCATATTAGGAAATCTGGTCCTGTATATTCCATATTGTATTAAATTCATCATTAATTACACTTTAGTTGTATTCTACTGAAATTTTCCATATATTATTTGAGAAATGAAATTAATAAGACCTCCAAGTATTTTTTTGTGTGGTTTGAACTTGGCTACAGAATGAATTTGCTAGATGCTTAATTGCAATTAGAAGGTTTGAACATTCATCCACCGTACCGTATTAAACAAAAAAAGATTTAATGAGTTTCGCTAGATGATTTATGGCTGTCATTGAAGGAGTAGAAAGCAATCTAGTTCTGATGATGGAAGAGAGACAGGAAGCATAAGTCCATTGGCTAGAGCTAGTTAGCATAAGTCCATTGGTGAAGGTTTGAAAGAGCTTTTAGATGTTTAAAGAGCGAGCCAGCGAGGAGATTGAGGAGAATTTATGGTCATCTTCACCAATCTAATTTTTTTTGGTTTTAACTTGCATTGCTTCTGTGATTGTGGCCTATGGGAAAATAGTTAGGAAATGTAGCGTCCTTACTCAGTATAGAACATTGTGTTATGTTGTTTACTTCACTTGTCTCACTGATAACAAATTGATGTTCATATTGTTTCTAGTAAAGATATTGATGTTATAATGCGAAAAGAGAACTACAAGAAAATTGACATATTTGACATAGTCCAAACACCATATTTTTTTTGATAAATGCTAAAATTATAATTTTGAAATTATTCTAATATAGAGTATAAAATCTAAAATATTACCCGAACTTTATAATTCTAATTTATTTGTAAGATTAGCAAACTACTCGGGTTTTATAAGAGATTGGTGGAGTTTTCAAACATTCATGTTTTAGGACATATCCTAACCGTGCTTGGGTCATGTCCAAAAAGATTAGCCATGCCCGAAAATTGGCCAATTGAAGTATAATTTATTTCTAAAAGAAACTAATGGTGTTTCTTTGACATTATATTATCGGTTATTTCACCAAATACCCCTGACAAATAAATTTATTCACCAAATACCCCCACTTTTTTTCGAATTCACCATATACCCCTGACCTTTAAAAAAAATTCACCAGATGCCCTTATTGACTAACGGAGTTAACTCCGTTAGTCATTAACCCTAATTAATCCTAAAAAATCCTAATTAACCCTAAAAACCCTAATTAAACCTAGCTAAACCCTAAGTAAACCTAAAAACCCTAACTCTCTCTCCCCTAACCCAACCCCACCCCCCCAACCCTAGAGCCACCACCCAACCCCACCCCCACCAGCCCCCCCCCCCCTCTCCCCTCCCCAAGAGCGACCACGCAGCCCCCTCCCCCTCCCCTCTTCCACCCGACGCCCCACGCAGACCACCCTCCCCGGCCCCACGCAGGCCCCCTCCCTCGACCTCCCCCCTCCTCCCCCTCCTCCCTCCCTCCCTCGCGCTCCCCCTCCCTCGATCTCGTTGGCGCCTCCCCTCCCTCACTCCTTTGAACGAGTCGACGGTTTACGCACTAGATCCGGAGTCATCGATCTCCGGGCGGCGCAAGATCTCCGACGGCATAGAACTCGAGGTCTACGAGAAGTTTGCTTCTCTACGGGCCGGGGGGGGGGGGCTCGGATTCGGCGGGGTGGGGGAGGAGGGGGATTCGGGCTAGGGGTGGTGGGGAGGGGAGGGGGAGGCGCGCTGGCGGGGAGGGGGAGGCGCGGCGGCGGGGGAGGGGGAGGGGGCTGGTGGGGCTTGGAGTTATGGGGGCCGGGGGGTGGTGGGTCAAGGGTGGGATGGGAGGGTGGTGGGCTTGGGGGTGGGTTTAGGGTTAGTTAGGGTTTTAGGGTTAGTTATAGTTTTAGGGTTTTTAGGTTTAATTAGGGTTAATTAGGGTTTAATTAGGGTTTTTTAGGTTAATTAGTTAATTAGTTAACGGAGCACTAACGTCCGTTAGCCATAAAGGGCATTTTGGGTAATTTTTGAAATGTCAGGGGTATCTGGTGAATTTTTTTAAAGGTCAGGGGTATTTGGTGAATTTTAAAAAAAGTGGGGGTATTTGGTGAATAAATTTTTTTGTCAGGGGTATTTGGTGAAAAAACCGTTATATTATTCATAATAGCGGTTAGGTGGGTTTAATTTATACAAAATATAAACACGTTAGTAAGACAAGGGTCATTAATTCTTCTTATAATTGACCAATAACAATATGAATCGTTCCTAAAATATATTAATTTGATTCCTCGTACCTTATCGTATACAATATGATGTTCTAAGGCTTTCATTATATAAAAGTTGATCATCGTTCTCAGAAAGAGGTCTTTTTTAGCATTTGTGCCTTAATTGATTTTTCTAGTTCTTTCGCATATTGGTCAATTTGCAGCTGAAACATATTTTGTAAAGCAATGCTCTAAAAGTTTTAATAAGCGTAAATTACATCATTATTCTAATACATGGGTCTCTTGGGATCATTATATATAAGATATTGGTGGAGTTTTCAAACATTCATGTTTTAGGAAACGTCCTAAACGTGCTTTGGACATGTCCTAAAAGATTGGTCAAGTCCGAAAATTGACCAATTGAAGTACAATACTATTTTTAAAACACAGTACTAATGGTGTTTCTTGGACATTATTTTATTCAAAATAGTGGTTGTATGGCTTTCATTCACACAAAATATAGCAACGTTACAAAGACAAGATTCATTTTGATTACACAACTTAATAAATATTCTTGAAATTGACCAATAGCAATACAAGTCATTCTTAAAATACACTAATATGATTTCCGTTTCTTATCTTATACAAATTTATGGTTTAAGGGTAAAGTTTTATCCGTCTCAAAGTGAATCATCATCTTCTAAGAGATTGGTCATGCCCAAATATTGACAAATTGAAGTACAATTCATTCTTCAAAGACAAGATAATGATGTTTCTTGGGCATTATTTATTTTAAGGTAATAGGAGGTTTATTCCAAAATTTGTCTCAATTGACTTTTCTAATTCTTTCGTTATTGGTCAGTTTATAGTTGTATCGTATTTTGTGAAGAAAGGGTCCAAGTGTTAAAATGAGTGTAAATTAAATCATTATTCTAATACAGGGTTTTTTTTAGATCATTTTTTTATAGGAGAATAATTTTTGTTTCAAACAATCATGTTTAAGGACATGTCATAAACTTGTTTGGGTCATGTCCAAAAAGATTGGTCATGTCTAAAAATTGACCAATACAAGTACAATTTCATGCCTAAAATACACTAATGGTGTATCTTGTACACTATCTTTTCAAAATAGTGGGATTCATACAAAATATAGCCACGTTACTAAGACCCTTGTTATATTATTGCTAATTTTAAGAAGAATTATTAAGACGTATTAGTAATATCGTGGCTATATTTTGTATGAATGAAACTTATTTAACCACTATTATGGATAAAACCCATCTACCCACTTTTTCAAAAAAATAGTGTATGACACTAGAAGAAAAAAAAGGAAGGGCTGCGTTTGTTGGAAAACACAGCCCTTCGTGAATGAAGGGCTGCGGTTTTCAAGGGAACCGCAGCCCTTTTAGTGAAGGGTTGCGGTTACCTAGAAAACGCAGCCCTTCAAACTGTATGAAGGGTTGCAGTTTTAAGGCTAACCTGCAAAACTCCTTCATACACGAAGGGCTGCGTTTTCAGGGATAACCGCAGCCCTTCACATCCCGCCCAAGCCTTTAGTTTTGCGCACAACACACAGTACACACATGCATCCCAAATTTCCCTCGCTCCCTTAGACAAATTTTCCCCCACCCCTCTCCCTCACACTCACTCGCACAGCCCTAACGCCCATCACCGGAGCACCGACCCATCGCCGGAGCACCGACATTGACGCACTAACGCCGGAAACGTCGCTTGAGCAACGCACCATCGCCTGAGCTCCTTCTTCTTCTCTTCTCTCAGCGCACCTTGACGCCACCACCACCACCACTACTGCATTGTCGGTAATTCCCCTCTCACTCTCTCTCCTCTTTTTCATTTCTCTAATTAATTTGTTTTATTTCATTTCTCTTCTATTTTGTGTTGTAAAATGTGATTGTAGGGGGTGGGGAGGGATTGGGGGAGGGTGGGGGTAGGGGGTGGGGGTCTTGGGCAGGGGGTGGGGAGGGCCGTGGAGGCTAGGTAGGGGGTGAGGGAGGGCGGGGGGATGGTGGGCGGGGGTGGGGAGGTCAGGCGGGGGGGGGGGAGGGCTGGCATGGGTGGAGGATGGTTGGGGAGGCTGGGCCGGGGGTGGGGGAGGGAGGGGGAGGGGCTCGCGGCGGGTGGGTGAGGGTTTGGGAGGCCGGGCTAGGGTGGGGAGGGCTGGGGAGGGGGCACGGCGTGGGGGGAGGGTTTGTGTAGTGTATGTATATTTCTTGATATGAGATTGTATGAAAACGCAATGTAATTTAGCTATGAAATCTACAAGTTGTTTGAATCGTCATCATATGCCTAGATACCCGTTCAAGACTTACTCATTAGGAGTAAGTCTTGAATAATCCTCGGTTTGGGACTGTTCTTGGACGTTTGATCTCACTTAGGTGGTGAATGTTTGTCTTCTTTTCAATTCTGAGGAAATTCTTGGCTTATCGTTTCTCTACATTGTTCTCTGGGTACATATGTAGATAAGCAACTATCTACATTGTGTACTTGGAGAACTGTAGGGAAATGCTGCCAGATTTTCCTTAGAATCTCGCTTTACTTTTATTATTCGATAATTAAATTGACCTATTAATTGTTCTACGATTAATAATAACTATATTTTCTTGTTGTAGGGCTTATTGGACACTGCTTGCGATATGTTTGTCACGTAACGAAGTCTACCACTTTGATTCTATGCGTCGACAACGACCACGGTCCTTACTAATCAAATCATTGTTAAATAGGTAACCTAACCGAAACTCAATATATGCGCACTTATTAATATTACACATTATTCATCATCTTTATATATATAAACAGTTAGTACATCTAATCTTATAATAATGTATTGATGTAGTGTGATGAAGCATATTAGTGCAACAGGACTTCGAGCACCAAAAGCTCCTGTTTGGATATCAGTCGAGGTAACATGCCTAATTTATTTGTCCTTATATAGAAACACGTTTTGCCACATACTACACATCTAACATGAATGTCATTGGATGCATCCTTTGGTGAACATTTAGTGTCCGCAATAAGATGATGGACTTGCATGTGGCTATTATGTGTTGAGGTACATGTTCGATATCGTCAACCATTGCACTAACGTCGATGATCTTCAAAAGGTATGTAACTTATTAGTATATGTTAGTTTAGATTAGATCGATTGGTAATAGGTATTAATTGGTTAAGAAACCAAAGTAGCACATGCATATTTTTGGGAACGAAAAGGTCATTTTAGGCCTATTTTTGCCTTTTGCGCTTTCAAATCGTACTTATCGAGTCATTTAACCCCAAATTCATTTTGAACATGATAATATGAGGTATAATGTAACTATTGTGTAGATTTTTAGGCTTGCAATTGTTGTTGGTTGAATTTTGGGAACGAAAAGGTCATTTTAGGCCTATTTTTGCCTTTTCGCGTCCAATTCGTACTTATCGAGTCATTTAACCCCAAGTTCATTTTGAACATGATAATATGAGGTATAATGTAACTATTGTGTAGATTTTTAGGCTTGCATTTGTTGTTGGTTGAATTTCGGGAACGTAAATTTGATTTTAGGCCTATTTTTGCCTTTTCGCGTCCAATTCCTGTTTCTCGAGTCATTTAACTCCATTTTCTTTTTGAACATGATAATATGAGGTATAATATAACTAGTGTGTAGAGTTTTAGGCTTGCATTTGTTTTTGATTGAATTTCGGGAAGGTATATGTCATTTTTAGAACTGCTGACTACGGTAAATGATTGAATTCTTATATTATGTGTTTATTCCTTGGTTGTTTTGCAAGGTTTATATGAATAACACACCAAGTTTGAGGGCCTTCACCATAGACGAATTACATAAAGTTCGGGATAAGTTGGCGTCCCACCTTTGTGATGATTGCTTATGATACATTTTGGTGGAATTCGTGATATAATTAGCTAGATCTACTAGTTGGTATCAATTCTATGTACACTTTTTACATTATTAAATATATATATTTAAAGTTAATTATTACGTTCAAAAACTTGTCATATATTATTGCAATTCGATCGGTTTTTTTTTGTGTCGAAGGGAGGTGTTGGGTGGGGGTGGGGGTGGGGGGGGGGGGCCGCCACGGTGGGCTGCCGGGCCGGTGGGGTGTTGGGGTGGCTTACAGGTGGGTGGGTGGGGCCGGGCAGAGGATGGGTGGGGTGGGGGTGCGGGGGAGTGAAGGGGGGGTGGTGGGGTGGGGATGCGGGGGGGGGGGGGAGTGAGGGGGGTGGGCGGGGGGGGGCGGGGGTGGGCGGGTGGGCCGAGGGAGGGGGAGTGCGAGGGTGGGGCTGGGTGTGGGGGGGTGGGCGGGAGGTGGGGGGGAAGGGCGGGGCTGGGGGGAGTGCGGGGGGCGGGCAGGGCGGGCGTGCGTGGTCGGGCCGGTCTAGCAGATTTATTTTAAAAAAAACATAGCGAATACGAAGGGCTGCGGTTTTAGGCCTAAACCGCAGCCCTTCACTTAAAGAAGGGCTGTGTTTTTGGCCTAAAATCACAGCCCTTCGTACAACGAAGGGCTGCGGTTTAAGCCAAAAACACAGCCCTTCCAGCTAAGAAGGGCCGCGTTTTTTGCCTGAACCGCAGCCCTTCGTTGTGAAGGGCTGCGGTTAAAAACCGCAGCCCTTCTTTTCTATTGAAGGGCTGCTACGGAAAGGGCTGCTGGCCAAAAACGCAACCCTTAGGGCTGTTTTGACCGCAGCTGTAACAACCCATAATTTTGCTCCTAGTTTTTCCACAAAAGTTTCCCCTAAAACTATTATTTTCTCTAGATTAATGATTTTTATTCTTTATACTTTGGGAGCCGAATTATTATTTTATTATATGGTGTGTTAATGTGTGCATTATATTTATATTTATAATATAATTTATAAGAATTATTTTCATTATTAAGTATTTTCAATGTTTAGGCGCGATTTAGGAATTTATCGATTTGTCGCGTGACGGACTTTTGATGCGTGGACCTTTGATGACTTGGGCCGAAATCATCTTGGTGTACTTGGACTTGGACAGCCGGCTATGGGGAGGGAGGAGGAAGAAGTTTCTCTTCTTTTATTTCATTTCTTTTAATTGATGACTCTTGGTAGTTTGTAACCCCCATAACCCTCCTAATCATTTCTCCTAAACCCTTCATTTTTCCTTGCCATAAAATTCTGAATTTTATTAAAAGAAGTTCAGCATCATTCTCATTTAACCCTCACCGTTTTCAAGAAAAGAAAGAGAGAAAAGGAAGAGGAAAAGAATAGAAAGGTTCAACCCGGTTTTTTTTCCTGTCACACCTTCACGAAAATAACCGTAGCCGGATATCTAACCGTTGGATCGTCTTCAAATTTGGATAGAACGTTTATAACATCTTGTTCTTAACTTTGACCGGAGCGATTTAGAATCCGACCTTTGGATCACCGGGAATCATGGTCAGAACAGAAGAGTACGAAATGAGATTTTCAACGTTCAAGAAGAAAACGCCTAGTGACTTGTTGCTACAATTATCGTTCACGGAGGACTTGGATTGCACATATTTTTCGTATTTCTTTAGACTCAGCTCTCCTCCGACGTTCCAGGTAACTAGTAGTTATCTTAGAACCATAGTGATTAGAGTATTATTCGGTATTAGATTATTACGCTAGGAATTCTTTAAAATACTTTTTGAATGAAATTATTGACGAAATTTGACATGAATATACTTGATTCATGCTGTGTGAATATTGTATAAAGAGAAATAATTTTCGTCTGATTTTTAGTATTTATTTGATTTAATTGGTGTTTTGTGCGTTTTTGGCTTATTTGCATGATAATTACTAAACGAATGTTAAAATTACTGAAATTATTTTTCATGGATCATGTTATATGTGTAGTATGCATTCCATGCCTTAGAGCAATTTTTGCCTACTGTTTACCTGTTTATTTAATCGATATATCTGTTTTTGCATTATCACTTCTGTCAGTATATAAATCATGAAAATTATTTATGGAGGCCGAAAAATTCATTTATTTGTATATTATGTATTTCCGTGAGTTTATGCATGTTATGTAAATTTTTGGTAATTTTTGGGCGTTTATTTTTATTTTTAATTATTATATTGGCTTTATTGAGTAAACTGTAAATTAACTTGAAAATACTTTTAGAGTTCGAAAATTATATATATAAATTATACCATGTCAGTAGAGCCATTAGGGTCGTATGATAATTTTTGTGTGATTTTACTGCTCGAACTTATTAGTTTAGTAATTATTATTGGGTTTTTGTTGTGAAATTGAGGATACTCTTTTAAATTATTTGAGGGCTTGTTAGTCAGAAATAATTTGTAATCTATTATGTTCTTGGTTTCTGACTCAATAACTTGTTTTTATTTTTGTTTTATTATTATTTAAGTATTCTAGAATTGATTCACTCACTATATCTTGTTTACTTGATGTTGATGATCACTTGTATTACCTATGAGCTTTATGGTTTTTAGACGCATGTTACTGTTATAGTGATTGTATGATTTCCTTTCATATTAATCTATTTCTGAATCGTGCTTTGATTGCTTTTGTTCTGGAAGAAGTGCTAGTTACTCCCCACTAATTGTGGATTGTTGTTATATATTTTACAGGTTATGTTGATGGGAATCTTCTTTGGTTTTGGGTTCCGGTTGAGTTGTGAGCATTGAAATGATAGTTGTTTTAGGCCTAGACTTTTAATTAGTTTGAGAGTCAGTTTTCTCTTTTAGTTATTACTCTAATTAATTTAATTTATTTATACTATTTAATTATGTTGGTTTATCACTTAGTTATTTAAACGCATTTCTTGTAGTAGTGACATTCCCAGAAGACGATGTTTCCGCCATCGTCCTATTAATACTATTATTATTTCTTTCTTTTCCGCTTTGAAATTCTGGGGTGTTACAGCAGCCCTTCCTTATTTTTCCACTAGTGTGAGAAACACCTTTAGTATATTTTAGACATGAATTATACTTTTATTGGTCAATTTTTAGACATGGTCAATCTTTTAGGACATCACCCAAGCAGGCCTAGGATATGCCCTTAAACATTATTGTTTGAAAATTAAACCAATCTCCTACGAAAAATGATCCAAAGATGCATTAGAATATTGACTCAATTTACACTCTTTCAAGCACTTGGATTCTTTCTTTACAAAATATGGTACAAGTCTAAATTGACCAGTATACGAAAGAACTAGAAATGTATATTGAGACAAATTTTTCCCTTCTTAATGTGACGAGGATTCAGTTTGGTACGAATGAACCCTTAGACCGTTAATTTATATGCGTTAAGATACGAGAAATCACATTAACGTGTTTAAAAATGATTTGTATTGTTATAGGTCAATTCCGGGAAAAAATATTAAGAGAAATGATAAAAATGACCCACGAATTAGTAACGTGGCAATACTTTGTATGGATCAAACCCATCCACCCATCAAGTTTTAAAAAATAGTGTCTAAGAAACACCATTAGTATATTTTAGGCATGAATTGTACTTGTATTGGTAAATTTTTAGATATAACCAATCTTTTAAGACATTACCCAAATAGATTTAGGACATGTCCTATAAAAAAATATGATCTTAGAACCATTGTATTAGAAAAATGACTAAATTTACACTCGTTCAAACACTTGGAGCCGTGATTTAGTATTATTTAGGTTAACAATATAAACAAGGAGTAATCTAACTTATTTATTTATATGATAAAAATATAATCTTTATCAAATACTTGAAGCCAAACTTTGCATGCTATGAAGTCTTCCGCTCTATTCGCGTCTGGTTTAGTTTCGAACAATCAAGTTTTAGGACATATCCTAAACCTATTTGGGTCATGTCCTAAAAGTTTGGTCATGCCCAAAAATTGACCAATAGAAAATATTTATTTATGCTTTATACATTAGAGCATAAAGACGCCCCATCTTCTCGATCATCAGTTGTCATCATTATCTGCTTCACTACCGGATTAAAACCTCAATATGACATGGCCATCTAGAAGCATATCTACTACTTTAAATAAAACATTCTTGTTCTTTTTCTTAAGCCTCTTGCTTACATATGAGTCCACAACTATGGAGGTTGCACCTCCCCATGTACTAGTACTTGGAGTCTAGGACATGGCCAATCTTTTAGACATGGTCAATCTTTAAGGGCATGACCTAAGCAGGTTTAAGACTTGTCCTTATACATGGTTGTTTGAAAAACTAAGCCAATCTCCTTCAAAAAATGATCCCAATAGATCTTTGTCATCGAATAATGACTTCATTTAAACTTGTTCAAACTATTGGACCCTTTTTTCACAAAACACGATTCAGCTGTAAATTACCCAATATGCAAAAGAATTAAGATAGATTTTTTTATCAAACCCCCTTTCTTATTTTGTCGAGGATTTAGTTGAGGTACGAATGAAACCCTTAGACCGTTAATTTATATACATTAAGATACAAGAAATCACATTAACGTGTTTTAAAATGATTTGTATTGTTATAGGTCAATTTCGGGAAAAATTATTAAGAGAAATGATAAAAATGACCCACGAATTAGTAACGTGGCTATACTTTGTATGGATCAAACCCATCCATCCACTGTTTTAAAAAAATAGTGTCTAAGAAACACCATTAGTATATATTTTAGGCATGAATTGTACTTGTATTGGTCAATTTTTAGATATGACCAATCTTTTAGGACATTACCAAAATAGATTTAGGACATGTCCTATAAAAAAAACATGATCTTAAGAACCCTTGTATTAGAATGATGACTTAATTTACACTCGTTCAAACACTTGGAGCCGTGATTTAGTATTATTTAGGTAAACAATATAAACAAGGAGTAACCTAACTTATTTATTTATATGATAAAAATATAATCTTTATCAAATACTTGAAGCCAACATAGAGATGTGTAAGAGCTACCTTTGCATGCTATGAAGTCTTCTGCTCTATTCGCATCTGGTTTAGTTTCGAATAATCAAGTTTTAAGACATGTCCTAAACCTATTTAGGTCATGTCCTAACTTATTTATTTATATGATAAAAATATACATGATTGTTTGAAAACCTAAACCAATCTCCTTCAAAAAATGATCCCAAGAGATCTTAGTCATAGAATAATGACTTAATTTAAACTTGTTCAAACTATTGAACCCTTTTTTCACAAAACACGATTCAACTGTAAATTACCCAATATGCAAAAGAATTATGATATTCTTTTTTTTATCAAACCCGCCTTCTTAATTGATTTATAATGGTTAAGGGTTTCATACAACAGTTAATCATCATTCTCAAAATGAGGTCTTTTTTAGCATTTGTATCATAATTGGTTCTTCTAGCTTAAAGTTATCGAATACAAAAATTATACCTTATCATTTTGTTCATTGTACTTGTGTTGGTCAATTTTCAGACATTGCCAATCTTTTAGGACATGACCCATGCAGAGTCATGACATGTCCTTACACATGATTGTTTGCAAACTAGACCAATCTCCTATAAAAATAATCCAAAGAGACCATTGTATTAGAATAGTGGCTTAATTAACACTCGTTTAAACACTTGAACACTTTCATCACAAAATACGATACAATTGTAATCTGACCAATATATGAAAGAACTACAAAACGTCTATTAAGATAGATTTATACCTTCTTAGTACGACGAGGATTCACTTTGGCGCGGATGAAACCCTTAGACCATTAATTTGTATACGATAAGATACGAGGAATCCTTTTGTGTATTTTTTAGCTAATTTTGGGAAAACTATATCGACGGATGATATAACTGACCTTTATCTTAGTATAATGCCTATGTTTTTGTATGGATGAAACTCTCTCATCACTATTTTGAAATAAAAATGATGTCCAAAAAGCATCGTTACTGTCATTTAGGATATAATTATACTTATTTTGGCTTCAAATATTCAATAAAGATTATATTTTTATCATATAAGTAAATAAGTTAGGTTACTCTTTATTTAAATTATTAACCTAAACACAACTAATTATAATTATCTCTCGTATTATTATAGACCATTTATTCTCATACATGGGTCTCTTGGGATCATTATTCATAAGAGATTGGTGGAGTTTTCAAACATTCATGCTTAAGAACACATCCTAAACATGCTTGGGAGTTGGGACATGTCCCAGAAGATTGGTCATATCCGAAAATTGACCTCTTGAAGTACAATATTATTCTTAAAAGACACTAATACTGTTTTTTGGATATTATTTTATTCATAATAGTGGTTGTATGGGTTTCATTCGTACAAAAACGTTACAAAGACAAGGGTCATTTTGATCATAATAGTGGTTGTATGGGTTTTATTCATTTTGAACGAGTGTAAATTAAGTCATTTTGTTCGGATCATGTTTTAGGACACGTCCTAAACTCTGGTTATGACCTAAACATGCTTGGTATAGTTTCCAAACAATCATATTTTAGGAATTATCCTAAAGATTGGCCATTCCAAAAAAAAAATTGACGAATATAAGTACAAATATTTCATTCATACAAAATATAGTCACGATGTTACTAACACAAGGGTCATTGAATTGCATTATAGGTCTTAATAATTATTCTTGAAATTGGCCAATAACGATACAAATTACTCTTGCGATACACCAATATGATTCCCCGTATCGTTTCTTATACAAATTTACAATCTAAGGGTATGTTTTTATCCTTCTCAAAGTGAATCATCATCGTCTAGGAGGGGTTTATCCAAAATCCGTCTTAATATATTTTTCTAGCCTTTTCGCATATTGGTAATTTTACGGTGGATCGTATTTTGTGAAAATAAAGGTCCAAGAGTTTGAACAAATTTAAGTCACGTCACTATTCTAAAATAGGGGGTCTATTGGATCACTTGTTATGAAAGATTAGTTTAGTTTTCCAAACAATCATAATTTAGGACATGTCCTAAACCCGCTTGTGTCATGTCCTAAAAGATCGGTTATGCCCAAAAGATGACAAATTGAAGTATAGTTAATCCCTAAATGATGGTGGCTCTTGGACATTATTTATTTCAAAATAATGGTGAGAGAGTTTCATCCATATAAAATATAGCCATTATACTAAGACAAGGGTCATTTTGATCATCCATCTATAAAGTTCTTCCCAAAATTGGCAAGAAAAAAATACACAAATGGATTCCTCGTATCTTATCGTATACAAATTTATGGTCTAAGGGTTTCGTCCGCTCCAAAGTGAATCCTTATCGAACTAAAAAGGGATTAATTTGTCTTAATAGACGTTTCTAGTTCTTTCGTATATTAGTCAATTTACAACTATATCGTATTTTGTGAAGAAAGGGCCCCAAGTGTTTGAACGATTGAAATTAAGTCACTATTCTAATACAAGGGTCACTTTGTATCTTTTTTTTTGTAGGAAATTGGTCAAATTTTCAAACAATCATCTTCAGGGACATGTCCTAAGTCTGCTTGGGTCATATCCTAAAACATTGACCATATCTAGAAATTGACCAATACAAGTACAATTCATGTCTAAATAAACTAATGGTGTATCTCGGACACTTTTTTTTTTCAAAATAGTGGCTGAATGGGTTTGATCCATAGAAAATAAAGTCATGTTATTAAGACCATTAGTATACAAAATTTGTATGGATCAAACTCATCCACCCACTATTTTCAAAAAATAGTGTTTGAGAAACACCATTAGTATATTTTACTTGAATTCTACTTATATTGGTCAATTTTTAGACATGGCCAATCTTTTAGGACATGTCCTTAAACATGATTGTTTTAAAATTAAACGAATCTCCTACAAAATATGATTCAAAGAGAGTGTTACATTAGAATATTGACATAATTTACACTCTTTCAAACACATGTAAATGATCCAATAATTTACACCAAATATTCATTCACTCAAAACATCAATTATATTATAACGTCCTTGTTTTAATAGCTCTTAAATTTTCAATCAACATGTTTCGTGACGAGTAAACTACGAAAATTCCAAAATATATACACCAAAAAGTTCCATAAACCAAGAAGATGTAGATCAATTACACGTCCTAGTGAAAATCCACGCTATCTTCAAATTCCTCCTCATCTCGCTTGTTAATAATGTACACATGTGCTCCGCCACGTACTAGAAAACACAAAAGTTTATGAATTAAAAATGGAATCCAATCAAATAGAACCAAATGCACTACTTTAGATTAAAATATAATTACTTGGTTCCATAATATCATCTTTCACACAAAAATCGAGCAAGTAGATTTTTGTTTTGTTTTTAGTCATATAGAGAACCCAAAAATAGTAATCCGAAATTTATTCCAACCTCTCTATTCAAAACAATTCAATCTAATTTTTTCCAATATTATTTTGCTTTGTAAATTATGGAATTTACCCTACAAAAAGATGATTCAAAGAGACACTTGCATTAGAATTATTGACTTAATTTACACTCTTTCAAACAATTGGTCCCTTTCTTCACCAATACGGTACAACTCTAAATTGACAAATATATGGAAGAACAAGAATTGTCTATTGAGACAAAAAATTTCCCTTCTTACTGTGCAAGGATTCAGTTTAGTACGAATAAGACCCTTAGACCATTAATTTGTATACGTTAAGATACGGGGAATCACATTAACGTGCGTGGTTTAAGAATGATTTGTATTGTTATTGGCTAATTTTGTTGAAAACTATTAAGAGAAATGATAAAAATGAATGGATCAAACCCACCCACGCACCCACAATTTTTTTTAAAAATAGTGTCTCGAGAAACACCGTTAGTATATTTTAGGCATGAATTGTACTTATATCGGTCAATTTTTAGACATGGTCAATCTTTTAGGACATTACCTAAGCAGTTTTGGACATGTCCTAAAACATGATTGTTGGAAAATTAAACCAATCTCCTACCGAAAATAGTATGACTAAAAGGAATACAAAATCATATTAATTAAGTACTCTTGGATTATTAATATATTCTATCTAATAAGGAATTGAATATATTTGATAGAGAATATATTTAGGTACGATTTTCTCATCGTTTTAGGATATAATTTGTATAGATCTATCATTATATAGTACTAACTATCGACACTCATACTAATCCATGTTCAAAAAACTTCTAACATTTAGTTGGTAACTTAATTAGAATGATGTTCACTTATGCTCCATCATGGTCTAAATTATCTTCCACAAAACGTAAATAATAATTATTATTATTATTATTATTATTATGATGATGATGATGATGATGATAATAATAATAATAATAATAATAATAATAATAATAATAATAATAATAATAATAATAATAATAATAATAATAATAATAATAATAATAATAATAATAATAATAATAATAATAATAATAATAATAATAATAATAGAAGAAGAAGAAGAGTAAAAACTATAACCATGATTAATTTTTTTTAAACCCGTGACCCAAACGTCTAAGAAAGACCTTTGAGCCATGGCTCAAACGTCCACATATCGCGTTTAGGTCCTTTGGATGTTTGATATTTTTTTTTATAAAATATTATCTTTAATTTAAAACGAATCATAGTTGACATAAAAAAAAGTTTATTATGTATGTTAGCCATCATAAAAACGAAATAATCTATGTTATACAAGTATGTTATTACCTTGTTTTTGTTTATTGGATTTACTCCGTTTTTCCCGCTAGTAACCTTTTTCGCCTTTCACGTGCATTGCTAGTTTGTTCTTCATCCATTGTTGGAGCACTAACAATGTACCCTTGAAACCGTTGAATATGATTGTGATTCCTAAACTACTTTGGCTTGATTATTTGAGTGTTTTATGATTAGAGGATTGGTTGTGGTAGTAAATTATGGTTGACTAAAGAACAATATATACCAAAATAAAGGAGATTCTTTATCAGATCATATATGTGCATGAAATCGGGAATTATAATTGGCATTGATTACGTATAAATTTATATTATATTTTGATTTTACCTTCCTCATATAACATATATATTGATACTGATTTTACTTTCCCCATATAACATACATATTGATATGCAAGAAATATTTTAGTATTATAGACTTTACAATTATGTATCCTACCCTATAAAATGTAATGATTACACCCTACATAAATAATATATAAATTTTTTAAAACCACTAACCGTATTAACACATGTTGGTGAGTTAAGCGAATTGTGAACTGTAATACCTAATCAATGTGAACTCTCTCTTCATATATATAAAGTGAACTCTCTCTTCTCTAATCAATGTGGGACACTCACATGTGGTATGCACTATACATAATAGCTTCAACACTCCCCCTCACATGTGAGGTCCCTTTTTTCAATTGGCCCAGAGTAAATTAATGGACCCATCTATGGGTCTGGCTCTAATACCATGTGAAGGAAAATATCTTGCCTTACCTTCATTAAGAGATAACAAATAATATATATACACCCTAAACTTCATATGTGGGCTTAATTACATGCTTAAGTTTAGCCCAAGATAAAATACATAAACTAACACAAAACCTAATACAAAGTATAATTATATACAAGGTATATAATCCCAATAACCCCCTCAAGTTGGAGCATGGAGATCACAAATGCCTAACTTGCTAAGGAGATAATCAAATTGTTGTTTTCCCAAGGCCTTAGTGAAAATATTCGCCAATTGCTCATGAGTAGGCACATGGGGCGGATGTATCGTACCATCTAAGATAGCATCACGGAGAAAATGACAGTCGACCTCGATATGCTTTTTTCCGTTCATGAAACACGGGATTTTGACCCATGAATTAGTAACGTGGCTATACTTTGTATGGATCAAACCCATCCACCCACTGTTTTAAAAAATAGTGTCTAAGAAACACCATTAGTATATTTTAGGCATGAATTGTAATTATATTGATCAATTTTTAGATATGGCCAATCTTCTAGGACATTACCCAAATAGATTTAGGACATGTCCTATAAAAAAATATGATCTTAAGAACCCTTGTATTAGAATGATGACTTAATTTACACTCGTTCAAACACTTGGAGCCGTGATTTAGTATTATTTAGGTTAACAATATAAACAAGGAGTAACCTAACTTATTTATTTATATGATAAAAATATAATCTTTATCGAATACTTGAAGCTAAAATAGAGATGTGTAATAGTTACCTTTGCATGCTATAAAGTCTTCCGCTCTATTCGCGTCTGGTTTAGTTTCGAACAATCAACTTTTAGGACATGTCCTAAACCTATTTGGGTCATGTCTTAAAATTTTGGTCATGCCCAAAAATTAACCAATATAAGTAACTTATTTATGCTTTATACATTAGAGCATAAAGACTCTCCATCTTCTCAATCAACAGTTGTCATCGTTATCTGCTTCACTACCGGATTAAAACCTCAATATGACATGGCCATCTAGAAGCATATCTACTACTTAAATCAAAACATTCTCGTTCTCTTGCTTAAGCCTCTTGCTTACATATGAGTCCGCAACTATGAAGGTTGCACCTCCCCATATATGTACTAGTACTTGGAGTCTTTTAGGACATGGTCAATCTTTTTGACATGGTCAATCTTTAAGGGCATGACCTAAGCGGGTTTAAGACATGTCCTTATACATGATTGTTTGAAAAACTAAACCAATCTACTTCAAAAAATGATCCCAAGAGATATTTGTCATAATATAATGACTTCATTTAAACTTGTTCAAACTATTGGACCCTTTTTTCACAAAACACAATTCAGCTGTAAATTACCCAATATGCAAAAGAATTATGATAGATTTTTTTTATCAAACCCCCCTTCTTATTTTGTCGAGGATTTAGTTTAGATACGAATGAAACCCTTAGACCGTTAACTTTTATACGTTAAGATACGAGAAATCACATTAACGTGTTTTAAAATGATTTGTATTGTTATAGGTTAATTTCGGGAAAAATTATTAAGAGAAATGATAAAAATGACCCATGAATTAGTAAGGTGGCTATACTTTGTATGCATCAAACCCATCCACCCACTGTTTTAAAAAATAGTGTCTAAGAAACACCATTTGTATATTTTAGGCATGAATTGTACTTGTATTGGTCAATTTTTAGATATGACCAATCTTTTAGGATATTACCCAAATAGATTTAGGACATGTCCTATAAAAAAATATTATCTTAAGAACCCTTGTATTAGAATGATGACTTAATTTAGACTCGTTCAAACACTTGGAGCCGTGATTTAGTAATATTTAGGTTAACAATATAAATAAGGAGTAACCTAACTTATTTATTTATATGATAAAAATATAATCTTTATCGAATACTTGAAGCCAAAATAGAGATGTGTAACGCTTACCTTTGCATGCTATGAAGTCTTCCCCTCTATTCGCATCCGGTTTAGTTTCGAACAATCAAGTTTTATGACATGTCCTAAACCTATTTGGGTCATGTCCTAAAACTTTGGTCATGCCCAAAAAGTGACCAATAGAAGTAACTTATTTATGCTTTATATATTAGAGCATAAAGACGCTCCATCTTCTCGATCATCGGTTGTCATCGTTATTTACTTCACTACCGGATTAAAACCTCAATATGACATGGCCATCTAGAAGCATATCTACTACTTAAAATAAAACATTCTCGTTCTTTTTCTTAAGCCTCTTGCTTACATATGAGTCCACAACTATGGAGGTTGCACCTCCCCATGTACTAGTACTTGGAGTCTTTTTGGACATGGCTAATCTTTTAGACATGGTCAATCTTTAAGGGCATGACTTAAGCAAGTTTAATACATGTCCTTATACATGATTGTTTGAAAAACTAAACCAATCTCCTTCAAAAAATGATCCCAATAGATCTTTGTCATAGAATAATGACTTAATTTAAATTTGTTCAAACTATTGGACCCTTTTTTCACAAAACATGATTCAGCTGTAAATTACCCAATATGCAAAAGAATTATGATAGATTTTTTTTTTATCAAACCCCCCTTCTTAGATTGTCGAGGATTTAGTTTAGGTACAAATGAAACCCTTAGTTCATTATTGTATACGTTAAGATACGAGGAATCACATTAATGTGTTTTAAGAATCATTTGTATTGTTATTTCCCAATTTCGGGAAGAACTGTTAAGAGGGATGATAAAAATGACCCGTGTTTTTAGAAATAAGTTTTATCATCCTTTGGACGTCGTGTTGCAAGTTTGATCATCTTTCAAATGTTGTCTTACAAGTTTGATCATCTTTTGAAGGTTGTGTTGCATGCTTTACATATATAGTGGTGTGTTAGTAGTGAACTAGTGATTATTTGTGAAAGTCAATAACTTTTATTTTTGTAGTGATTGTTAGTTATCAATATTCTTATACCTCATTGGATTACTCGTTACACAAAAAAGTACCTTGATACAATTTGATTCATTCACCAGGAATAGTCCTATTGGTCTTTATTTACTATGTATCCAAACGAATGATGAGATTACTCATTCAAATTTGGTTGAGCCAAGTGATATCATGGCAATTTAGATTGATAGCCGAACTTTAGTTGTATCAATTATAAACGAATAGTTTTAGATTACTCTTATTCTAGTATGAGTTGAATCATTCTAGTCATAAGCCATGGCCGATACGCCTTTGTTGGACATTTGGTCATGGCCCAAATGTCTGGTTCTTGAATCTTGAAGCGTCGTTCTCATTCTTGAATCTTGAAGTATCGTCTTGTCAAGCCTTCATCTTCACCAGCTAAAAAAACATTTAAACCATGGTCCAAACGTCTTCTTCAGACACGTCCTAAACGTGCTTGGGTCATCTCCTAAAATATTGTCCATGCTCAAAAATTGACCAGTTCAAGTATAATTTTTTTTTCCTAAAAGACATTGCCAATCTTTTAGGACATGACCCATGCAGACTCATGACATGTCCTTAAACATGATTATTTGCAAACTAGACTAATCTCCTAGAAAAATGATCCAAAGAGACCATTGTATTAGAATAGTGGCTTAATTAACACTCGTTTAAACACTTGAACCCTTTCATCACAAAATACGATACAATTGTAATCAGACCAATATATGAAAGAACTACAAAACGTCTATTAAGATAGATTTATACCTTCTTAGTATGACGAGGATTCACTTTGGCGCTGATGAAACCCTTAAACCATTAATTTGTATACGATAAGATACGAGGAATCTTTTTGTGTATTTTTAGGCCAATTTTGGGAAAACTATATCGACGGATGATAAAACTGACCTTTGTCTTAGTATAATGCCTATGTTTTTGTATGGATGAAACTCTCTCATCACTATTTTGAAATAAAAATGATGTCCAAAAAACAACGTTATTGTCATTTAGGATTTAATTATACTTATTTTGGCTTCAAGTATTCGATAAAGATTATATTTTTATCATATATATAAATAAGTTAGGTTACTCTTTATTTAAATTATTAACCTAAATACAACTAATTATAATTGTCGCTCGTATTATTATAGACCAATTATTCTCATACATGGGTCTCTTGAGATCATTATTCATAAGAGATTGGTGGAGTTTCCAAACATTCATGCTTTAGGACACATCCAAAACATGCTTGGGAGTTGAGACATGTCCAAAAAGATTGGTCATATTCGAAAATTGACCTATTGAAGTACAATATTATTCTTAAAAGACACTAATACTTTTTTTGGATATTTTTTTATTCATAATAGTGGTTGTATGGGTTTCATTCGTACAAAATATAGCAACGTTACAAAGACAAGGATCATTTTGATCATAACAGTGGTTGTATGGGTTTTATTCATTTTGAACAAGTGTAAATTAAGTCATTTTGTTCCGAATCATGTTTTAGGACACGTCCTAAACCTGGTTATGACCTAAACATGCTTGGTGTAGTTTCCAAACAATCATATTTTAGGAATTATCCTAAAGATTGGCCATTCCAAAAAAAAAATTGACGAATATAAGTACAAATATTTCATTCATACAAAATATAGTCACGATGTTACTAACACAAGGGTCATTGAATTGCATTATAGGTCTTAATAATTATTCTTGAAATTGGCCAATAACGATACAAATTACTCTTGCGATACACTAATATGATTCCCTGTATCGTTTCTTATACAATTTACGATCTAAGGATATGTTTTTATCCGTCTCAAAGTGAATCATCATCGTCTAGGAAAAGTTTATCCAAAATCCGTCTTAATATATTTTTCTAGCCTTTTCGCATATTGATAATTTTACAGGTGGATCGTATTTTGTGAAAATAAAGGTCCAAGAGTTTGAACAAATTTAAGTCACGTCACTATTCTAAAATAGGGGGTCTATTGGATCATTTGTTATGAGAGATTAGTTTAGTTTTTCAAACAATCATAATTTAGGACATGTCCTAAACCTGCTTATATCATATCCTAAAAGATCGATCATGTCCAAAAACTGACAAATTGAAGTATAGTTAATTCCTAAATGACTGTGGTTCTTGGACATTATTTTTTCAAAATAATGATGAGAGAGTTTCATCCATATAAAATATAGCCATTATACTAAGACAAGGGTCATTTTGATCATCCATCTATAAAGTTCTTCCCATAATTGGCTAGAAAAAATACACAAACGGTTTCCTCGTATCTTATCGTATACAAATTAATGGTCTAAGGGTTTCGTCAGCTCCAAAGTGAATCCTTATCGAACTAAGAAGGGATAAATTTGTCTTAATAGATGTTTCTAGTTCTTTCGTATATTAGTCAATTTACAACTGTATCGTATTTTGTGAAGAAAGGGCCCCAAGTGTTTAAACGATTGTAGATTAAGTTACTATTCTAATACAAGGGTCTCTTTGGATCATTTTTTTGTAGGAAATTGGTCACAATTCCAAACAATCATGTTCAAGAACATGTCCTAAGTATGCTTGGGTCATATCCTAAAACATTGACCATATCTAGAAATTGACCAATACAAGTACAATTCATGTCTAAATACACTAATGGTGTATCTCGGACACTATTTTTTTCAAAATAGTGGGTGAATGGGTTTGATCCATAAAAAATATAGTCATGTTATTAAGACCATTAGTATACAAATTTTGTATGGATCAAACTCATCCACCCACTATTTTCAAAAAATAGTGTTTGAGAAACACCATTAATATATTTTACTTGAATTCTACTTATATTGGTCCATTTTTAGACATGGCCAATCTTTTAGGACATTACTCAAGCACGTTTAGGACATGTCCTGAAACATGATTGTTTTAAAATTAAACCAATCTCCTAGAAAAAATGATCCAAATAGAGTGTTACATTAGAATATTGACTTAATTTACACTCTTTCAAACACTTGTAAATGATCCAATAATTTACACCAAATATTCATTCACTCAAAACATCAATTATATTATAACGTCCTTGTTTTAATAGCTCTTAAAATTTCAATCAACATGTTTCGTGATGAGTAAACTACGAAAATTCCAAAATATATACACCAAAAGTTCCATAAACCAAAAAGATGTAGATCAATTACACGTCCTAGTGAAAATCCACGCTATCTTCAAATTCCTCCTCATCTCGCTTGTTTATAATGTACACATGAGCTCCGCCACGTACTTGAAAACACAAAAGTTTATGAATTAAAATGGAATCCAATCAAATAGAACCAAATGCACTACTTTAGATTAAAATATAATTACTTAGTTCCATAATATCATCTTTTACACAAAAATCGAAACGAGAGATTTTTGTTTTGTTTTTAGTCACATAGAAAACCCAAAAATAGTAATCTGAAGTTTATTCCAACCTCTTTATTCAAAACAATTCAATCTAATTTTTTCCGATATTATTTTGCTTTGTAAATTATGGAATTTACCCTACAAAAAGATGATTCAAAGAGACTTGCATTAGAATTATTGACTTAATTTACACTCTTTCAAACACTTGGTCCCTTTCTTCACCAATACGGTACAATTCTAAATTGACAAATATATGAAAGAACAAGAATTCTCTATTGAGACAAAAAAAAATCCCTTCTTACTGTGACAAGGATTCAGTTTAGTACGAATAAGACCCTTAGACCATTAATTTTGTATACGTCAAGATACGGGGAATCACATTAACGTGGTTTAAGAATGATTTGTATTGTTATTGGCTAATTTCGTGGAAAACTATTAAGAGAAATGATAAAAATGAATGGATCAAACCCATCCACGTACCCACTATTTTTTTTAAAAAAATAGTGTCTGAGAAACACCATTAGTATATCTTAGGCATGAATTGTACTTATATTGGTCAATTTTTAGACATGGCCAATCTTTTAGGACATTACCTAAGCAGGTTTTGGACATGTCCTAAAACATAATTGTTTGAAAATTAAACCAATCTCCTACCGAAAATAGTATGACTTGAAGGAATACAAAATCATATTAATTAAGTACTCTTGGATTATTAATATATTCTATCTGATAAGGAATTGAATATATTAGATAGAGAATATATTTAGGTACGATTTTCTCATCGTTTTAGGATAAAATTTATATAGATCTATCATTATATATTACTAACTATCGACACTCATACTAATCCATGTTCAAAAAACTTCTAACATTTAGTTGGTAACTTAATTAGAATGATGTTCACTTATGATCCATCGTGGTCTAAATTATCTTCCACAAAACCTAAATAATAATAATAATTGTTATTATTATTATGATGATGATAATAATAATAATAATAATAATAATAATGATAATAATAATAATAATAATAATAATAATAATAATAATAATAATAATAATAATAATAACAATGATTAATTTTTTTTAAAAACCGTGACCCAAACGTCTAAGAAAGACCTTTGAGCCATGGCTCAAACGTCCACATATCGCGTTTAGGTCCTTTGGATGTTTGATATTTTTTTTTTTATAAAATATTATCTTTAATTAAATTTTTTTAACGTTATTTTGAATTATTATTAAATCAATAAAAATGATAATAATAACACCATTAACATGTTTGCTTAATAATTATGTTTAAGACATGACCCAAATATGTTGATTGATCAGCCATAATGACACTTTTTAAAGCTTTTATCTCCAAGTGCAGTAGATACGAAAGAAATTTGACCAGCTTATCGACTCTAAATGACTTTATTTAGCCTAAGCACATAGCAATAGATTTAGAATTGCATTTTACGAGTAAACCTAATGACACTTCTTTAGGATATGACCCAAGTAAGTTTATAATATGTCCAATGTTTTAGGACATGTTCTACATATATGTCAAAAGTTAAATGTTTATTTAGTATCAAAAGTATCTAAAAGTTATCAAATACGAATTCAACATATCAAATGTCTATGTTGATTGGTGCATATAACATCTCTAGATACGAAAAGTTAAATGTTTATTTGGTATCAAAAGTATATAAAAGTTATAAAATACGAATTCAGCGTATCAATATGTCTATGGTGCATATAGCATCTCTATCTATTTACAATTCGAGAACAATTGAATGCGCGATACCCTCGCTAACATTACTAGTCATGCCAAGAAACACTCTTATTCGAATGTGACCCATGTTCGATTCCTCTTACAAGCCAACAAAATATAACAATTTTTTTTTTGCTAAAATTATAATTCAACTTCTAGTTAAGTATGAAAAGCTGAAAACCATAAATTACTACCTAAGAAGCTAATAATACTTGATGCTGTAGTAGGATAATAATTGACCTCCCAAGGTACAATGAAAAATTAATTATAAGACTGTTGACTGTTGTGATGGGTCACAGTGTAAAACTAAAGAGCCTTAAGAATGCAAGTTCCTATTCTTGCAACTGGTTCACATTCTGCCATTAAACGCACACAAAACAACTTAAAAAATTTCTCATGTTTCCTTGATAATATGTAAGCATTAATTAGATAATAATTTGGGCTAAGATTTCCTCTATGATGTACTAGGTAACCAACTATTGTAAATTGAACACTTCTTTTTGGAAGTAACATTGCAAACAGCAAACCTAAAAAGAAAAAGTAAAGGAAGAAGGGAGAAGAGGAAAATAACAATAACAAAAAGAACTTGTAGGGTGTTAATAATCCAACCGAGAGAAGCAGTACACTAAGCGCTTACGAGTTCGCCAGTAGAAAGAATTTGATAATCCAGTTACTGCGAATGTTTGATTCACCTGCAAACTTCCAAGGAGATACAGAAAAAAAAAACGAAAAACAAAGAACATCCAAGGAAAAATAACTGATCACTTGTGCTAATCCCCTCTGAATCCTCAAGAGAAAATTCCCAAGAGATGGACAGGAACTGAAAATTATATATGGAATATACAGCAGATCACTTGGGTCATGTCCTGTATATTAGGACATGACCCAAGTGATCTGCTGCTGCCAGACTCTCGCCGGAGCTCGGTGCTCTTCGCCTCGCTGCTGCGGCCACCACAGTCCGAGCCTTCGAGAATTTCACCCTTACTCTTTCTTCCTCTACACCCCGAGTCCCCGACCTATCTTCTTCCCTCCCCCCAATTTCCTCCGCCAATTTTGGTCCCCAATTCGATTTGATTTTGTTGGGTGTGATTGCTCTTGTTTCGCATTAATAGACTTGTGCGCCAGTCCAGATGAGGAGAGATGACAGGAGGAGAGAGAGAGGAGGGGTTTGATTTGAAGCAGGGGAGGAGAGAGAGAGGACGAGGGGAAGAAACCTGGTGTTGGGTTTGAAGCAGGGGAGGAGAGAGAATAAAAAAATACCCAAAATATGAATATATAAAATTTTAATAAATATATGTTCTTTTTTTGGGAATTTACATAATTATTTTAAGTGTTTTACCAAAAATATGTCTGATTTTCAAAAAAGAGATGAAAAAGAAAATAGGTAGGTGAGTTGGCAAAACATGTGGTTCTAAAGCATTTGACTTCTGTTGACTTTAGTGATCATTTTTTTGGTATGATCACTGAAGAATCATCCCCAATATTTACATTGAAATGTAAAGGAGCAGGACCCTAACGTACTAAGCAAAACTTGGAGTTGAAAAGTGAGAAAGGAGTTCCTCTAACCTATATAACTCAATATTCGTTATCAACTACATAAAATTCAGGTGCATGCTTTTGCAAATGATATCCAGCTTCAAGCTTTCTGCTGGATTGAATTAACATTTTCAGATTTCACCCAACAAAAGAGGGAAATCAGTACAATAAAGAGCAGTTACCAGTTTAACACTAACCATGTAAAAAAATCCCCAATATGAAATCAGAAAACTTAAACGTAATTGCAGGTAAAGGAGTGGAGAAAAAATGGAAACTTACCTTTGAAATTCGCCTAAAATGCAACCCTAATTACCAAAATTTGCTCAATTTCTACAAGTAATTGCATCTTTTAATAAGTCCCAAATAATTTCTACAGCTTGTAAGTTGCGAATCTGATAAGAAGATGAAAATTTCCCAATTTATATCTCTCGAGCGCCGCCATCAACATAGCTTTTCAGATCTGTAAATATAGAGCAAATTTGGATGAAAAGGAAAGGGAAACCTGGGACTAGGGACTGAAGGAAGCAAAATAAAAGAGGAACAAGAAAATTTTCACTTACAGCAAATTTCAAAAATTTCAGAAATTTCAGAAACCCTGGCCCGCCGGAGATTCCACAAGCGTCGCCGAAAGTTAACGAGTTTGCAGGTGTCGCAGGAGGTTGAAGAGTTCGCATGCGTCATTGGAGTTTGAGGAGAGAGTGAGCGGGAGGAACTGATGAATGTCGCCGGAAGTTTGAGCCGGAGGAAGTTTGAGAGAGTGGTGAGTGCGAAAATAAGAAAGAGGATTGCGCCGGCGATAGTGGGGTTCGCCGACAAGAGTCGACGGCGTTAAGAGTGACGGGATTCGCCGGAGAGAGAGTGTGAGAGTGAGAGTGACAAGACTACAAGAGAGAGTGAGTAAGGGCTTGAGACTCTAAAAAGGAAGAGGGGGAAAAGGGTTGGTGAACTGGGCCGACGATTTGTGCCGGTTAGCAAGCTCGGCCCGATGCAAATTGTTGGATGCTGAAGTTAATTTGCCTCTATGATTTGCATCGAATGTTGCTTGTCATCCGACACAAATCTTTCTTGCCCCCAACTGCTTTAATTATTTGGGTCGAATGCGGAGAAGAATAGACGCACATATTTCATTATTTGCATCGAATGCCTCTTCCAACCGACGCAAATGATCCGCTCCGCTTCATCTGCGTCTCTTTTCATGTCGTTCGACGTAAATCATGAGACGTAAAATGACATTTCTACTAGTGCTACTTGGAAGTTCCACATATGTTTACTGTTTACCACCTTTCTTTTTATAGTTAAAACAGACATTAATTCCGTTTTGTTTAGGCATCCAGAATCCATTTGGAAAATTCACGTTGTTCAATACTTTTACCCTTTCTAGCTTTAGTAAGTTCCAATGATAATTTTTCAATCTCAGTCCTAAGTTTCTCCAAGTCAGATTTATTTTTATCATACTCTAATAGCTTAACAAAAGCTTTCTTGGAACCACTAGAATTGATATCAAGATTGATCAACTTATAACGGCTAAGTTCCACATTGATTTGGGTGATCTCACTTTTAAAATTTTCAATGTTTCTTTCCAAGACATGTTTTCATCAAAAAGCTCAAAGAAACGATTTTGAACATCATTTCTTATAATGTTCAATCAATCAACGTGTTCCTTACATATTTTAAGAGCTCTTCAATCTGGCACTCAAATTTCTTATTACTCAAAATTGTCCATTTATCATGTGTTTCTACAACTAGTTTAATCAAATTATGTTTAGAAAGAGAGTTTAGATTTCTAGGAATTATAAGTACCTTGCTATCTAGTTCCTCAAGGAACTTGTCCTGATCAGTCTTCGGCATCAAACATAGGTTGGCAACTTTTTCCTTAGGTTATTCCTCATCACCTTCAGAATCACTATCACCCGAAACTGCGATCATAGCCTTCTTTACACCATTATTGGAGTACAAAGGTTTGTATTACTTTTCCTTGTTATATATGCTTCTTGCCTTTGACTTTGCCTTTCTCAATATCCCATTGAGGACATTCTTTAATAAAGTGTTCCATGGAACCGCACTTGTGATAACTAGAGTCCTTTTTGGAACTTGAGAATTTTCTGTTCAAGTTCCTTCCAGAACTCCGAATCCTGTTGAATGCCTTCTTGAACTTTCTTACTAGCATGGTTGCTTCCTCGTCATCTAATTCGGATTCATCAGCCTTAAGTGCCATGCCACGATTCTTGGAACTATCACCATTACTAGTTCCTAGATGTAACTCATAGGTTAACAAGGAGCCAGCTAGTTGTTCTATGTTGAACTTGGTGAATTCCTTGGTCTCTATTAGGGAAGTCACCTTGGGTCTCTACCTCTCATCTTGTGGTAGACTCCTTAAAAACTCTCCTAACCTGTTCATCAATATGGATATTTTTTCCATGAGAAACAAGCTAATTTATAATATTAGTGAAACGAGTAAGCATTTCTTGGATTGTTTCTCTAGGCATCATCTCTAAATGTTCATACTAAGACATTAGAAGATTAATTTTTAAACGTTTTCACTAGTGGAAAAAACATCATCTGATCCAGTCAAAGCAGGGTTTACTGATCCGGTTTTGGGACGGATTAGTTGGGCTAGGAGCGGTTGACAAAAGTCAACTGCTCCGGTTGGCAACCGGATCAGTTATTCATTAACTGATCCGATTTTCACAATAACCGGACCAGTTATATAGTAAGTTGATCCGATTTTAGGTGAAAATCGGATCAGTTAATGAGTAACTTATCCGATTTTCACCCAGAACCGGATCACTGATGCCCCACAAAAAAAATTTGCATTTTTTCATCCTTAATTGATACAAAAACAATTGGATATGATAAAAAGTACTAATACTCATTTTATTATACATAATTGAGCATAAATAATTACATATACATAAAAGATATATTTCAAGTTCTTGATCAAGAGAAATGCTGAAGACAAAGATATAAGCTTTTCAACCAAAAAAAAAAAAGATATTAGCTTGGCACTAAGGCTAAGAATGCTGGTGAGCTTGAACTTGCCAAACCGTGGCTGAATATGAAGGAATATTAATTGCCAGTTGATCATATCTCTACAGCTCCATATCTATGGACGGTTGACAACAGGTCAACCACTGCCAGTAGAAGAATAGTTAGTACTTAACGCAGAAAAAGTAATTGATTTTATGACGCTCAGGAGGTATAGGGGCTCAACGCTCAGGAGGTCTAGGCCCTTCAACATCTTTACACAAAAAAAAGTAATAAACCTGTTAATAGTTAATATATTGTTAAAGAGACTTGCATCACAATACTGAGTGATCAGATAGGGGAGCTGGAGGGATAATGTACCATAAGTAGGTGTTTTGAAAGATTAAACAGTAGAAACTGAAATATCTACATCAAAGTATTATAAGAAGGAGACCAATTAAGAGACTAACTTACAGCTGGAAAATGTATAATACAACTAATTGAGTTTATGACGGTACATTAATATAGGATGAAGACGATGAAGCTCTTTGAACGCAAAAGTAGGAAGATACCCTGAGATGGTGGTGAAGGACGTTCTCTCATGGGGTGGTACTTCTAGATCTGCAAAAAAGAATCAGATAAGCATCAGCCACCTGAAAATTTATTCTTTCTAAACATATAACAAAAATAAGGTTTACTGCATGACATCTGAAATAAAGTCAAACAACAAACAATATTAGAACAACGATCATCTCTCAATACATTAGATAACATTATCAGGAACTATACCTACTATGTGTAAAGATTACAAGGTTCTTACTTTGTTTTCTTCTTCATGTTACTTGTAGTTATAAGTTTATAGTCTGAGGATGGCATTTCACTGAAATTACCAAAACGTTCCTCATAGAAACTCCACAATTCTCACCTGATATCAGCGGCATTCCACAAAACAAATTTCAATCAATGTCTTTATACTAGCTTTGGAAGAAGAAAACTTAAATATGTAAGTTACAAAGGAAAAAAGATTAGGCATACCAGCAAGCCGAGAATTGATATGGCTCATATCTTTCATACATCTCTTCAACCACTTGTTGAACTTTTTGGATAATGGTAGTTTTCCCGTGAACCTAAAGCAATGAAATTGTCAGATAAGCTGATACCCATTTTTCTACAAAAGGGATATTGGGGTGCAGAAACAAAAGGAATCCAACCTGTTTCAGATGCCGAATAGTTTCATAATCACTTGGGACAACATTATAAAACCCTAAGCACATTAGCACGTTCCCACGCGTGAACGGGCCATAACCCTCAATTTGTTTGAGCTTCTCATCCACCTTGTTGTAATTGGACAAGCTAGCTTCAAGGCACAACTCTTCAAGTTGGTCAAGTTGGATTCAGCCTTCAATAACACCCTGTGCAAGTTTCAATATACGAGCGGCTCTGTAGCCAAGACCATAACGCTTCGCTAGATACTTCTCATCAAAGCTTGCTATTTCTATTGGGCTAAATATAATCTTTCTTTATTTTACAACAAAACATTGTATAGAATATTGGATGACATACGGATTATATTATATGTAAATAAAACTTGAATAGAATATAATGACTATTTGAGCTAGGATGTAGTTTGTATGGTAAGGGACAGAAGGTTTTACGTATTCAAAAAATTAAAAGATACAATGAGATGTTAGACGAATATCACAGAAAGAACAATGTTCCACCATCTCCATTAATGTGATCTTTCAAATACCATCAACAACAATAGCAGAAAACTATGGAAATTAGGGAATATCCTACCTCAAGAGATCTAGGAGCAATTCCGATCAGACCAACCATTTCTTCGAGGGATCACATCGATAATTAATAATTTGATTGTTTGCTAGAATTGCAGTCTGCTCGAATACTTTCACAGGCTCAGAATCACCTAAACACAACATGTAAGCATATATTTAAAAGGAAGGAAATAAAAACAAAAAACTCAACCACGGGAAGATGAATAGAAGGGCAAAAATAGTATTGTCTTGTCCAGCAAAGAGACTTGCCTTCAATTGACCAGTGGTAAACTGATGTCTGCATCACCATGCCTAGCATCTTAGGCATAATCCATTCCAGAAGACAACCTAAATAAAGAAATATTACACTATAGCATCTCCATATCAAGGAAGTTAACAACCAACTGCATGACTCAAATATGCTCAATAAAAATAAAAAAGGTTGAGAAAAGCGCTTTGAATCACATTACAGATCCTCTGCAAATTCTCAAAAACAGAACCAAATGCCAAAACACTAAAACCCAATATAGCAGCAGCAAAAGAAACCACACCCCCATTAACAACCACAGATTAACAATTAGTTTTAATATGAAAGTGACGAAGAAGAAATCATGTTACAGAGATAACAATGATAATAATAATATGAAATTTCTTCAACTCCAACAATAAACTGATGACGATCATCAATACACAAGAATAAATATTATAATTTTCAACTAAAATTAAACTTACTTTAACATGAAATGCCGCAATTTTGGATAAAAAAGAGCTAAAAAATGAAAGTTCAGCAGTTAACAAAATAAAATGAAATTAAGGAATTACAAAATGGAAAGAACAAATTCAAGAATCTCAAACCCTAAATGGGCAAAATTGAACATTCCTTTCTCATCAAAACCTAGAAATCTAGAATCACAAAACAACGAAAATGCAAAGTTTAAACACTGAAAAAAATCTGCCATTAACAGAAGAAACAAAGAAGACAATTATACTTCAGTAGTACGGCAAATTAAAAAAAGAGGCAATTTGTAGAGAGAGAACTAAACCTGGAAGAAGAAGAACTGTTGACGAATTGGCTGTGGGTTAGTTGGCGGTGGGGTTCGGTGGTGGTGTAATCCAATGGGGTGGTGGAGCAGCAGCATAACACAGTGGGTTGGTGGAACCCTAGTTCAAGCGCAAGAGTAAGGAGGGAAAAACGCTGGGTGTAGACACATAATCGCGTGTCTCCCCATTTAAGGGCCCGATGACGAAGATATCATTGGCCTTTAATTAGTCCGACCCAAGGGCAAAGCAGTCCGAAGAGCCAAAACTGTTTTAAAAGTGTTAAAACGTATTTTAATAATCCAAAATAGTATTGTATTTCGAGCCCAACTCTTTAAAAAGCCCATTTAATTATTGATTAATAATTAATTATTTTATTTAAATAAAATAAATATTTTCAAATATATTTTTATAATTAAAATCTGATTTTATCTCGTAAAATCAGGATTTTGGAGTTAAAAGATAAAATTAAATCTTTAAAATGCGTTTTATAAAAAAAACAATCAAAACGTGTCAAAAGCAAGGCAGTGTGCCAAGCGCACTCTTCTACGATGCACATGCTATCAATTCTATCTTTTTTTAAAGTGTGTGCCACGTGGGCACGGTTGTTGATTGGTTATGCCGCGTCGCACCAATGCGCTCCCGACACGTGTGTTTGTGCGTCACACAGCCCTTCTCGCGCTGGCGCGGCAATAAATGAAGCGCCAGCCCCGTTTTCCTTATAAATAGGCTTCGATTTTCCGAATTAGAATACGGGTTTTTCCACACTTAACACTCGACTTTTACATTATAAATACATTACGAATTCTCTCCACAAAACTCATACCTTTCAAATATACAAACACAAACACATTCAAATCTACATACTTTCAGACATACATATACGTTCATACTTTCAGGCTTCACGATTGCTCGTCCCGAAGGTTGTCAATTTCTCAGACCCAAGCCACGGTATTATCCTGAGGATCCTTCTATCAATTTATTATTTTTTATATTCTTTACGTCTTCCTTCATAATGTATATCTTTAATATAAAAATTGGTCTTTTGTATATTCTAACTTTTTATTTCTCTTTTCTATTTATTTTCATATATTATTGCATGCTTGCCTGATTGTTCTATGCATGATTTTTATCACCCACATGTTATTAGTGCTAATCAAGACCTAAGGAACTGTTCTAACTAAATCAAATAATATGGACAACCTGTTAGGTTCCCTGTAATTTTGATTGCATAATAACATATCACTAAAAATAGCCTTTTTATGTGTTTCCTGAACCAACCGAGACTAAATAATAATTTCTAGGGTGCATGAATAAATTTTATGGTTATTTTATTGCATACATGAATCGATATTAAGTTTGTTTTTGATGAGGCCATCAATGGGCGAATTTGATTCCTGATCTTATTCGCACCCTCACCCCCGAACGCAATCTTTGGTTCATTTTGATCATCTATGGAGTCAGGATGGGAAAATCTACATTGGATAAGTCCCAAGGTTTCCCAATATCCATTTAGGTTTACGAGTCTTCCTTTAAAGACTTGTTGGCGACTTCAAAAACATTTTCAATAAAACCTTAACAATGGGGCAGTCAAATATGCGCTGACACCGCATAGGCGAAATAAAAACATGCCTACAATTATGCGACTTCACTGGGGAGGATTTTTTTAAAAAAATATTTTTTTTAAATAAGTGGGTGAAACTTGAAAAATACGATTCATACTCTTTTTATACTTTAGAATGACGTACAATTTTGCATATGCATGGCTATTGTTTAAGCCACCATAAGGACAATCTACCTTGCCTCATTAGCGCATGTTCTATGCGTGAGGTCACCCCCGGGGGGTTTGCGCTTTGTCCTTCCAAAACGCTTCCTAAGCGATAGTGTTGGATCTTAGTCATAAGCAAACCTACCCAACCATGGCAGTGTTCTCTTGTTCCTGACTCGAGAACGGGAGTGCGTCTTACACGTGGCAACCTCTTTAAGTAGGGGCACGAAGCGTGGGATCAATCTCTTAGTCATGGACCTTTTCAGACTTAACCTAAACCTGACCGTAGTTTCAAACATAGAACTGGGCTTTAGGTTGAGAACTTTTGCATCCATGTTATATGACATTTACTTGTGATTGCAATTTTGCTTGTTATTAACTTGTCGAATTGTCATTATTATGCGTCGTGCCTAAAAATCGCGTCTAATAAACAAATAAAAGATCGTCAATTAGCTAAATTCTTGCTTAAATCCCCGAAAAACGTGTCGGGGAGTAGTGCGCCAAGCGCATTAAGTTGCGCCTAGCTCACCACTCCCGCGCCAGACGCACAACGTTGAGCCGGGGGCTGCAATGCTGCGTGGCACGCAGTCTGTGCATCGCATGGTTTTCGTCGATTTAGTCGTCGTGGTGGTAGATCCTATGTTTGGTCCGTCTGCATTCGCGTAAAAACATGGTCATTCTAGGGGTCTCACCTAATTAAAAAAATCAGTCTTTCCATGCAAGGTCGAGTTTGTCCTAAATAGTGCATCTAGAAAAGTGGTCATGGTAGAGTTAGAATTATCATGCATGTCTACCTTCTCCCTATTATCCAACTAATCTTCCCTATCAATCCTACCCTACCATATTCAATCAATTTCAAAAACTTCATATTCAATCAATTTCAAAAACTTACATTTTTCAAAATCAATAATACAGCCATTTCTATTCTACCTTTTTTAAAAGCATTTACTACTCATCAGCATACAACACATTAAAAAAATATTTTCAAAATTAATCCATCATATTTTCCTAACAAAAGATAAAAACAAGGGGTCTCTTTCAAAAAACGAATTTCGAAAATTCTAAGCCGATCCAAATACCTCTAATCTAATCCAATCAAACCAATGCCAATTCATTTGCATTCATTCTAGGCCTATCTAAGTTTGAGTCCTTGCATTCATTTTTAGGCCTATATGCATTAGAGTCCAGTTTGCATTCATCCCAGGCCCATCTAAATTTGAGTCCATGCATTCGCTAGTATTAGAGTCCATCTTAGGCCCATATAAGTCTAGTTCATGTCAAAATCTAGGCCCATTTGCATCTTTATGTGAACCCAAATCTATGTCAAGCCCAGTCCAAGTCTAATCCCAGTTTGTTCCATTCTAAGTCCAACCCTAGTCCATTTCCAATGTCAAGCACATGTGCATCTCCTAGTCTAAGTCAAACCTATATGTTAATCCAGTCCAAACTTAAGTCCATTTAAGCCCAATTCATATCGTAGGTCTAGTTTGCATCTCCATGTAGGCCCTAGTTAAGTCCAACTCCTCCCTAAGTCCATAATGGCCTAGTCCTCGAGTTTAGTTAAGCTACTCCTTCCTAAGTCCATAATGCCCCAAATCCCTTAAGTCTAGCGCAGCTGGTCCTTCCATAGATCCATAACTACCCAAATCCTCGAGTTTAGGAAAGCTACTCATCCCTGCAAGACCATAATGGAAACCCTGAAGTCTAGTGCAGCTAGCATTCCGTAAGTTCACTTAGGCAATTTTTGAGTCTAGCCTGCTTAGTCTAATATAAGTTCCGAAGTCTAGTTGTCTAGCCTGTTTGCTCACCTGTAAGTTCAAAGTCTAGTTGCCTAGCCTGCTTGCCTTAAGTTAAGATTCTAGTCTCCCTTATTGTGTAGTCTTTCTTAAAGTCTGGCCTGCTTGCTCACCCATAAGTTCAAAGTCTAGTCTCTCCTATTATCACCAAAACCCATTCGTGGAATCCAGTCTGCTTGCATAGTCCAATCCAGTCCATATCTGCATATGCATATAGTTAGGCCCATGTCAGCATCATGGTCAAGCCCGTACCAGTCCAGAAATCCATAACCATTTCTAATCCTCCATTTCAAAATCATCTCCCAATTCCATTTCCCAATTCAAATTTTCATTTTTCATTTCTCAATTCTCATTTCCTATTTCTCCATTCCTCATTTCCATTTCTCATTTCGAAATTCATTTCTTAAAACCTACAAGCGAGGTCCACTCGATTCTATTCATGATCGGTCGAGAGATTATAACTTTGGAGCGCCTAATGGAGGAACAACTATGAGCCTACTCTAAAGTTCATCAATCGCACTATCACCGGCCACCTCGAGTTCCTTTAGAGTCATGAAGATTACTTTTGACCGCCTTCACAATAGAGGCGCGATCACTTTCATAGGGTCTACCGCCTTCACATTAGAGGCGCGATCACTTCTATAGGGTTACTCCAAACCCTGCACCTAAAAGAAAATTCAAAAGGAGCAACCTACATTTCTACCGCGAATTCCAACGGCATAATTCCATCTGACACCCAGTGTCGAATACCATCAATGCGCTGCGAAACATGATCGATGACAACGGACTTCTAATACTTGCTGCAATGAGAATCAGCATCACCAACAACCCCGTATGCAGTGCATCAACCATTCAACGGGCTAAATCTTTTATTTCTGGTTTCCTAGGATGAGTCAGAGAGTCCTTACTCTAAGCCATTTCTGTCCTTTCCCATCGAGTCTATGTCACTTTAGGACTTCATCTATTATAGCCTTTCCATTTTCATTTCATTTTATTTTTCTTTTTAATTTCATTGGCCTTCCATCATTTTATTTATGCTTCTAATTCAATGATGAAACTTAAATCACCAAATGACTTTGATTAATAAAAAAAATCGAAAAAAATAATAAAATAAAAATGGACATACGTTGGATTATGAGTTATTTCCCTCCATTATTTAAAGAGCCATCATTCATAAACCATCCATCCTCCATTGAATCCAAAAAAAAAATCCCTTAAGCCATCATCCTCCATGATCACTAGCCATATAATCCCTTCAAATCAAAGCTCCACAAATAACCTTCAAGCCTCCAATACCCATAACCAAAAACTTGTGTGCAAGCCTTACTACATTAAAAAAAATCAATGCCAGGCAAAAATAAAAGAAAGTGAAAAAATTCAAAGTGCGGAAAAAGCAAAAGCAAAAGAAAACGCAAAGGAGAAAAAGAAAAAAATGCAAAAAAGAAAAAGCCAAAGGCAAAGAAATAAAAAGTCAAGCTAGGGGGATTGCACACAAGTTCTACCCATTTATTCAAATCCTTCAATCCATCAAAAACTTAACCCATATAGTCCAAATCCATGATCCTACCTTAGCCTAACCAATTGAACCTTCATTAAAGCCATAAACCTTTCAACCTTTTATCAACCTTAATTCTCCAAGGTATGTCCAAGCCTGCTAGGTTGAAAACCCGTAAGGGCGGCCTAGGCAAAAGTTAGGACACACAAAAAATCAATCAATCAGATTTAGAACTACGAATGGTCTGATTCTGCAAGGATATAGGAATCCTCATCTCGAGGTCCGACCGCTTCAATAAAAAATTAATCAAGGTCTAATGATTTGACTTTCTAGAATTCAGGAGCATACTCTTTCTAGATCCCAACATAGACTCGAGTGTGCACCTAGCTACGTCAAATCCTTTTCCCACCTACATCTATATGAGTCACAAATTTAAAGTTTTTATTTTTCAATCCAAACTCTCATTTTCCCTGAAGGACTCTCCGATAATTCCATGGTTTCTCGCGATATTTGACTTTGCCTGTATTAACTCCCCAAAGAAGAATCCCCAGCAAAGAACTAAGAGTGCTCAAGACAGATCACGTACATTCCAATCAAGGCTTATAGTGCCTAATTCAATGTGGTGGTTCCTCCAAATCAAATCAAACTCCCGAAGAGTTGTAATCCGCGGACCTCGTTTACGGATCCCGATTCTTTACTAAAAACAGTTTTCGAAAATCATTTCTGATTATTCTATCTCTCTTTACATATCCAGATTTCTTAGCGTTGTAAAACCCTGACCTTGCATTGCATTACATACATCCTAGTCTTGCATCACCCTGAACTTGCATGACGTGTCATCTTCCTTTGCTTTGCATAACCTCGATCCTTGCATAGCGTCTTATGCATTCTTAGAGAGTCTAAGTTTGCATTTTTGCATCATTATGTGCTTAATGTGAGTTGTTTGCACCTATCTGCTAACATCTTTCTCTTGCAGGTAATCAAATTGCTTGTAGTTATTGTCCTGCCTACTAACTTTGTTTTCCAGACACCGGCGAATATAGATCAGTTCTAAACAGCACAGCATTTAGAAACGTTCTCCGTCCCGACACTGTATACTTTGACTATCGGTATCTTGAACATCAGTCAAAGTGGGGGCTTTCGTAGACACATAATCGTGTCTCCCCATTTAAGGGCCCGATGATTAAGCATACCGCGGTGTTAATTGGTCCGACCCAAGGGTAGAGGAGTACGAAGAGCCAAAACTATTTTAAAAGTGTTAAAACGCATTTTAATGATCCAAAATCTTATTGTATTTGGAGCCCAACTCTTTGAAAAGCCCATTTAATTATTCATTGATAATTTATTGTATTATTTAAATAATATAAATATTTTTAAAGATATTTTTATAATTAAAATCAGATTTTATCCCAAAAAATCGATTTCGGAGTTAAAAGCTAAAAGTAAACCTTTAAAAACGCGTTTAATAAAAAAAAGTCAAAAACGTGTCAAAAGTAAGGCGGTGCGCTGAGTGCACCAGTCTGCACCAAGCGCACAGTCGTGCGCCAAGCCCACAATCCTGAAACGTAGACATGTGTGTCACACAGAGTCGTGCGCCGAGCGCACTCCTCTTTGCGATGCACAGGCTATCAATTATATCTTTATTTAAAGTGTGTGCCACGTGGGCACTGTTGATTGGTTATGCCGCGTCAGGCGCACCAATGTGTGCCTTACACGTGTGTTTGTGCGTCACACAGCCTTCTGCGCCTGGCACAGCTGGTGCGTGAAGCGCTGTTCCGTTTTCCCTATAAATAGGCTTCGATTTTCCGAATTAAAATACGGGTTTGTCCACACTTAACACTCGACTTTTACATTATGAATACATTACGAATTCTCTCCAAAAAACTCATACCTTTCAAATATACAAACACAAACACATTCAAATCTACATACTTTCAAACATACATATACGTTCATATTTCAGGCTTCACGTACGATTGCTCGTCCCGAAGGTTGTCAATCTCTCATACCCAAGCCACGGTAATATCCTGAGGGTCCTTGAATCAATTTATTATTTTTTATATTATTTATGTATTCCTTCATAATGTAGATCTTTAATATAAAAATTGCTCTTTTGTATATTCTAATAACTTTTTATTTCTCTTTTCTATTTATTTTCATATATTATTGCATGCTTGCCTGATTGTTCTATGCATGATTTTATCACCCACATGTTATTATTGCTAATAAAGACCTAAGGAACTGGTCTAACTAAATCAGATAATATGGACAACCTGTTAGATTCCCTGTAATTTTGATTGCATTTTATCACTAAAAATATAGTCTTTTTATGTGTTTCCTGAACCAACCTAGACTAAATTATTTTTTAGGGTGCATGAAAATATTTTATGGTTATTCTATTGCATAAAAATTGACATGAATCGATATTAAGTAGAGGCCACCAATGGGCGAATTGGATTCCTGATCTTCTTAGTACCCTCACCCCCGAACTCAATCTTTGGTTCATTTTGACCATCTATGGAGTCAAGACGGGGAAATCTACATTGGATAAGTCCCAAGGTTTTCCAATATCCATTTTGGTTTATGAGTCTTCCTTTAAAGACATGTTGGCGATTTCGAAAACATTTTCAATAAAACTTTAATAATGGGGTAGTCAAATACGCTCTCACACCGCGTAGGCGATATAAAAACACGCCTACACGGGGTTTGTAAGAAATGAAATGAGGAATAACTGATCCGGTTAAGTGAACCGGATCCCTTTTTTGTTAACTGACCCGGTTCACCATAGGACCGGATCAGTTAATATGCCCAGCTTTGGCGGAAAAAATTGTCACGATTTACGGATCCGTTTTTTTAAAAACCGAATATGTTGTGTTGTGTCATATAACGTTTTTTCTACTAGTGTTTACTTCATTTGTTCCTTTTTGAGTTATTTGAAGCAAGTCCCATAGTTGTATAGCGCCTTGTATCCCATGACACAATGTGTTCATGAGGTCCAAGACCACAATGAAGTAATTTAACAACAAGAGCGGTTATTTCCATTTTTTCAAAATCCTCTCTATCATATTCAGATATAAGTATTAGGAACTACCTCATTATCGGAGTTGCACTTTGTTACCTCATAGTCACCAACTTCAATTACTCGCCAAACTTGATAATTCTCTGCCTTGATTAAGATCTCCATGTTGTTCTTCCAATAGGTGTAGAACTTCTCATTGAACACTAGAGGTCTTTGAGTTGAGTAACCTTCTTCTAGTTGCTCCCGGGCATTCATTCTTCCAAGGATCTCTCTTCAAGGTTTCTTGAATTCCATGAGTTCCTGCTCTGATACCAATTGTTGACTCGAATGGAACACTGTAAGAGCGGGGGGGTGAATTGTTGTGTGGAATTCGTCTTTTTGCGGAATTTTCAAGAACCAAAGTTAAGCATGCAAAGACACGAGAGAATATTTATGAGAAAATTTTCCAAGACCCAATAGGAAAAACAACTCCACAGTTATAATGGGCTAACACCTCTGTTACAGCCTATTCTCTACTCGGACCCTCAAGTTCCACTAGGAACTCTTACTCTCCCAATCAACAGCTCCCTTTAACTGCCGAAACTCTTCTCTTTACTCTCACACATTGCTAGAACTCATTCAAGTTCACTCCCCTTGTACTATGAAAATTACAACTCTTTTGAAATACTCTAGTACACTGGAACTTAGAGTGACTGGACAGGAACACAACTGGAATTGGAGCTCTGACAAACACTTAATAGAATTTAACTCTAAATTCTTGTTTGTCACTCTTAGTCGTTGTTACAAATTTTTTGACAAGTGATTAGCTATTTATAATAAGTGACGAACTCAACTAAACAGCTCTTTGACCCATGATGTTGACTTAACCAACTAACGTCCACTTTTCCCACTAATTGAAACTTGCACGTTCTTAGATGCTTCAAGTCAAAGACTTCTACATTTTAGTCCACTAACTGAATTAGAACACATGCCTTATTGTTTCTACAGATTTTATTCCTTAAAATACTCTAACTAATCCGATTTTAGACCTAGATATTTATTTAACTACCACTGGTGGAAAAAAGTTCAACCGCTGCGGTTTTGGGCCGCATCGGTTGGACTCGCAGCAGTCCCCAAATATTAACTGATCCAGTCCTAAACTGCAGCAATTAATCATTTACCACTGCGGTTTTGGGTCAAAACCGCAACGGTAAATGATTAACTGCTGCGGTTATGGGTCAAAACCGCGCGGTTGACCACCCCAAAAACCAAATTTTTTTTTTTTGCATTTTTTCATTATTAATCAATACAAAATCAATAATTTATATCAATACTCATTTTATTAAGCATATTATGCTCAATTGAAGCATAAGCAGAAATAATTAGATACATAAGAATATTAACCACCATAATTTTAACATGGCATTTTTATCAACATCATGCTTGAGGGCATCAAAAACTGCATTGGTAATCTCAGGGATGGACAGCTGCTCATGATATGCCTTTTCAGCTGAGATAACAGGGGCATAAGACGAAAGCATGAAGTGAATACGTGGATACGGCACCAAGTTGGTCTGGAACTCATTAACGTCCACATTAATGGCTCCGTCAAACGTCAAGGAAGTTGTCAACGACGATATGATCTGAGAAATTAGGCGATTCAAGTTGGTATAGGTTGGCTTCTCAATATCCAACAACTTGCGACATATATCATAGATAGCTTCATTATCCAAAAGCACAACAACATCGGTGTGTTCAAGCAGGGAATGTGTGGAGAGCACACTGTTGTAAGGTTCTACGACTGCTGTTGATACCTGCAGTGAAAGGACAGCTTAGTATTACTTAATAGCAAACTAACATCTCACACAAACAAGCAACCAATGAAACACTAAAATAAATGGATGTTCAATGGCGAGCATTAAATATCAATGGAAAAGGAAATGTATTCCATTCTGAAAAACATATCTCTAGAAAACTAAACATATATATAGAGAGAGTTATGAGAACAAGGAGTTAATCATCAGAAGGATATATAGTCAAGCCAAGCTTAGACTTCTTTCCGTAATCCACAGATAAGCGTTCGAACAACAAGGAGCCCAAACCAGAACCAGTACCACCACCCACAACGTTAAAGACCAAGAAGCCTTGTAAACCAGTGCAGTTGTCAGCTAATTTCCTAACTCGATCAAGACGTAAATCGACGATCTCCTTTCCAACTGCAACAAACACGAAATAGTGAGAAAACAAGAATAAGATACAACTTAGAAACAAAGTAGCATTGAAAACAAAGGTTACCAGTATAATGTCCCCTAGAAAAGTTGTTGGCAACGTCTTCCTTTCGGGAAATAAGCTACTCGGGATGGAAAAGTTGGTGATAGGTTCCGGTTCTAACCTCGTCAATAACAGTGGGTTCGAGATCGACAAAGACGGCACAGGGGACATGCTTTCTTGCACTAGTCTCACTAAAGAATGTGTTAAAAGCATCATGGCCAACACCAATTGTGTTATCACTGCATACCAAGCAACAACAAGTGTGAGTTTGAGCAGCCCAAACTCAGTTCATTTAATTTCAATAGATGTTTAATTACCAGATTTAAGCTGTAAATCCCTCTATAGTCTATTCTACTACATTTGTCTAAAATTTCACTTCTTCGACAACAATAACATTAATACAAACTTCAATGTTGCACAATCTTAATCTACAAACAATGCATCAAAAACTAACTACCCAGTACATATCATCATAATCCAACAACTTCATAATAAAATACAAAAAACCCAAAATCAAATTAGCAAATGGGTATTGTTTCTTCCTATAAATTCATACTTGACAACACTCACACCCTCATCCATTCCCCGATTTCTTACTAAAACCTAATTTTCACAATGCTCGCCCCTTCAACCAGAATTTTTATCCAGGCATGCCCTAAAACTATTGCACTCATCAACTGTACGTCTCCATAATCTCTATTCCAGATTTCAACCAACCTGTTAAGTCAGCAATGAAGTCAATCTTTGTAACCAAGAACTACCGACAGGCTGAAGCGCATACAACATAATGACAGAAATGAAAGCTAATGCCTCTTGAATACGAATTTCAGTATTCATTGTTCAATCACTTGAGTTCATCCTACTAGAAAATCTGAAACACATAGTGAAGAGTTCAAAAGAAAACTTTTAAGTGCAAATGAATTAACTGTAATTACCCAACCAAAAACAATCAAATTTCTAATCTTCTGAGCTTCAAATTTACCATAATTGGTAGCTATAAAGTGATAATAGTAAAATAAACGAACTTGTGCAGCAATTGGATCAGAATCAACATTAGCAGAATCACCATACTTCTCCAAACCCGTCACCAAAGCCTTAATTTCACCCAAAAAAAGTCAAATTTCAGTAATTCTTACCTCGTTAACAAAACTAAAAGATAACAAAACTAAATTACATCAACAAAAAGAATGGAGTACCTGAAGTTCACCGATTATGTTGGATAATTTCCCGTTTTTGACAAGGATTGTTCCTGTATAACCTGCAAAAAGAAGTACGATCAAGAAAAAATTAATGGAGGAGAGAGAAAGAAAAAGAGATGAAGGTGTACCAGCTCCGACTATGAAGATTAGTCTAGATAAGCCAATTCCAGTTTGCATCGCTGATGGAGAGACGAGTGAGAGCGGAGAGCGGCGAGCGGCGAGCGGCGCTGATGGAGATGAGTGAGAGCGGCGCATATGGAGTTGGGAGGAGGACAGAGGGCGTCGTTCGTAGGAAGATCGAACGAAGACGGTGGTTGTGCGAAGATCGACGAAGATGGTGGTTGTGCGAAGATCGACGAAGATGGTGCGATAAAAGGAGCGAGAGTTAGGGTTTCATAGGAGAGGGACGGATGAAAGAGGGAAGAGGAGTAGGAGAGAGAGTTAGGTTTCATAGGAGATGGCGTTTGAGAGAGAGTTGGGGTTTCAGAGGGAGCTGGATAGGCGAAGAGAAAGAATGGAGGGAGTTTTGGCTGGAGTTAGCGTTTTTTAGTCTCATGAGTTTGGGCCATTTAAAAGAACGTTGGCCCAGTTAAAAGGACGTTGGGCTTAAATGAAATTAGGCTACATTAACCGCAACGCTTAACATAAAATCGGATCGATTTCTTGTTAACCGCTGCGGTTCTCTAAGAACCGCAGCGGTTAATGTTGCCAAATTTCCCTCCCAAAATTTTACGGATTTACCGCTACGGTTCTCTTAGGGATCGCAGCGATTGTGTTGTGACATATATCGTTTTTTCCACTAGTGTACAAAGCTTACTAATTCCTTAGAATTATGGCATGAATGATAGGCGTGTCGTGCACCTAACAGAAATAAATAACCTAACTAATTCTCCTAACAATGTAGTAGGGTAAGTCAGGGTCGATCCCACAGAGAGAAAGTTGTTCTATGATTAGCCCTTAATTTATAGTAAGACTAAAAAAGATTAAAAAAGATCAACTATACTAATCAATATATAAATAAAAAAACTCTAGAGTTAAGTACTTCTACTAGCATGAATTAATACAGTAATAATTCCTACCCCCAACTAATCAATTAAATGTTCATAAAGAAAAGTACACCCTATAAAAACCATAAACATCTCCCGAGTATCTATGACTACTCTAATATGCACTCAAGCCTACTCCCGTGGAATCATGCAAATTAAAAACATTAAACACGACACTCTAACTTCCGAACAATCCATTCTACCTACTCCCGTGGAGAACTTCATATCCTTAATTGAAATACTCAAATCCGTCAAAACCCAACTCCCGTTGTGATCAAGACAATGGAATGATAATAATATTAACAGTTTTTTCACCAAATACTCCCGACAAATCACGAAATTCACCATATACCCTCAATGTCTCAGATATTCACCATATACCCCTGAGTTTTCAAACTGTGCACCATCTACCCTTTTTCTAACGAACGTTAAGTCGCCGTTAACTTTATTTACGATATTGCCATTATTAACCCCTAACCCTAAAATCTAAACCCTAAAATCTAAACCCTAATCCCTAAAATCTAATCTAAACCCTAACCCTAAAATCTAAACCCTAACCCATCCCTCCCCTTCGATGCCGAAAAATGCAGACCAAACGCACGAAAATGCAGACCAAACGCCGGCAAACGCACGAAATGAAAAAAAAATCAAGGGGGAGGCGTCTAACTCATATCTGCAATAATTCTCTAACTCAGATCTACAATAATATTCAGATCTGCAATAATACTTGAATTCCAAGCCCAAATTCGAAGCCTATAACTTCAACAATGGGGGAGGGGTGGGCTACGACCGAGGGGGCGGGGGAGGCGTCTCGTTACGTGAAATCGAGGGGGACGGAGAGGGGTCGCCGCGGAAATCTAGGGGGAGGGGAGGGGAGGATGGGTGTCGTGGAAATCGAGGGGGGAGGGGAGGGTGGTTGCTTTGCGGATATCGAGGGGGAGGGGGGGGGATGTCTTGGCGGGGGTGGGGGGGCGCAGGAGGGGAGGGGGAGGGGAGGGAGCCGGGCTGGGGAGGGGACGGGTGGGGGCTGCGGTGGTGGAGGGGAGGGGGGGGGGGTGGGGGGGCTGGGAGGGAGGGGAGGGGGAGGGGGTGGGTTAGGGTTAGTATTAGTGATTAGGGTTTAGATTTTAGGGTTAGGGTTTAGATTAGATTTTAGGGATTAGGGTTTATATTAGGGTTAGGATTCGGGTTAGATTTTAGGGTTAGGAGGTTAGTAATGGCAAAATGGTAAATAAAGCTAACGGTAAGTTAACGTCCGTTACAAAAAGGGTATTTGGTGAACATTTTCGGAAACTCAGGGGTATATGGTGAATATCTGAAACATTAAGGGTATATGGTGAATTTTGTGATTTGTCGGGGCTATTTGGTGAAAAAACCGTAATATTAATTATCCCTAATCTAGTATTGAAAATTGCACAATCAATTAAGTAAGAACAAATAAACAGCTAATTTGAGAATTTAAAGGAATACATCACATATTAATCATGGCTAGGGTTTGCTTAACCCTAGATTAGAAAACTACTCACATATAATAATCAGATAAACTAAAGAAAATATAAGAGAAAACATTAATAATAATCAAAAATATAAAATAGGAGAAATACTTGAATTGATGATGGAAAGATGAACTCTTGAATTCATACTTGAAGAACAAAAAGAAACACTATAAAGAAAATTAAATATTACGTCTACAATATGAGAAAGAGAGAGAGCCTCAACTATAATTTATTCCTCATATATATAAGACTATGTAACCTAATATAACAAGGAAAGTAAGTTACAAGATAAGGAAAGTCGAATAAATCATTAAATAGGCGAAATTAAAAAATCCGCGTACGCGTAACAGGCCCCAGCAAATCAGTGCGATCTTGTAAAGCCCATATCTCCTAGAATATACCTCGCCTTGGGCCATGTAACATATTATTGGAAACTCTTCAAGTCTACTTTCCAATGCCGCTGGAATTAATAAATTATCATTTCCGAGTCAAACGTTATGAACAAAAGAGTAAACATGACTCAATTTCCACAATTTTTATATTAAATTTCAACTTCATTTTGGCTCCAATTTGCACTCAAAGATATTTATAACGATCCTTATCAATGTATCTTCTGTCCAATTGCTCTTAAATACTCAAACTTGTCCAAACATACTCCAATTATGTTCTCAATATATAAAGTTCATCAAAGAACACAGAGAACGCGCAAAAGGAGTAATATTTCACAACTTAAGTAATTATATGCAATTATAAACTACAATGCACCTAAATGCTCCTAAAATGCAACCTAAATGCACCTAAAAACTATATGAAAATATGATACAACAATGAACAATTTAGACTCTTATTAAACTCCAATAATTTAGTTAATTACGAATTATGACTCATATTTGGACGTAAACTCAGTAGACTCATAGACACCTAAGTTCCACTCGAAACTTGACTCATGTTCCAATCAGACTCCAAACTCCAGTGTACTTACAAAAAACCTTAGAAAGTTATACTCCTAATTTTCTAGAATTTTGTACTCTTCAAGATGATCGTGCTCTAGAACTTTTGACTTGTAACTTCTCTTTGGAACTTGGCTTTAATTAGCTTTGTTCCTGCTCTGAAACTTAGCTTGTATCATTTCTTGTTCCATCAAGTAATTTCTGCTCTGGAACTCCTTGACATATATTGGATTCCTTGTTTAGATAGTCCTTGACCTTCTTTTACTTGGAACTCCATTTATTTGTGTCTTAGAAAACTTGTTACTCCACAAGCTCCTTCCAGCAGCATGTAAGCCCTTACGAACCTGTAAAACCTCATAGGAAGTCAAATGTTTTTTAGGCAAGTTTGTTTGTGTGCAAGTGATCATCAAAACTCATAGATCAACAAATATCTTTAACTACGTATTTGTTAAAGTTATTGAAATTAGATATTGTTAAAGTGCTAATTGAGACGAATCAAATAAGACCCAACATGACTGTGTTTTTTCTTATAATATTGAAAATGATTTTGAAAATTCTATGTTATTTCAAATAGTGCCAAGATTCCAACTGGAAACGTCAATAAGGAAGGAAGATTAATCATAATATATTGTATTCATACTCCTTTCATGTAACACCCCGACAATTCTCTATTTTCCGGAAAAACCTTTTAATATAAAACTTAAAGAATTATCAAAGTATTATCGCCCATGTGATAACGTATCAGCTTATTTAGAATTTTGTAGCGGAAATAATAATAAATAACTTTGAAAATAAAACTTAGTCAACCAAAAGTCAACTGCCAAAAGTCAAACCAAAATCAACCATCGTAAAGTCAAAAGTCAACTATAAAAGTAAAAGTGAACTATAATAATAAATAAAGTCAACACAAGCTCTCCAACTTCCCGAACCCATGATGCATCATTTTCAAACTTGTAATCGACGATGCTCTATTGATCCCGAGAGACTGCTCACCGAATGGGTCATCACAGGATTAATAAGGTGTAGCCATGATCAACACATACAATGAAAGCACGTAATCAGCCAAGCTGAGTACAACATAGTAAATAAATATAAAACCTAACATGATACTAATAAACAATAAGCAGGGATAAATAATAATATAATAACATAGCAGACAACTTTTACTAAACTAAACTCCACAACTAATAAGTTAATTTATTTAGATGGAATAGGCAATGGAAAGAGTTGTCCAAACCAAACCAGTCTTCAATTTAGAAGACGAAGTACGGGCGCGACTCCGTACTCCCCTGACCTACGATATCGATGAACCTTTAAATAAAAATAGGACACGGCGATCAATCCGGTCCCAAGAAAAGCCATGGGCTACCACCATGTACTCCAACTCATACTAGTTCAACACTTCAGACGTGCACAAGTCTAAATCTATGGCTATTCACGTTTCACTTTACATGATTAATAAATTATTTACTTGCTATGACTCACAAGTAGAACAAATAATATAATCATCACATATACATAAACTTCCATTTTTATCTTAGGATTAGATAAGGCGATCATCAACTTAACAATCCAAGATTAATTCCAATATTAAATCCATAACCTTTATTTATTTGTTGAACCAAGTCAACAACCAACCAACCTTTCATAGGTGAAATAACCAACTTACCAAATAAGGCCCTCGGTCCTCATAAAGTAATTAAATAATCAAAAGGGAACAACATGATTCAATCATGATCCAATACCAACATAAATATTAATCCCTCATGTGATTTAATAAATAAAGTTCCCAAATCTCATATGCTTGCATAATCATCCATACAAACATAATATAATCACAATCAACATGCTTCACACAATTGTATAAGACATGCAAATCCAATCGAATATAAATCACATACAAACTAAAAGTAGTTCCCTATACATGATACTACATAAATCCCATCCTTAGGACATGATACTAATCCGACCAACACATAGGTATGTACGTACCTTGTGTAGACAAAGTTCGAGGCCACTTTAACACGCTTAAAAGTCGCCTAGAGAGAATTCTCCGCCTAACAGTAATCAACATAACCACAAATCAATTCTCTAAAAATTTCCAGCAATATTAAAATACTTTAAACCCTTTTTAAAATTGTTCAAAATCCTTTCCCATCATTAAAACTTCAATTATTAACACCCCCTAGTATAGTACTACTATACTAGTTGTTAAAAACCCTTAAAACTCATACTTTGATCATGAAAACTCCATCATAAGCATACTTATAAAATTTCCAGCAACTTATAATGTAATAAAACCCTTTTTAAATATACTTAAACATAATTAAAATCATAAGAATACTCAATTTTACGAACTATAATATACTACTATGATTTTCCAACTCATAAAACCCTAAAAATCCATGCTTTGATACTTAAAATCTTAATTTCAACATAATCAATAAATCTGAATTTTAATTACTTTATTACATAAACTATAGAATCTTAGATTTATATTTAAATCACCAAACTATAACTTTAAACATAAACATATTAAAACCAACCTTAAAAATATAAACTTTGCATTAAGTAAAACTTGAGGAGGAAGAAAAATAACCAAAGAAAAGGAGAAGGAAAAGGACACCGGCGGGGGAAGAGGCGGCGGCGACGATGGCTGGCCGGTCGGCTGGGCGGCGGTTGGCCGAGAAACACGAAGAGGAGAAGAAGAGAAGAGGAGAAGAAAAGAAAGAGAGAGAAAAGAAAGGAGGAGGCCAAAAATTAGGGGGAGAGGAAGAGAGAGAAAATAAGTGTGGGAAATTTTTGGGGTTTTGGGGTTTATATAATTACCCCCCTTTTGGGCTTAGGAAAAGATATTTGAAATTAAAATAATATTTAATAGTTGGGTGATTTGAGTAGTTGGGTTCCTCTAACCCAATTTAAAACGCTTTTTGCTAAATCAAAAGGTGTTTTAAGCTATTTAAATAATTTTCAAAGTATGACTAAATAAAATTTTTGACTACTTTAAATCATTAAATAATTCCTTTGACTTTCACATAGTCATCCTTTCAAGAAATAAAGCATTTAAATATTAAATTATACTAAAATATATATAAATATACATTAAAATATATTTATAAAATTCATAAAATTACGGGGGATTACATTTCATTCCATAAAGTTCTTCTCACGTCCCATTTAAGGGTGTTTCCTAAAGTTCTTCCCATTTATGCTTTATTTCATTTTTGGCAAACAAATATATTATGTTATTAATACTTACCCCACCATATGGACCAACTACTTTTTACTACTATCACAACTACATTATCTCTCCTATTGAAAAACGATAAAGTATCCACTTGCACACTATATCTTTTATTTGAAAAGTAATAAATGACCCACATGCATACTATATCTCCTCTTTTTCTTAGTTTTTGGAGCTACAGTAAATGGGTAGAACTTTTTGGAACAGAGGTAGTATTTAATTTTTTTTTTTAAAATTTCCCATACAAATGAAAGTTTGCAATTATTTCGGTATTATACGAATTTTTTTTAGTAAAAAGCTATAAAGTCTATAATATTATTATGAAAAATTATATGGGTAAATATGAATTTGATTTATGTAAAATAATATAATGAGTTTCGAAACAACCATTATATGTTATTTACAATCTTAACAACAATTAATGTACAAACAATCTTATTCAACAAAAAGCACCCGTGCATTATACACAAATCCAAAAACTTACCTCCTTGCAAATTTTCTAATTTGGTGATCAAAATCAGTAGGTAACTTACCTCATTGCAAATTAACCAATACCCATCAACAAATAACAAAATCAATAGGAAAAAAAATCCAAAGTGAAGGAAAAAAGGGTATATTTAGATTGTAGGTCGCAGGGAATCAAACAAGCAGTGGTGGCCAGTGGGTGGCCTGGTGTGATGTAGCGGTGGTGCAAGACAGCAAGAGAGAGTGAGGTAAGCGGAACGAGAATAAGTTCAATGACTAAGTGTAAGTGGTGGTCAAAATGTGATCTGCCATGACATCAATTAAATGATCCACTAAACACACGTGTCATAAGCTGATTTAAAGTAATTTTTGATACATGATTATAAAACTTTGAATCCCAAGCTAATATTCAGACCATGATTTTAGGAGAAACAACATTTATAAAATAAAAAAGAATTCCGTACAATTTACACGAGTTAAAATGCTAGTTTATTATTATGAACTAAGAGAGCACACAAAAAATTTCGAAACGAAATTAGGAAAGAAAATAAAAATTGGGCCCCATCGACTTTTTTTTGAAGTGAAAGTTCATTCATTAATATAAAGTCATACGACACCTACAATAGAAGTCAAAAACTAAAAAAATACACATCAAATTGAAAGAAACTTAATTCTAATATGGAAAACCACGATCGCGAGCGACTAACCATTCTAAATACCCTCTTTCACATCGTCGTTCGATGCGCCTCCTACGAGGAGGTGCCTAACGATCCGATGTAGTTTTGATGTAGAACTAGAGTTGATTCAACCGATTGTCTGCGAATCTTGGCCGCAATCCCGCACAAAATCCTATCAACAAATCAACTTTCAACCTGGAGCCGGGTCCAAACCCCGCTAACACACAAAAAGAAACCAAACTAATAGACTCGTTGAAGGGAGTTACTAAAAACCATAAAGGAGACCAAAAGCGTCACACGAGATGGGGCTTAGGCCTGTTCCTCCCAAATTATTTTCGATTCGATTCGGTTGATTCGATTCGATTCATTCGTTAATTCGGTTCAATTCGATTCCTAAATGATAATCATTACTATTAATTAGTTATAATTTAATTCAATTCGATTCGATTCGATTCGGTTGATTCGGTTTCGATTCGGTTGTTTTATGCCGGAGAATGCGCCTTATTAAAAAACTCGAAAAAACGAAAAAGCAAAGAAAATAAACTAAACTGAGAGAGAGGAAGATGGGAACTACATGGATGAAAATATCCACGACAAATTTCTCTGAGGTTTTACGTGAAAAGAGGAGAGAGAGAGAGAGGAGAGGATGGGATAGCGGGCTGTTTTTTTCCAACAACGAACTTGGAGCCCATCGACTTTATAGAGTAGTTATTGTAAAAAAAAAATCTATTAATAACATGTGCGTTTTATTTACACAACACAAAAAGACGAAAAGTGATAAGCTACAGCTACTAGTGATTTACACTGAAAACATACTTCTTCAGTCAAGTACTCAAGTACAATTAACAAAAGATAGTGTTACACATAAGACTCCTACAAGGCTACAAGGACACCAATTATACTTTGAAAATTAACCCCCCAATCACAAAGGCCCCAATTACATAAGTACATTATTACATAACTATATTTCGAAATCATATCGAAATCCAAAAGTTATAAAAGCATTGTTACATTAAAAAGTTGGTCCAAAATATAGTACTCTTAAGCATCTAGTTTCATAATGTCATTCCTTTCACCTTTTCTCCCGAACTTAACACAAACACCTTGCCTAATTCCAAAGCCAATTCCGAACCAAGAAACACTCTTTCCCCATTTTCTTGGTAAGGAAATTTAAATGGGAACAATTGGGGATCCTTTTAATAAGGAGTGAAAATCGAATTTCTGTCGTAATGGTGAAAAAGAAGCCCCTACCATCACTAAGCCAACATTCATCCTCTCTTGGGGTAGTCAATCAACTAATTTCAAATCACCCTCATTAGAATTCTTCCTAACAAGCATAAAATAGCCCAAAACAGCACAAAAAGCAGCAACAATATTCCCTTCCTTGATCAAAACCTTAACCACAACACGAGAAATCTCAGCCGTTAATTTCTTGCCTTCCACCACAAGATCTCTCCGCCTCCTCCCACAAAAAGTAAGCAACACAAGTATCGTAATCCACGTCACCAGCATCGCCGGCACCGCCACCGCAAACGCCGCCACCATCGACATGACCCCAAAAACCGCGCCCAGCATCACTGACGCGTACACCGCCGCCGGCCACCCATTCGCCGGAGATTGAGACGAAGGGGGAGGAGAGAGAGTGGCTTTGTACCAATCTAGAATTGATCGAAGAAGGTTTAATGAAGAGTACAATAAGATGCCGTAAACTAAGACAAAAAGAGCGACCCATGTGCGTCTTTTGCTCATTATTTTTATGAATAACATGTGGTTTGCGTTCTGTTGCGTTGGTTGTTCTTGTTGTTGGTGTGCTGTTTCCATTGAGGAAAGTTGGGGATTTGGGATTGTAGAATTAGATGGTTTTGTGGGTTTTGGGTAGAATTTTGTGGGTTGATGGTGGAAATTAAAGAGGAGGGGATTTTGATTGAGGGATTGGGGAAGAAGGTAGGGGGAGAGAGGAGGTCAATTTTGTATTTTTAGGTTTAGTTTGGGTGGGGGTGTGATGGGTTCATTGGTGGTTTTGGAGAGAAGAGTTTGTTGATTTTTAATTTTATAAGGTCTTGTGTCTTTTTTGAGGCGTGGTGAATTTTGTGACTTTTTGAGGAGTAGGCGTTATTGCGTGTAGTGTGGAGCTGTGGAATGGGGCTGAAGTAGGGATGGCAATTGGGTGGGGCGGGTGTGGAGAAAAGGTACCTCCACACCCGCACCCGCATAAATTTCCCATCCCCATCTCCCGCCCCCACCACTCATCAAGGGGGAAAATTTCAGACCCATCTCCGCCACACCAAGTACGTATTTATACCCATCCCTGCCCCACCACCCGCATGGGTACCCGCACCCGCTTCGTACACGTGTCGTACCCACTTCATCCCCACCCCACCACCCGCATCATGGGTATTCACACCCACGTCGTACCCGCGTCATATTCACATATTTATATTTTGCAAGATAAAATTATTAATAATATAAGTATATAAATAGAATTTTAATAATAAATATGCGGGGCGGGCGAGGGTGGGGCGGGGGGGGGGGGGCGAGGTGGGCGGGCGGGCGGGTATAGCATAAAATCCACCCCCGCTCCACCACCCATTGCGGGTATGATTTTAATCCCCATCCCCGCCCATCCCCACCAAACCTGGGACCATCCCCGCCCCACTTGGCCGGGGATGCGGCGGGTCTCCTACTTGACCCTCCCCACTGCCATCCTTAGGCTGAAGACTGTAGATATGTTACCAATTGAGCTGACTCAAAGCTTGTTGTAAACTTGTAGTGACCGATAATTGAAAATACAGTGAAATTAACGTCTCGTAGCCGATGAGTATTTGAACTGAGACTAGCTGATATCCAAAATGACTCGTGTTATAGGATCCACACACGAACCGTGACCCAACCTGATGATAAGCTGACTAGTATTGAACTTGAAATTCTATGATTTGGATTTAAACTGGGAATCGACTCGAGAAGAACCTAATAGGATTACAGCCCGACGGATACTGCTGTTAACCTGATTCATAACCCCATTCTATTGTCCACTAGACTTGTTTATTGACCCGACCTAGTAATTGACTTGACCCATTGATGACTCGGCTTTTAAATGACTTGACCGAGATCAATCAAAAATCCGAAATCTGACCTACTAATCATTTGCTAAAACTAGAACAAGTTCAAAACAAGTCCAACCACAATTAATATCTTTGAAACAAGTTCAACCTGGATTGATTTTTTTAAACAACTTCAAAACAAACTTTTTTTTAAGGCAAAAGTCAGGCCGACATATAAGGCTTTGTGAAAAATAGTCCATACAGACAAGTTCAGACTACCCTTAGTGTCCCATCTTGCCATTAGATGAGCCACCGTATTCCAGGCTCTCTTAAACGAAACTATCAAAAGAAAACCAACATTTTGCATATGTCATTATAAATTATAAAGTTTGGGGATAAACCATCTTCACAACATTGAGAGCATCACCTTCAAGCCATATATTAGTGTACCCAAAGCGTTGGGCAATTTGCACATCGTAGCGTGTTGCTGCCACCTCTGCTACTTTGGATTCCTTGTCCAAATTTTTGCGCTTCATCGCAGCCAGTAATATCTTTCCATGGACATTTCTAACTATTTCCCCAAGCCCTACTTACGAACCCTTGCAAATATGAGCATCAATATTTACCTTGAGTTGTCCTTCATAAGGGCAAATCCATGTTGATAATGAACGTCCATTGCCATAGGAAGGAAAGGAATGCACTCTAGATCAATAAACTCCACAATCCTTCACGAGTATAAGGACATCAGCTATAGTTAGGGACACGTTGAGCGTTTCTTGGGCATACACGAGCTCATTTCGACATATCCAAACTCCCCACGCTATTATTGTCATCATTCATGAACTTCACCGACCCCCATTTTACTCGCACACACGCAATTTATTTAGAGGTAAAACTGCCCAACAAAGCTTTTAATTGACAAGCAACATATGGACTATCCTTCCACGCCATTCTCGCCATATCACATTCAAAGAGAACGTGATTTATCGACTCCACTTCAACACCATAGCCAGAGCAAAGTTTGTCTATAACAATGTTACGCCTACAGAGGACCTCTTTCACCGCCATACTCCTTCTACAAGCTTGCCAAACAAAGTGTTGGAGATTTGGATGGCCACCCAAACTCCAAACGCCATAACTCTGCATTCTTTGTCTTTGCCACTTGTTGTTGGCCCAAGATGCTGAGCCAGTAGCTCGATTTGACTGCAAAGACTCCCTCTTTCGTCGTTTGGGAGAGATGAGAACTAAGGGGGATGAAAGAAGAGAAAGGGGCATGCGGTTTAATGTGAAAATATGGCGGTAGAAGTAAAAGGCGACGGTTAGGTGAAATAGGAGATGGATAAAAAATAAATGAAGAAATTAAGATAAGGATTGATTTTTTTTAGGCTTAATGATAAAAAGAAGGAACTACAACATCTGCAATAATGTATTTCAATAGGAACTAAATATTGCACACAACTTTAAGTCACCTAATTTCCAAGTGGCACATTAGACAATAAGGGGCATATTAGAAGACATAAATGAGTAGTTCCTAATCCGTTCATGTCCATGTTGGGAATATGGCGAACTTGTACATGGATCCACTTTATTTTTCTTTTAATTATTATACCTTATTGTAGGCGTGATTTTATTTCGCCTACGCGGTGTGAGCGCGTATTTGACTACCCCATTGTTAAGGTTTTATAAAAGAACATTTTGAAGTCTCCAACAAGGCTTTAAAGAAAGACTCATAAACCTAATTGGATATTTGGAAAAACATAGGTACTTATCCAACGTAGATTTTCCCGTCATAACTTCATTAATGGTCATGAACCAAAAAGTGAGTTCGGGGGTGAGGGTACGAACACGGTCATGAACCACATTCGCAAATTGCTAGCCTCTACTAAATATCGATTCATATCAAAGTTTATGCAAAAGAACAACCAAATAATATTTTCAAGCACCCTAAAAATATTAGTCTAAGTTGGTTGATTAAACACATCAATAAGACTTTTTTTTGGTGGTATGGTATTAAGCAATCAAAATTACAAGGTTCCTAATAGGTTGTCCAGATTATCTGATTAATATTAGAACAATTCCTTAGGTCTTGATTAGCAATAATAACATGTGAGGTGATGAAAACATGAACAGGATAATCATAACAATATATAAGAAAAATAAAAAGAAGGAAGAGAGGTTTAGAATATACAAAAGAATGGTTTTTTTTACTAGAGATCTACATCATGAAGGAAAACGTTAGTAACTTCAATCACTAGTAAAATAATTGCTTATTCTTTGCGGTGGTATTCTTTGCGGTTTTACCCATACGCAAAGAATATATCACGTAAAAAGAAAGATAAAATATAAAATAAAGATATTGCTGCGGTTTCGGCCTAAAACCGCAGCAATATGGTATCAACAGGAAATTTTTTGAAAAAAAGTTGACTATTTGACCAGATATATTGCTGCGGTTTTTGTCAAGAACCGCAGCAATATATTAAAATAATATTTAAAAAATAATATTTTAATATATTGCTGCGGAGCTTGCCAGAAACCGCAGCAATATCATTAAAAAAAAAGTATAAAATACATCAGTTAGGGTTTTTTCCTCACTTTTCCCTCTTTCAAACTCACACGCCGTCTTTATTTTCCTCTCTTCCTCTCACGCGGTTCCTCTCAACCTCTCATCTCCTTCCTCTCTCTTCCTCTCTCTTCACTTTCTCCTTCCTCTCGCACCTAACACCAACACCGACACCGTATCCACCGGCCCTTCCTTCCCCAACTCCCTCACTCAATTCCTCCTCACCTGAACCCTAAAATTTCAACCGGTTTTTCGTCACCCTCATAAGCTGCAGCAGCCATGGGTGAGCCTCCCCAGTCCCTCCTCAAATTCTCCTTTCTCTCTCCTCCCGTCATGTCTTCTTCGCGACTAGATGTTTTCCAAGATCATCATTCTCTAGATTTAAATAGACCATTCAAAGATCTATTCTTTGATAATCGATTTGCGACGACCTTTTTTTTTGAAGTTTAATTTCTACAAATTATGATCGATTTTTTTGGAGGTAATAGCGTCAGATCTGATCTTATTTTTTCAAAATCTATCTCTCATTTTTAGTTTTTTGAGATCTTCAGTTTTATCAAAACCTTTTCAACAATTCTTCTTCACCAAGCGCATAAGCTAAGCTTACAATTACCAATCATAGAACTCCTAGAATTGGTGAATTTGCTCGAAATTTCACTATTATGGTTAGAATCAAAGGCCCAGTAAGCTACCTTTCTCGCTATCTCCTCTCTCGTCGCCTGACCAACTGAAGAGACGCGAAGACACGAAGAGAAGAGACGAAGACGAAAATGAAGACTCCGTCGATCTTTCAGATCTGATCTTTTAGCTATTTTTTGTATTATTTATGTAATTTTTCTTTATTTTTATGTATTAATGAGATTCATGTCATTTCATCTTTCAGTTCGTTTGGTGGATAGTGGATGGGTTAGTGGTGTGGTTTTAATTTTTCAAATTTGATTGCAAAATGCAAAAAAAAAAAAAAATTTTTTTGACCTACACCTCTACCTATTGCTGCGGTTTTGGCTAGGAACCGCAACAATATGCTTATTATTTATTATAAAATAGAGTATATTGCTGCGGTTTGCCCTAGAAACCGCAGCAATATACTGAATTTTGCTAATATAATATAAAGATATTGCTACGATTTTCGCTAGAAACCGCAGCAATATGTTAAAATATTGCTGCGGTTAATAACCGCAAAGAATATGTTAAAATATTGCTTGCGGTTAATAACCGCAGCAATATATTAATTACCTATTGCTGCACCCTTAATTGTTGCGCGGCCAAAACCGCCGCAATAGGCCACTTAATGACCGCATCAATAAGCATTTATTCTACTAGTGAATATAAAAATAAGAGAGATTTATTCAAGGACCCGCAGAAATATACCGCTGTGGCTTGGGTATGAGCAAATAGCAACCTTCGGGAGTAGCAATCGTGAAGCCATTCGAGGAAAACTTATGAACATTCATGAAAGTATGTGTGTTACGTGTGTATGCAAATACGTGTTTATGTGTTTGTAAGTATGAAAGTATGTGAGTATGAGAATATGTGGGTATGAGAGTATGAGAGAATTCGCAAGTATTCGGGAGCAAAAAGTACGTGAAAAGTGTTTTTTCGATCCGGAAAATCATGGCATATTTATACGAAAATATTTAAAACTATATAGAAAAGAAATCTGCGCATAGAGTGCGCTAGGTGCACGTCTCTGCGTGACACACAGAGCCACGTGTCAGGCGCGAATTGGTGCACATGACGCGGCACAACCAATGCGCTGCGTGCACGTAGCGCGCCAGACGCACCATTTGCGTCAGTCACGCTTACAACCTTTTTCTTCGACGCATTTTTGTACGATTTTCTTTTATCCTTTTAAATCCAAAAATCAACTTTTACGAGATAAAATCCGATTTCAAAAATATTTTTGAAAATATTTATTTATTTTTTAAAAATATTTATTAAAATAATAAATAAAAACAATTAATTATCATGAATAATTAATTGGGCTTTTTCAAAGGATTGAGCTCAAAATATTTAAATGGGCTCAAAATACTTTTTTATGGGCTCAAAATACTTTTTTATGGGCTCAAAATACAATTAATTATCAGGACTAATTAATTGGGCTTTAAAATATTTTGGATCATTATAGTTAAATAGTAAGCTTTTACAATTTAAAAATATTTTTGGGCCTAGCTCTTCGAACTGCTCTCCCCTTGGGTCGGACCAATTAAGTCATCGATATGTTTTATCATTGGGCCCTTGAATGGGGAGACACGATTTTGTATCTACAGAAGCACCCACTCTGACTGAGGTTTGTAAAACCGAAAGTCAAAGTATACGTGTCGGGACGGAGAATGATTCTAGATGCTCCGCAATTAAAATTCATTCTTTTAACATTGTTACCTACAAAACAAGCAAAAGTTTGCAGAATCAGACATACATGAAAAGTATAATTTTGCAAGACAAGCAAAAGCTTGCAAAATGAAAGAAATACCTGCAAAAACAAGCAAAATTTTGCAGAAACAGATATGTATGAAAAATATAGTTTTGTAAGACAAGTAAAAGCTTGCAAAATGAAAGAAGTACCTACAAAACAAGCAAAAGTTTGCAAAAACAGATATATATGAAAAATATAATTTTACAAGACAATCAAAAGCTTGCAAAATGAAAGAAGTCCCTGCAAAACAAGCAAAAAATTGCAGAAACACAGATATATATAATTTTGCAAGACAAGCAAAAGCCTGCAAAATGAAAGAAGTACCTGCAAAACAAGCAAAAGTTTGCAGAAAAAAATATATATGGAGCTACATCCCACTCCATGGGTATATATTTAGCTGAAGACTAGCGGTGGACTTGATCGTTGTTGTTATCTTCAGGAACACGAACCATATTAACGGGGGATTTTCCGTTGTCTCGGCTCGTAATGGTCCTCGGACCTAGCGCTGGACTTACCGCTGTCATTGTATTCACAAACCATATTAATGCTGGACTTTCCATTGTCTCGGCCCGAGTGGTCCTGCAAAACAAGCAAAAGTTTGTAGAAACAAAGATAATATGGAGCTACATCCCGCTCCATGGGTATACTTAGCTGAATACTAGCGCTGAACTTGACCACTTTCGTTGTCTTCAGGAACACGAACCATATTAACACTGGACTTTCCGTTGTCTCGGCCCGTAGCTGTCTTCGGAACTAGCGCTGGACTTACCGCTGTCGTTGTTCTTTGGAAATAACGCTGGATACCTGTAAATTCAAAAAATACACAGTTATGCAAATAAACTATTATGGGACATGCAAATGCCCAGTGATGTGGGTGCTAATGCATGGATAGGAAAAGACTTAACCTATAAAGAGTGACCTCTAATACTCTGGACTTAGAGGTGCTATCGTGTGTGCGTATGGGTGTGCGTACGTGTGTGTGTGTGTATGGGTGTGTGTGACTCCATAACTAATGATATGATCTTATGACTAAGGATGAAGGATGCAAGGCTTGATACAGTGTTTGTATGATGCAGATATGTAATGCAAATGCAGGGATATGACATTAATGCAAAGGTATGACACTAATGCAGAGGTATGACACTAATGCAGCGATACGATCCTCTGTCGTTCCTTCAGAAGCTCAATTTTTCTTTCAATAAATAGTTTTCGAAATAAAAGAAACAAGAAGCGTCCAAGGATAGATGATCCATGTAGGTTATGTTTGATTCAAAATATGTTATATGACGAATCTTCGATTTTAGTTTGTTACGGGCCTGATCTTGTATTATTTTCTCGTATGGGTTTGGAGCCCATGATCTTCTGTATGGACTCGTCATGAAGCCCTTATCAAGGTACACTTGTAGCCTACGATTTTCTATGTGGACCAGTGATGAAGCCCCCAGCAAGATGGAGTTGATGCAGTATCAGACTTGATTGCTTGATTTTGAAGATATCTCGTCACGCTTAGTGGAAGTTTCGATCAAAGATTCTATATAAGGTTCCTAAGGTGAAAAGAGAAGAGAAGAAAGGCCAAAAAAAGGAACACTCAAAGGATGAAGCGCAACAATAGCGCTGAGTGTTGAAAGGCTATACTAAGGTTGGCTTAGAAGGTTATAATGTGGCTGAGAAAACGATAGCGATAAGAATAAGAATAGGTGGAGTCATAATGAATTGACTCATGCAATGAGGTAGGCTAATGATGCGGGTTCAAATCCGAGTCTAGTTCTAGGGTAGGGATGAGCATTGAAAATTCATGATTTGGGCTATCGCGCTTTTTTCATGGGCCTAAGCAAGCCTTAAAAAATATGTTATGGATTAAAATGGTCGGGCAATGATGGACTTATACAAGGAACAATTTAGAGACTTATCCAATGTAGATTTCCCAGTCATAACTTCATTAATGGTCATGAACCAAAAAGTGAGTTTGGGGTGTGGGTACGAACACGGTCATGAACCACGTTCGCCCATTGATGGCCTATACTAAATATCGATTCATATCAAAGTTTATGCAAAAGAACAACCAGATAATATTTTCAAGCACCCTAAAATATTAGTCTAAGTTGGTTGGCTAAACACATCAAAAAGACTATTTTTGGTGGTATGTTATTAAGAAATCAAAATTATAGGGTTCCTAGTCCAAATTATGTGATTAATATTAGAACAATTCCTTAGGTCTTGATTAGCAATAATAACATGTGAGGTGATAAAAACACGAACAGGACAATCATAACAATATATAAGAAAAATAAAAAGAAGGAAGAGAGGTTTAGAATATACAAAAGAACGGTTTTTTTTACTAGAGATCTACATCATGAAGGAAAATGTTAGTAACTTCAATATAAAAATAAGAGAGTTTTAGTCAAGGACCCTCAAGAATATACCGGTGTGGCTTGGGTCTGAGAGAATAACAACCCTCGGGAGGAGCAATCGTGAAGCCTTTTCGAGGAAAACTTATGGAGATTGATGAAAGTATGTGTTTATGTGTGTATGCAAATACGTGTTTATGTGTTTGTAAGTATGAAAATATGTGAGTACAAGAGTATGAGATAATTCGCAAGTATTCGGGCGCAAAGAGTATGTGAAAAGTGTTTTTTAGATCCGGAAAATCATGGCATATTTATATGAAAATATTAAAAAAAAGATAGAAAAGCAAAATGCGCGTCGTGCAAAGAGTGCGCTAGGCGCACGTCTCTGTGTGACGCACAGAGCCACGTGTCAAGCGCAGATTGGTGCACCTGACGTGGCACAACCAATGCGCTACGCGCACGTGGCGCGCCAAACAAACCGTCTGCGTCAGACACGCTTACAACCTTTTTCTCCGACTCGTTTTTGTATGATTTTCTTATATCCTTTTAAATCCGGAAAACAACTTATACGTGATAAAAACTGATTTCAAAAATATCTTTGAAAAAATTTATTTATTTCTAAAAATATTTATTAAAATAATAAATAAAAACAATTAATTATCATTAATAATTATTTGGGATTTTTTCAAAGGATTGGGTTCAAAATATTTAAATGGGCTCCAAATACAATTAATTATCAGGAATAATTAATTGAGCTTTAAAATAGTAAGCTTTTACAGTTTAAAAATAGTTTTGGGCCTAGCTCTTCGGGCTGCTCCGCCCTTGGGTCGGACCAATTAAGACCGTGGTATGTTTCATCATTGGGCCCTTAAATGGGGGGAGACGATTATGTGTCTACACGTACACATATCAATATTCGATTTACAGGGGGGAATACATGGCAAATACAATCAGCATAATATTAACATACCTAGTTTCAATCTTAGTTGTTCAAATCTTTCTCTACACAAAGGTTTAGTAAGTATATTAGCAATTAGACGATCAGTTTTGACAAAATTCCAACTTTATCAATCCCTTTTCAACATTGTCTTTCAAGAAGTGGTGTCTTATGTGAATGTGTTTGACTCTAGAATGATGCACTGGATCATTAGAAATACTTATAGCACTTGCATTATCACAATAAATAGGAACACAATTAAGTCTAATTTTGTAGACACGAAGTTGTTGCTTTATCCATAGCATTTGGGAACAACATGCTGCAACAACAACATACTGAGCTTCTGCGGTGGATAATGCAACAGTGTTTTGTTTCTTGGTAATCCAAGAAACAAAACTGTGACCTAGGAACTGTACCATACCTGAGGTGCTTTTTCTATTTACCAAATCTCTAGCATAATCGGCAATCTCGCAAATCCTTTAAGCTCAAATGTGTCACTCCTTAGATAGAACAAGCTTAGGTCATCAGTTCCCTTCAAGTATCTCAAGATCCTTTTTACAGCAGTTAAGTGAGATTCCTTTGAAGCTGATTAAAACCTAGCACACAAACCAACACTAAAAGCAATGTCTGGTCGACTAGCAGTTAGATACAACAAGGAACCAATCATACCTCTATATTTCTTCTGATCCACCATTGTTCCTATGGAATTCTCATCTAGCCTAGTTGCGGTTCCCAGAGGTGAATGGTTGATCTTAGAATTTTCTAGGCCAAACTTCTTAATTAATTCTTTAATATATTTTTGTTGATGAACAAAATACTTTTTTCAGTTTGTTTGATTTGTAACCCAATGAAGAAATTTAACTTGCCTATCATGCTCATTTCGAATTCATTACTCACTATTACAGAATTATCAATTTGCGTCGGACCTGGGACCACCATTTGCGTCAGACATCGGTCCGACGGCACAGGTCTCGACGCAAATAGCGGAGACATGATCTGCGTCGGATAAGGGCACGACGCAGATGAGGAGCTATTTGCGTCGCACCAACCACAAAGTGCGACGCAGATGAGGAGATATTTGCGTCGCACCACCAACAAAGTGCGACGCAAATGACTTGTGTGGGCATGCCCTTGGGGTCACTCATCTGCGTCGGATGGAGACCTTTGTCCGACGCAAATCAAGTTTATACAGCAATTAAAAAATGATTTTTCCCAATAATACAAGAAATACCCATCAAACAAGATGTGCGTCGCATGAAGCTACATGTCCGACGCAAATTTGCTAATTTTTATTAAAAAAAAATAAATTCGTACTATGCCATCCAGTAATAAAATTCGTACAATTTGATCATTACAATCAGAGTATTACAAAATAAAAATCAAATTAAACAAAGTATGTATAATGAAAATTAAAAGAAATTGTATAACTGAACACTAGAAACATCCTAAAACAAATGAAAAATAAAACTAATTTAGGAGAAGAAAAAATTCCCAAGTTCTCAGATCTAAAATTGAAACTGAATATATATGTAATATAAACTAAAAATATATGAACTTACATCGATTTATAAAGAATATATGTAAAAGAATCCTAATCTACGAGAAGAACAGCTTCTTGTCTTCATCTTCTTCGCAAAAAAAAAAAATGTAAAAAATGCAAATCTCGATTCTCTTCTTGTCTTCATCTTCTTCGTTCTTCAAGCTTCGAAATCTGTATCAACAACATAAAATGGGTATTTGAAAATACCTGGAAATCGAAAATAAAATAAAAAGGGATTAAACCATGGGTATTTGAAGACTCACCTCAACGAGTTCCTGATGAAAAGGGATTCATGATGAAAGCTTCGGAAATCTCGTCGTTAATAAATAAATTATGAGTGAAAAAATAAATAAAAAGAAGTTAATTGAACAGCAGCAAATTAGGAGCAAAGCAGCAACATAATCAAAGAATTATTAATTTCCAGCAACTTGCAAAAAGATGTCAAGTGTGAAAATTTTCCAGTAGAAAAATATGTCGATTGAAGCATTAATTGCGAGTAATATGCAGCGATTTTCGAGTGTTCGAATCGATGAAAGAGAGTGTTTGTGAGCGTGTGAAATTTACAGTGAGTTCGATCTGGAATTGAACAAAAAGAAGAAGTAGAGGAGAGAGAAAATCAGTGATTGAGGAATGGCAGAGGAGAGAGAGAGAGAGAGAGAGAGAGAGAGGAGGAGGAGAAAGAGAGGGGGGGGGGCTTAATGACGGCTGGGAAATAAGGTCACATGGGTTTAAAAGTAGTGTGGTGGGTTTAAAAGGAAGCGGGCTTTAAAAATGAAAGGAAGCGGGCTATGTGCGTCGCATGGGCCATTAGGTCCGACGCACATGGAACCCTCATGCTATCTGCGTCGCATGGACACTAAGGTCCGACGCATATACAAAACTTACGGCCCTAAAACCCATTTGCGTTGGACAAGAAGCCCATCCGACGCAAAACGTTGGATACGCAAAAATTATCTTTCATGATTCGCGTCGAACATTAATCGGGGTCCGACGCATATGAATTTTTTGCGTCGAACGCTGGACACATCCGACGCAAATCATGATTTGCGTCGGACGCCATGAATGTCCGACGCAAATGATGCTTTTGGGTCGTTCTACCTATTGTGCGACGCAATTCAGGAGACACAAATCAACTTTTTTCTGCTAGTGACTCATTACATCTGCAAAGTACTTACATAATGATTCATTAGTAGCACCAAATATAATGTCATCAATATAGATTTGGACAATCAGTAAATCAGCATTTTTGGATTTTAGGAACAATGTTTTGTCAACCCTACCTCTTTTAAAATCATTTTCAAGTAGGAATTTAGACAATCTTTCATACCAAGCTCTAGGAGCTTGCTTAAGTCCATACAAAGCCTTGTTTAGTTTAAAAACATGATTTGAAAAATCAGGATTTCCAAATCTAGGTGGTTGTCCCATATAGACATCCTCATTTAGGTAACCATTTAAGAAGGCACACTTGACGTCCATTTGGTACAACCTAAAACCCATGAAAGCAGCAAACACAATCAAGATTCAAATAGCTTATAACCTTGCAATAGGAGCGAAAGTCTGCTCATAGTCAATACCTTCATGTTGATTGTAGCCTTTTACTACTAAACGAGCTTTGTTCCTTACTATAGTTCCATATTCATCCAGTTTGTTCCTAAACACCCATTTATGTTCTATCACTTTATGATCTTTGGACTGTGGTTCTGATGCGTATGAGAAGTGTTAATTATGTAGTATTCTAATTATGTTAGAATTATATGTAATTTAAGTGTTATAAATCCAAGTTCTATTAGGATTTGTTTATTTTCCTAATTCTAGTAGGAATAGGACTCTTAATATCCTAATCCTAGTAGGATTTGAACTCCTAGTTCTGTTAAGAGTCTAAAAGTCTAGTGTCTTTGTAATTCTAGTTGAGTTAGAAATCCAAATCCTAGTTGGATTAGGATTCTAATTGGAGTAGAGTTATATCTTTAATAGGAGTCTAGTTAGTGTGTACTTGGTTTAGGAGTGTGATTTCTTTATTATCTTGTTCGTAGTTTACCTAGCCTTAGTAGGACTAGGGTTTGTTTTTGTTTGCTGTTTTGCACGCCTATATAAGGCTGTTTCATTCATTAATAAAGGGAGATTGTTTTGAGTTTAAGAAAAGTGTTAAGCTTGTTGTGCTTGCATAGAACTGAGAGTTCAAATACACAAACCGTGACTTTGTGTGATCTTGGAGCCGAGACTCACAAGAGAACCTCTTAAACTGCGATTTAAGAGCCTATCCCTTTTTATTTTATTGTTGTTCGTCTATAAGTTCATAAAAACACAAAAAGAGTTCGAACCGCCAATAAAAATCACATCAAGTGGTATCAGAGCAGGGTTCATTGAGACGGCGCGTGAGGGCGCGTGCGTTGGCCAAATTGTGATTTTTTTTGTTATGTGGAAAGCTAACATACAGGGCTACATTGTGTCAAAGTGCGTTGGCCAAATTGTGATTTTTTTGTTTTGTGGAAAGCTAAAATACAGAGCTACTTTGGCCAAATTGTGATTTTTGTTGGCGGTTCGAACTCTTTTTGTGTTTTTATGAACTTATAGACGAACAACAATAAAATAAAAAGGGATAGGCTCTTAAATCGCAGCTTAAGAGGTTCTCTTGTGAGTCTCGGCTCCAAGATCACACAAAGTCGCTGGTTAGGTATTTGAACTCTCGCTCTATGCAAGCACAACAAGCTTAACACTTTTCTTAAACTCAAAACAATCTCCCTTTATTAATGAATGAAACATCTTATATAGGCGTGCAAAACAGCAAACAAAAACAAACCCTAGTCCTACTAAGGCTAGGTAAACTACGAACAAGATAATAAAGAAATCATACTCCTAAACCAAGAAGAACAAACTCAACTTGGCACACACTAACTAGACTCCTATTAAAGATATAACTCTACTCCAATTAGAATCCTAATCCAACTAGGATTTAGATTTCTAACTCAACTAGAATTACAAAGGCACTAGACTTTTAGACTCCTAACAGAACTAGGAGTTCTAATCCTACTAGGATTAGGATATTAAGAATCCTATTCCTACTAGAATTAGGAAAACAAACAAATCCTAATAGAACTTGGATTTATAACACCTAAATTACATAGAATTCTAACATAACTAGAATATTACATAATTAACACTTCTCATACGCATCAGGCTCTAAGTGTCGTACCTTGTTCCTTTCAAACTGATTTAACTCATCTTCCATGGCCATTATCCAATCTGAGTCATTTAGGGCTTCTTCATGATTTTTCGGTTCCATCATTGATAGGAAGGCTTGGAATGCATAAAAGTTCCTTAATTGAGCTCTTGTTTGATTTCCTATGGATATGTCTCCAATTATCAACTCCACAGGGTGAGATTTTTAATGCTTCCATCGCTTTAGTTGAAATTCTTCAATTGGAACATTGGTTTCTTTTGTTGTTCCCAAATTTTGTTCTTCTCCTGTTTGGGAACCTGTGATAGGAACATTATAATTTGATGTGTTTGGTTCTTCTTCATTGGGAACTTGTGTTTGATCAGTTGGCTTCTCCTTGAGTATATAGTTAGTCCAATCTCAAAGTCTTTTAGGTCGGTTTTGTCACTTGAGTATCCAGTTAGTCCAATCTCAAAATCTTCTTCCTGTTCATTTGGAGTAACTTGGTTAGTTTCACCAAACACAATGTGAACACTTTCTTCTACACACATAGTTCTCTTATTATATACACGATAAGCTTTACTATTTGTTGCATGGCCTAAGAATATTGCTTCATCACTTCTAGCATCGAATTTTCCTATGTTATCTTTTCCATTGTTATGGACAAAGCATTTACATTCGAAAAGTTCTTACATAAGTAATATTAAGACGTTTTCCAAAAAACAATTTGTAAGGAGTCTTGTTGATTATAGGTCTGATCATAGCTCTATTAATAATGTAGCACACCGTGTTAACTGCTTCTGCCCAAAAGTTCTTTGGTAGTCCACTAGCTATTAGCATTGTTTTTCCATGTCTTCTAGTGTTCAATTTTCATTTCTACCACACCGTTTTCCTGTGGTGTGCTTGGGCCTGAAAAGTTGTGATCCAAACCTTGTTCCCTTCATAGCTCATCAAACTTGCCATTTTCAAATTCTTTACCATGGTCAGATCTTAGATGGAGTAGCTTATGTCCACTTAGGTTTTGAGTTCTCTTAGCAAAGACTAGGAACTCATTGAAAGTTTCATCTTTGCTAGAGAGGAACAATACCCAATTAAATCTTGAAAAGTCATCTACAATAACAAGAACATACCTTTTTCCACTTCTACTTTGAACTCTCATTGGCCCACATAAATCCATGTGTATGAGTTCTAATGGTTTGGTAGTGCTTACTATGGTTTTAGATTTAAAAGAGGATCGAACTTGCTTGCCTTTAACACATGCTTCACAAACTTGATTTAGTTGGAACTTTATCGAGGGTAGCCCTAAGACAAGTTCCTTGGATCTAAGTTTGTCAAACATAGAAAAGCTAGCATGTCCTAGATATTTGTGCCATAGTAGAGAATCATCCTCAACCACACTAAGACATGTTAGATTGTCTTTAGGAACAAGATCAAGATCCACTATATATGTGTTCCCTTTTCTTGTTCCTTCCAAAATAACATTCTTTGTGTCATTGTTGATGATTAAGCACTTATTGCTATTAAACTTAAACTAAATTACCTTTGTCACAAAATTGAGAGATGCTCAACATATTGTGTTTCAGTCCTTCTACTAGAAATACATTATCAATGGAGTATGTTGGTGATTTTCCTACTTTTCCAATAGCCACAATGTTACCTTTCTTGTTATCACCAAATGTCATACATCCACCTTCAAAGGCCGTGAGTAAGAGAAATCTTATTTTCTCTCGAGTCATGTGTTTGGAACAACCGCGCTAGGTACCATGTGTTGTTTCTTCTCACTCTAGCTTGCAAAATCAATCATTGATTAGACTTAGGAACCCTACGTTGTTTAGGTTCCTGTTTTTTAGAAACAGAACATTTTTCTTTCCATTCAAGATTATTATTCTCAATATTCTTTTCGGCAAACCTAAGTCTTAAGGAACAGTTTTTCCATTGATGTCCAATTTTACCACAGAACATACAAAACCTATCACTAGGTAGGTTTACTCTCTTCTTTAGTTTTTCCTTTTTCTTTTTATACTCAAATCCAAGTCCTTTAGTTCTCTTTGTTTGAGGATTTGTTATCTAGTTTGGAACATCTAATGGATTCCTATTGTTCCTAATACATTCAAGTTCCTTTATCAGATTTTTTTTCTTTTCACTTAAGGCATCCACTTCCTTCTTGAATTCTTCAATCTCAGTTCTAAAACTTTTAGAAGGATCAAACCTTATGTCAAAGGTACTAACTTCCGGAACAATATCTTTTAGTAGATAGTTTTCATTTTAGACTTTCTCATTATTTTCCGTTAATTTCAAATTTCTATCAAATAAGTCGAAGAAACGATTTTCGCTTTCGATTCGGATATTTTTAAGCCAATCTATATGTTCTTTGTTCACTTTTAATGCATATTCGCTTTGTTTTCTCTTAGTGCCTTCATCTTTACAATCTTTAACAAAGATCAACTAACAAGTCATAAAGTTTTTCTTTAGTCATAGATGTTAAACGAGTTTTAATAAATAAACTAAATTAAAATTCATCATGGTTTCATCTCCATCAATAGTCATCAAAATAGGTTGGCTATTTCTTCACATGTTTTGGTCATGCTCTTCTTTTTCGTAATCGAATATCCCCATGCAGCTATTAAGTCAATTTTTGAGAACGGATTCTAGAAGTTTTTGTTCCTTTCTTTGCCGCGTTCCTTTCCATTGTCCTTGCCTTTCTCCAGTTCTCATTGAGGGCATTCTTCGATGAAGTGATCTAAACTGCCACATTTATGACAACTAGTTTTGTTCGTAAATTTTCGATTCTTACCTTTGTAATCTCCATTTTTCATGTTCCTGAACGTCTTTTTGAAACGTCGGACCAAAAGAACGGATTCGTCATCTTCTGCATCGGTTTCATCATCTTCATCAACTTTTCAGAGCTATGGACTTTTGCCTAGATCATTTTCCCAATCTAGGTGTAGCTCATGTGTCATCAAGGAACCAACAAGTTGTTCCAAATTGAACTTGGTGAAGTCTTTGGTTTCCTGCAAGGCAAGAACTTTGGCCATCCATCTATCTTTGGGTAGATATCTAAGGACTTTACGTACTGTTCTTCGATGTGATAACTTTTCCAAGAGAAGCTAACTCATTAATTATGTTAGTAAATCTAGTAAACATTTCTTGAATAGTTTCCTTTGGTTTCATTTGGAACAATTCATATTGATTCATTAGGAGATCAATTTTGGATCTTTTTACTTCACTTTTTCCTTCATGTGTGACTTCTAAAAGATCCCATATTTGCTTTGCCATTTTGCACCCACGAGACGATTGTGTTCATGAGGTCCAAGACCACAATGCAATATTTTTACAAGCAAGAGCATTAATTTCGACTTTAATGAAATCATCTTTATCAAATTCGGACATAGGTTTGGGAACTACCTCATTTTTGTCATTTGTAGTTGTGACTTCAAAGTCTCCAACTTCAATGACTCTCCATACTTGATAATTCTCGGCTTTGATGAAGATTTTCATTCGGTTTTTCCAATAGGTATAGAACTTACCATTAAACATCGGAGGCCTTTAGTGGAGTACCCTTCTTCCACCTTTTCGGTTGTATTCATTGTTCCTAACCGTAATCTTACTCGTCGGCGTTAACCGCTTAATTTAAGAGCACATGTTATGATACCAATTGTTGTCTTAATGGGAACAATACAAGAGGGGGGTGAATTGTATTGTTGGTAACAATGAACAATTTTTGTGGAATTTAAATAACAATGAGAAAATTAAAGTAAAGAGACAAGAGATTTAACGAGGAAAACCTTCCTAGACCTTATAGGAAGTAAAAACCTCGACCCCAAGGGATTTTAACCAGAACCCATTCACTAATAATAGGTCAACAACTTAGTACAACCTTAAACTCCGTAAAGTTCCTTCTCTCATTCCACTAGGAACACTAATCCCACAATAGTCCCTCAACCGTTGTTACTCTCACTCCCGACTTCACTCAAAGTCCTCTCTTTAATACATGATTTCACTCAAAATCCCAACCCTAAGACTAGGAACATTAACAAGTATGAGAATAGTTATTGGCACTGACACTAGAAAAACGTTTGCTCTCTTGAAATATGTGATCAGTGATACTTAGAATAATATGTCAATGAGTTATTTATAGATTAGTAAGCTTACACGAGTAAATCCTACTTATCACTAAGTAGCTCATTACTTATCTTTTCATAGAATAAAGTAACTTCTTTTCAAATACTAAAATCATATTTTTATTCAAAATATCTTTTTGGGATCGATTTCCAACAAACTCAAATAATATGTAACAAAAATCCTAAGTTAAATACAATAAGAATTATTTTCATAATAAATTTCTTGAGTAAATCACAAAATAGATAAAGATAAGATTATATTTAAACAAAGATAAAATCGGTTTTAAACAAAATATTTAACTCTCAATAATACCAAAAGATAAATATAAGCAACTGACGCTATTCTAAGCGTATTTATTCTCAGTGTCAAATATCTACTCCTATACTAACGCTAGTTCCTTAGATTAGAAACTGCTCTGTTCCTAATCTTAGGAACAACTCGATCTTTATTCCAGACTTGTTGCTTGTTCCTTACAAATGTTCCTAAGTTCTACTACGAGACTTTGGGAACTCTTCTTCCAACAACTTTATCAAGTCTTCCGAGGTCCAATACTCCTTGAATCCTTCATCGACCTTGACAAACCCTGTTTCATCATCATAAACACTTTGTAAAATATTAGTGCAATTAAGTTTATCTTTGTTATATGTCATCTTCAAAACTTAGGGTCAGCAGTTGCTATTGATGTTGGCCTTTTCTGCAGGCAGAACTGAAAGTCTACCATCTTCAACCATGTCCTGTAGGGCGTGCTTCAAAGTCCAACACTACGATGTCAGATGCTCGTTTCTTTGGTGGTACATGCAGTAGGAGTAAGGATTCCACTTCCTATACCTATTCTCAAGAGCATGGTCTAGAGTAGGACCAACGGGATGGAGTGATCCTCTTACATGAAGCCTATTAAGGCTTCTTTGTGGCTTTCATGCTTAATAACCCCTATTTTCAGTGTTCAGGGCATTGACTTCATTGCTCTTGGAGCTAGAACGGTTATTGTTACTCTCCTTGAAAGAGTTGTTATTATTGTAACCCTTATTTTTAGAGTCTTGTACCTCTTCTTCAATCAGTTCAACCTTGTAGAGCTTCGTGAAAGACTCTATAGGCTGGAACTTAATGTGCTTTCCGTACTTGGATTGCAAGTTACGGACTACCAGTCAGACTTAATCCTCTTCAAATGGCCTATTAGTCATTTGCGCGGCCTTTCTCTCCACCTATTGAGAAAGTGATGAAGTTTTCGTTGGTTTTGTTTAGTTAACTCCAACTCACGGACACCAATAGGAAGCTGTGTATTGTATATATATTACTTGCGGAAGTCTTCTTTGTTGTAGTCCCAATAGTTTAGCTTAACTTTTTTAAGTGATCTGAACCACTTGGATGGATGTGCATCCGAGGTTAAAGGAAAGACATAAGCAAACTGGTCCATGCTTATTCCTTTGAGAGCCATAGAAATGGAGAAGGCTCTCAAATGATCGTCTTGGTCTTTGACCCTCTTGAATTTTGGGAACGCTATATTTTTTATGGAGTTTTTCTCTCAGTTCAGGATCAATAATGTCATGGCAATGAGCCTGACTCTCGAGGGTAGGAATTGACTGGATCAATCGCTCGAGTTTTTTGAACCTCAAATCAGTCGTCTCGGTTTTGAAAGGAGTTGGTAGTGGTGGAATATCTTCTTGTTCTTCTTCCTCATTTGTTAGTTTTTCCCTTAACTTTTTTATCTCTTTATCTTGTTCCTCATGACGAGAATTCATCAGTTGGAGTTAAGGCATGATGGCACTAAGTTGTTCATTAGTATCTCCCATTTCAGATGATGATTTAGAAGTTTCGGAAGATTTATCTGAAAAGGTGATGGTGCTTTTGACGGGTCCTGGAGTAGGTTGACCCTTTTTCCTCTCTGTTGGGCGTTCCCAAGTTGTAACCTCACAATTTTTCCTAAACATGAATAGAATGGATCTTACTTGTTAGTTTAAAGAAATTATTTTTGAAATGAGAAATGGAAATAGGAAATGAGAAATGGAAATGAGAAATGGAAACCAGAAATGATTTGGAAATGGCGGATTTGAAATGATATAGGTTTCGAAGTAGTATGGGCTTGACTATCAGGTAGACATGGGCCTAACTATATGCATATGCAGATATGGACTGGACTATGTAAGCAGACTGGCTAGACTTTGAACTTACAGGTTGGTTAAGCGGACTAGACACAAGAATTGCCTATGTGGACTTAAGGAATACTAGACTTTTAATTTACGGGAGAGCAAGCAGGCTAGGCAATAGAGAAGACTATGGAAATAAGCGGACTAGGAAGACTAGACTTTGAACTTATATTTAGAGTAAGGTCGCTAGGGCAATAAGGAAGGCTAGACTTTAAACTTACATTTCGAATAAGCAAGGCTAGACTTAAGAGTGAATAGACTTTGAACTTACGAGAGTAAGCAGGCTAGACAATAAGGGAACACTAATATTTCAACTTACATTAAAATAATGGGCTAGACTTAGGGGTGACTAGACTTTGAACTTACGAGAGAGTAAGTAGGCTATACAATAAGGGTGACTAGGCTATGAACTTATGAACACTACAAGGAAATAGGTTTTGGGCAGCAGATTTTTTCGTTGCACAAAAGTTTGGGCAACGAGATTTTTACGCGCCAATTTCGTTGTCTAAGGTTCGACGCCCTTTACATTTGGAGGGTCAAATATTGTGATCGTTGCACAAACAGTAGCTTGGGCGTCGAATTGCTTTCGTTGCCCATAATGCTTTTTAGTGCTATGAATTTTTTATATCTTTACCTATACTTGACACAGTTTTGGCAATGACAACTGAACTTTCGTTGCCCATATTACAGAACTTTGTGCAATAGTCACTATTTTTCGTCACCCATTGCGTGTTGTAACCTTACCGAATGCTATCTTGGGCAACAACGGTTTCGTTGCCCAAAGTACTTTGGGCTACCAATTGTTTTACATAATTTTAAATCTCACACTAAATTCAAATAACAATGTGCAATACCTACTTAGTTGCCCAAATATTCATATATAAGTATACAAACCTATTAAAAACAAAAATATGATATAATAAAAGAAGCATTCATGGAATATCAAATTGTAGACAATCGGAGGACTACAAAATAATCTTCAAATTCGACATCCGACGTAACTTGAATATCTTACAAAATTCAAAGCAAATCTAGAAAAACTAATTAGCATTTCCCATAAATAATCCAAGCCTTAGCATACTTCATATAGCTTTCCTCTGATAATTTGGGAAGATAGTCATAACCCATTGTTCCTAATAAAAGCCGAAAACGTTAAAATTAGGTACCCATGTGATAAAAAAATTGGGGGGGGTTAATGATTTTTTTACTCTTCCGCCCCAAAAAGCAAAACGTACATGTGCACCAATATAACTAGAAGTATTAAGAATGGATGTTTACCTTAGGTTAAACTTAGCAAACTTAAATTGCATATATAAGCTAACTCCAGAATTTAAAAAAAGCTTTAAAGAATTATACCTCATGTCTTCAAATATTTTTAGCAGATCTTCTCTCATTTTCTATTCACGTTCAATAACTTCTTGGTTCATTTTAGAAAATTCTCGCTCTAAGCTCTTCATTGGATGCTTTGAACTATTCATTAGATGCTTTAAGCTCTTCATTAGATGCCTTAAGTCGCTCATTTGATACTACGAGTTCCTCGTTTGATGCAAGCAAGAGTGTTAACTTGGGTAGATAATCGTTCATTGTTTTCTCCTAGTTCTACCTTTTTTCGGAGGTCGAGCTCTAGGACCAAGTCCTCTCATATACCCCAGTTTACGTTTTAAAGCTTTAATGTAAGCATCTTTCACATTGAGTGTATCCTCACCATGCTCCCGAATTTGAGTTTCATAAAGTTTTTGAGTTCTTCATAATTTTTTTCAAAGAATCGGTTCCTAACTAGTAGTCCCATCCTTGTTTTTATGCCTAGCACATGAAATTGCAATTCTTTAGACTTAACTTCGTATAATTCTCCCCTTCAGATTTGGACTTGGCTACTCCAAATTTAAAGTGAATTATTAGATTAACCAGCCTAATGTCATTTAGTTGAACCAATCAAACTAAACCAATAATTTCTAGGGTGTCTTTTTGAAGCACTATCATGGCCATAGAAAACTAACACCTTCAAAAAAAAGGTAGGTTGAATAACCTTACTTTTTGGTCTTCTCAAATAATCTGACATAGATAGGTTCCTGTTCCACTTCAATGGGTTCGGATGATCCTTCAAGATCTTGTGTTGTAAGAACGGGTGGCTCATTCATCTACATATCATACAACAAATTATTACATATATACCAAAAGAAATATATAGTACATCATATAATAAAGAAAGCGAAAATTACGCACCATGTCATACATTATTCTCACCGTAGATCGTGAACCATTGGCTGGTGTTTCAGTCAGCTTTAGCTTGTTCTCTGTATTAACTTTGCTAATATGCTACAAGTACATCATATAATAAAGATGACGCTTGCTTGCTTATTTTGTCTGTCACTTTGCTGTTAAATAAGAAGTATAGACAATCCCCCCGTGTTTCAATGCTAACATTCTTGATTGCTTGGGATGTCTTCAACGACGTAATTGGGAGTTGTGGTATCCGATTTTGACTTGTCTTAATTAACGGTCCGAATCCCACGAAAGTCTCTCATTGGACTTTGAGTTTTAGAAAACTTGGAAGTTGCCGCCCTATTAACATCTGAATAGGGACAGATTTATTTAATAAATCGTTTTAAAATCAATTTCAAGAAAAATCATTTAAAACGATGATGACTTCATAAGGATAAGGCTTTTTTTTTTAAAATTGATCTTTCATACCATGAGATAGGGTTCGGGGTTTAGGTTAAGAGGTGCGAACGTCTGGAACTCGTCTCCTCTTCCGTTCTAAAGAACGAGCTCTTACTAAATGCGTTATTTTCCATTTTAAAGTAATCATGGCTATTCAAAAGAAAGAAAATCACATAGTTTGCCAACCATTTTTATTTAGGACCAATATATCATTTGTACATGGTAGGTTTAAGCACTGAAGTTGCACTACGTACCAATCATTGCGGGATTGGAACCCACTCATGGATCAAAACCGTCGTAGTTCGAGCTTATGTCTCACCCTAAATGGCCAATTCCACTGGGGAAAGAAGAGGAGGGAATAGATTATGAATAACTCTCCTTTAGAATTAAACAAATCTATTTAAAATGAGGTAATCACTCTGATTAATGATTGAAATGAGATTAAGATAATCACATTAATTAGTGATTAAATATGAAGCATTAAGATAATCACCTTAATTATTGATTAAAAATAGAGGTTAAGATAATCACCCTAATTAGTGATTAAACTTAAAAGGAAAGATAATCACCTTGATTAGTGACTAACAATGAAGGTTAGGAAGTAATCACCCTCATTGATGATTATTCAAGGTTTAGGATAATCACTCCAATTAGTGATTAAATGAGAAAAAATAATCGTCCTAATTAACGATTGTTAAGGTTAAGATAATCACCCTAATTAGTGATTAAATGAGAAAAATAATCGTCCTAATTAACGATTATTAAGGTTTAAGATAATCACTCTAATTAGTGATTAAATGAGAAAAATAATCGTCCTAATTAACGATCATTAAGGTTTGAGATAATCACTCTAATTAGTGATTAAATGAGAAGAATAATCGTCCTAATTAACGATTATTAGGTTTTAAGATAATCACTCTAATTAGTGATTAAATAATGATTGGAGATAATCACCCTAATTAGTGATTAAAAGAAGTTTGAGTTAACCGCTCTAATTAGCGATTAATCGAGGATTGAAATAACCACCTTAATAGTGATCACGTTTATGATTTTCGAGAGGTCTTAGAAGGTTTGCTTCCTAATTGAAGGCTTTTGAGAAATAATCTTTATTGAAGATTATAAAGTCATTTGGAGAGAAATGATCAATTTGAGATCGAATTTGGAGATTTGTGTTTGGCTAATTGGAATTTGACCATTTAAAGCGAGACACGTGAAACGGCCTAGAATTAAATTGGAGATCATAATTACCAATCTAATTATGTCAAATTATATGATTAATCCATTTGAATATGGAGAACACATTTTTAAAATGTAAGATGGATCATCATACAATTTAACTTAGATTTGTAATTTTTCCTCTTAATTGAGATTGGGTCATTTGATTCATATACTATGATATATTGGCCCAACATGCAATATTTGAAGCATTGGTTGCTTATTTTATTAAAAAGAATTGTGAAATTATTTATGAACATTATGCATAAACATCTCCATTTTTTTTATTAATTGAGTGATGCAATAATTATTTACAAAGAAACTATTATTACAACAATATGTACAAAATCTATGATTCATACAAATCTTCAATCTTGATCTTCACCCTGATGCTCCTTGATCTTCACCACCTTGAATGGGCTTTGGAATTCATGTTTATTTGTGAATTTGTGAAAGTTAAAGATTAATTAACTTCTTTGATTTTGATTTTTTATGATAATTTTTATTGATTTTTATTTACATAATAAAATTAGTCATTTTAAGATAAACTTAAGATTTCATGATTTTTTTATTCACAATTCTTTTGAACAAAACATTTTTTTTATAAAAGTTGAGTTAATAACTTTATTTCATTTTCCAGATTGCCTTTTTGTTCTTGTACTGACTTATAAAAATCATAACTATCTGTACAAAGTGTTAAACTGAGCATATGATATATCTATAGATAGATCAGTGAGTCTTTTATGTTGTATAAAAATTTTATAAGTTTTTAGTGAACACTTGAATTATGGTGAATTTTATGTCAAAACTGGTCAAAACTGGACCTTTATTGAATTTGTTCTTTGAGATCCAACGTATTGAACTTATTTTGAAGTGAAATTTGGTATGAATATTCTAGACATTTTCAAAGACTATACTGGAAATTTGTACTTGAATTGGACATTTGTAAGACCATTTTATTTATTTTATTAACTGAAGAGAAAATCAGTATTCTGAAATTTAGTGATTTACATGAATGATTTTGTAAAAATAATGTAAAATTGTATAAAATTCATATGAGCATGATTGTTATATTTTTGAAAATCTACTAATGTTTTCTTCAAACTTGATGTTTTTAGTTTTCTCCAAATGATTTTATTTTTAACTTTATTGACAGAACAATCGTAGGTGGTACTGGACAAAATCAGTTTTGTACAACAAAGTTGTATGATTTTTAATTATTCATAAAAAAATCGTTTTTTAGAAATTCCAAAGCCCAGTTGTTGGAAACATCGTGCAATTCATTGGAAAAATATTAAATCCTACAAATTACTCTGATAATACAGACGAAAAATAGAATAAAAGACGAAATTAAAACTGATTATAATTACAGCATCACATTTTCTTTTTTATGGAGATGTTTATGCACAACTTGGCTTTAATTTTTTTTATGAAAACATTTTTGGTGATGAATAACAACTTGATTAAGGAAAATCACATAATCACATTGTTTTCTAAGAGTCACCCCATTAGAGGTGACTATTTTAGGTGGGGTGATTTAAGCTTGGGAACCTATTAGGACTTCCACATACCCAAATCACTCCAAAGATTAAAAAATGATAAGAAGAAAACAAGGAATAAGTTAGTAGATGATTAAGAAGATAATCAAAATAACAAGAACTTCAACTTTACCTTGCTAGCTCAATGATACACTTCCTTTTTGCAAATATTTCTACCTTTTTTGTGATTTTTCTTAATTTCTAAGTGAGTTTCTAAATCTTCTTAATTGCTAACTTAAACTCTTTTTGTGTTTTTTCCTTTTGATGAACTTCTTTTACTTACTTATTAAAACTTTTGCTTAGATGAAAAGATTAAGGAGGAGAAGAGTAGTAGAGAAGATGAGTTTGAAGTTGAATTGTGTTTTTTTCAACTTGGTTTTGAAGTGAATTTTGGAGGGTATTTATAGAGAAATGAGGGAGGTGAACTAGGGTTTCAAAGAGGGAGAAAATCAGATTTTTTTGTTTTTCATACAAAAAATCTGATTTTCTTCATCCTTAATCACTTTAATGACATCATTCTAATGACCTCACCCTAATGACATCATCAAATCTCTTTGGAAACACAAATATTCTTATTCTCACATCTTTTCATGATTCTTATTCTCTAACTAATGGATAAAGGATGTGTTTAGTGGATAAAGAATATATTCTTATTCTTTATCCAATGAACAATGACTTGACCATCAAAGAAACCGATTAATGCCTAGTTTTGGGATACGACTAAAATTCCGACGCCTAATCGCGACTCGTTTTTCATTTTTCCGAAAGACTAACTTAAGACAATTAATGAAAACTCGTCATATTAATACAGACGAGCATGATTATACTATGAATCATTTTATTAAAACGGTGGTGGTAGTTATTGACTATGACTCACGAAAATTATATTTCTAAGCCGAAACTGTATGACTAATACGCAAAAATGGAAAATCGTGCGACGAAATGAAACTCGCGCTCCGGGGCGCGCGCTCCACGATGCATGACGATTTTGTTATTTTTATTTTTCAAAACCTTTATATATCCAAAAACTGGGGTTCAAAATTTGGTGTCTACAGAATGCCCCACATTGGTCGAATTTCGGAGAAAATGATGGCCAATGTTTGAAACGACACAAAATTTTGACAGAAAATTTCTTTTGAGATAACATACTCTTCATAGAAAATAGTTATCATCGGTGCTATCTTGAAAACATGACTTGCAACTTCTGTTGCCGCTTTAAGTAGAAAATCCCAGTTAATTTTCTAAAATAGGAGATGCGACTTTGACGTCGTCTTAAATAGAAAATCCCAATTAATTTTCTAAAATTTAAAATACGACTTTATTGTCGTCTTAGATAGAAAATCCCAATTAATTTTATTAGATCTTGAAAATGCGACTTTAACGTCGTCTTAAATAGAAAATCCCAATTAATTTTCTAAATATTGAAAACGCGACTTTATTGTCGTTTTAGATAAAAAATCCCAATTGATTTTCTAAATTTCAAAATTGCAAAATTCCAATTAATTTTCTAAACTTTGAAAATGCGACTTTATTGTCGTCTTATCTTTTTTTTAGTCTCATGAATTTGTCTTTTGTTAATGTGAGAAATTCCGACAATTAACAAGTCGACTCTAGTTTTTACAGTTTTTTATGGCCTTGATGACAAACAAACTGTCAAGTCACCATTATTTACTTTTTATGACTCCATGTGTTATCATGTCACCTTAAATTTGGACATTGTCGGGTCATGTCACCTTAAAGTGATGCATTGTTAAGTCATGTCACCTGAAAGGGTTGACCAAAGGTTATTACCCTCTAGATAAACTATGGTGGACCAAATCATCATGTGGCAAAAAAATTTATCTGTTCTTCCGAAATCTTTCATAAATTTTTTTCATGCATAATGTTTATTCGCTTTATTGGAAAATGATGATCACTATATAAAATAGATTGATCATGGTCATTATTTTGGATGATCATTAGGAAAAGGGATTGTATCAACGTTCTTGATCCGTCCTTGACACATTTTTTTTATGTACGACTTTAGCAAAAATTGCCTACCACAAATGCTTGGTCATTAGCCATGGTGAAGGTTGCTCCTTATTATCCTATGGACAATACTCAAATTCATTATCCATGGCATAAATCATGGATGATCATCTTTTTCATCTATAAAAGGGGCGTGATTCTTCATTTCCAAATGCACCACTTCCACTACTTCAATCTTTTCTCTAAATTTTCCTTTCACAAAAATGGTTCTTACTTATGAAGAAGCTAATGAGATGCAGAGTCGGGAGAAAAAACAACTCTCGGGGATCACAAGAAACTTGGAGCAACCAAGGCAATCCTTTTCCTCTTCCCGCTTCACTAAGGTACTTATGCCTTTGCTTTCACTTTCTATTTGTTACGACATGATTCATGCTGCTTCCAAATTTTGGGATGAAACGCGCCATGTTTTCCGCTTTGGAGACCGGGAGATTGTGCCTCTTGTTGAAGAGGTCGAAGGTTTACTAGGCTTACCATCCAATGGTCCAGTTATTACACCTAGATCTCCTACAAGAATTTCGGTTGATTTATCAACGATTTTATATCTTCCTGAAAACCTTCATGGAAACTACCTACAATATGGGGAGGTATTTCTTGTCAACTTATTATTGACTTTCCAATTTGGCACTTGGCAATTTTCTAATAATGCAAACTATAGGATTGCTAGAGAAAATGCTTGCATTATTATGATTTTGGGAAGTACCCTCACTAAATGGTCTTTAAATGCATGCCATGTTCGGTGTCTTTAACTTATTCCTCAAATTATTAGCGGGGGTCGTCTTGGACCACTTATTTTGGGGGAAATGTTCCTTGGCTTAGATGAACTCAAAAGAAACCCTCAAAGCTTTGTGAAGGGATGTCCATTAGCCCTTCATTTATGGCTATTAGAAAAAATTTCTCTCATGAAACCCCACAAGAGTCTTACCTACAAAACTAGTCATGTCCGGGAGAGAGGTCTTCTTCCTTTCTTCTATCAACTTAGCAAAAATGGTGGGTGGGAGGATTTTTTTCTACATCAAGACATAAAGTGGGTCACAAGCCACCTTGGCATCAGTGCAATTGTATATTGCAATTCTGGTCGCAGAGGTGTACAATTACCCGGGCTTTGCCAAGTCACTTTCTACCTTCCATGGAGATGTTGAAGGCAAATTGGTTGGAAGCAAAAGCACATTCCTGCCCTCCACTTATGAGGCTGATATGAGTGGTATTCAGAGAATGCCTACTATATGGCAGGGGGCTAAAATTATATCAGCGCTACCGGAACCTTCCTTTCCACTGATTGATGAAGATTACCTTCAATGGCTTCTAGCGGATATTGGTCAAGACAAAGATTCAGACGGGCCTACCATGAAGAGGAGAAGGGTTTGAGAAAATTGTCATGTTTATTTTCTATGTTGTGTTTTTTTCCTTAAGTTTGTAGGAAATGAAGGCTTTATGTCTTTTTATGCATGAAATGAAGTACCCCAGTTGGGATGAATAAAAGATCTGTTTGTGAGAATTATCTGCTTGTGAGAAATTCAATGTGAACACAATTCTAAACACGTGCACACTTTAACATTAAATATGACATGCAAATCATAATTAACTAATCATATGACACATAAAAGCATAACATATAAACCTTAACAGTCATTTCTCCTTTTTCCTTTTTTCCTCTTTTCCATTTTTTCTCTTTTTCTTTTTTTCGTTTTTTTTCGTTCGTTTTTATTCTCTTTTTTCCGTTTTTTTTTTTTTTTTTTTGCATATATCATATGAACATCTAGAAACTCATGGCATGCTTATTAAGAACAACCAGATAGGATACAAAACCCACAAACTGCTTAGTTACTTGATCATGATAATTACAATTACTTTGATGCCTAAGCGTAAGATTTCTTCAACTGATCAAGATTAGTGAAATGGGTGAACTCATTTCCATCAAAATCCATTAGCTTCACCGCTCCAAATTGTGGTGACATGCTTCGACCAGGAATGGTCCAGAACGGAGCTCTATTTTCTTTTAAAACTAAATCGCCTTCTTGGATGTCTCTATCTCGAACCCTTTTCTTAAATGCACGAGCAATTCTCCGTTGATAGAGTTGAATGTTATGCAATGCTTATAGTCGGCGCTCATCTGCGAATGCAAGCTCATCATAGCGAGTTTTGTGCCACTGGTCTTCCGAGATTTCACTTTCTGCTATGACCCTGAGAGATTGTATCTCCACCTCAACTGGTAGGATTGGGTTCCATCCCGTAAACCAAAGAATACGGGGTTGTTCCTGTTGGAGTCCTAATTGATATCCTATATCCCCAAAGGGCATATGGTAGTTTGTCATGCCATTCCCTTGTCTTTTCAGCCATCTTGGCAACAATTGTTTTGATTGTCTTATTGGCTGCTTCTACCGCTCCATTTGTTTGGGGACGATAAGGTGAGGACTGATGATGCTTAATTGCATATTTTGCAAGAGTAGTCTTCAAATGACCCTAAAATTGTGATCCATTATCAGAGATGATTTCAAAAGGTATGCCATACCGACAGATGATGTTGTTATTCACAAATTTCGAGATTTGCTTTGCCCCTAGCTTCGAAAATGATGCAGCTTCAACCCACTTCGAAAAGTAATCAATTGCTACAAGAATATACTGATGTCCATTTGAAGCTTTTGGATGAATTTGTCCGATTATGTCTATGCCCCAACTTGATAACGGCCAAGGAGAAGTCATATTATATAATGACACAGGTGGCATATGATTGAGGTTAGCAAATATTTGACACCGCTATGGCGCGGACAAAGCCGATGCAATCACCTTCTAGAGTGCTCCAATAGAAACCTGCTCGCAAAATTTTACGAGCCAGCATTCTTCCATTCATATGGGGTCCACATTTTCCTCCATGAACTTCTTCCATGATGACTTGCTTTTCGATGTCATTTACGCAGAGTTGCAGAGTACCATCAAACCCTTTGTGATACACTCTACCTTTTAGTATAAGAAAATGAGCAGCTAGCCTTCGGATGGCTATGCGGTCCTTCTTGCCACTTCCCTCTAGATATTGCATTGTCTCTAGAAAATTTTTGATATCCTTGTACCAGACATCATCATCATCATCTTGTTGAGCCAGTGCGGAGACAATTTGTGCTACCGTCACGGTAGGCCCCTTCCTTTCTTCAATTAAAACTGACTGGATCTTTGTACCATTTTCCCATGTTAAATTAACAGTGAGATTGGCTAAAGCATCAGTGAAACTATTTTGTTCTCGAGGAAGATGTTTGAAGCTGATGTCATCAAAATAAGGGATCAACTCTTGAAGGTACTCAGTGTAGAGCTGAAGTCACTCATCTCTAACCCTCCAAATTCCTATTGTTTGAGATATAATGAGATTAGAATCTCCATACACAAAGTGAGATGTCTCGCCCTCGCTACCAAGGCGGCCTTTACTCCATATATACAAGCTTCATACTCATTGTATTATTTGTTGTTGGGAAATCCAACTTGACAAAGAAATGGAATATGGACTCCATCGGGATCTACTAACAAAACACCTCGCTCCATTACCTCTCCTATTAGAAGCTCCATCAAAGTACATGCACCATTGTGGATTGTCAATAAAGCATAAGTACTCATCGTGGAATGCATCATCATACTCATCTCCCGACACCGGTCCTTCGTTAGGCTTCGATATGGCTAGTCCTTTAATAGATTTCGGTCGACACATTGAATATCAAACTCGTAAAGCATAGCATGCCATCTTGCCAATCTTTCACTAAGAATGGGTTTTTCAAACGTGATACTTGATTGGATCAAGTCTTGAGATCGATAGGTAGTATGAGCTTGAAGGTGATGCCTCAACTTCTTCGTGGCATAGACCAAGGAGATACATGTTTTTTCCAAAGGGCGTATATCTTGTCTCATACTCAAGGAATTTCTTACCGAGATAATATATGGCGACCTCTTTCTTTGTTCCCTCTTGATATTTGGCTAAGAGAGCTCCCATAGCCGTTTCTGTGATAGTGAGGTACAAAGTCAGAGGTTCTCCTGGTCTAGATGGCATTAGAACGAGGTGGATTTGAAAGGTATTCTTTCATAGAATCAAAAGCTTCCCGAAATTCTTCATTCCACTCATGGGATGCTCCTTTTCCGAGCAAAAAATATAGGTTCACATCTCATAGTGAGTTAGTGAGATCAACCCGCCGATATATTGAATTCTCGCCGAGAAACCCTCTTACTTGTTTTTCGTTTTTGGAGGAGGTAGCCCTTGAATAGCTTTTACCTTTTCGTAGTCCACTTTGATACCGTCTTGATCGACAATGAATCCCAACAACTTCCCGAAGTGACGCCAAACACACATTTTTGAGGGTTCACCTTAAATTGTATTTCCCGATTCTTTCAAAGAACGACCTTAACGCAGAATATGCCCCTCACGATCTTCACTTTTCACAATCATGTCATCTACATAAACCTCCACAATGTCATGGATGAGGTCATGAAGGATAGTGGTTGCAGCCTTTGATATGTGGCTCCAAAGATTCTTGAGACCAAAAGGCATAACTCGGTAGCAAAAAGTGCCCCATGGAGTGATGAAAGATGTCTTTGTCATGTCTTCTTGAGCCATGAGTATTATATACCCCGAGAATCCATCCATGAAGGAAAACATTGCATGACCAAGCGTACTTATCAACAAGAACATCAATGTGGGGTGAGGAAAGCAATCTTTTGGTGACGCCGCATTCAAATCTCGAAAATCGTTGCATACCCGAACTCTCCCATCCTTCTTAGGTACAACCACTATATTCGCGAGCCAACTTGGATGTTTTACGCTTGGATGAATTTGGCATCAAGTCAGCTTTCGGATTTCTTCTTTCACTTTCGTACTAACCTCGGCTTCATTCGACGGAGCTTTGCTGCTTAGGCTTGCTTTCAGGATGTAACGGAATGCGATGTTCCGCAATTCCTCTATTAACACCAGGCATATCAAAGCATAAGACCATGCGAACACATCTACATACTCTTTTAATAATGCAATAAACATAGATTGTTCAATCGGGGAGAGGGATGATCTTATTTTGACTTCTTTTTACAAAGATTTTATGTACCAATATTAATTACAATGGATTCTTCCATGGGTTTTATGTATGTTTCAGCTTGTATCAAGTGATTCATCATTATTAAATTCACTATCGTAAATAACATCTTGCATGCAAATGTATTTAGATAAAGGTTCACATTCAATTTCCTCACTATCAGAGTATTCTGACTGGGTATGTAAGGTAGATTGGCTGGAAGATGAGCTATCGGTATGATATCCATCTGAAGGAGGTGAAAAGGTATTTTCACGAGAGGGATGTGGAGGATGGTTTCCTAAAAACATTTTAAATTCTATAGGCCCGTCTTTTTCCTGACACTCAATACTCCACTTATGTTCAATGCTTTCGCCAAAAGGTATCATCAAAGACACCGGTCAAAATCGCCTTCCCTAGAGGACTCGTGAGCGAAAAGCTTCTTAAAGACTCCATGTTCCGTGATTATCCACCCGACCATTTTCTTTTTTCATTTTTTGTTTTTGGACAAACCAACTTTTGATTAAGTCCAGATTTCTAGCCTCATTGAAGAATATTTCCAATCCCGGTAAAATCATCTGTTCTTTCTTACTAAGCCAAGGTTCTGGAAACTCATAGTATGGCTCAATATCTCCTTGCAGGATGAACTGACCATTGAGGGTAGAAGAAGGTTTTTTGGTGTTTTGAGAAGTGCTGCCCGGATCATATCCTAATCCATGTCGGTTCTGCTTGTCTACTACGGGGATTGGTTGCTTCATTCCCCTACCATTATGCCCTAATACGGCTCCTTGAGTATAACCCATCTTCATCATAATTTGAAATCCTTTGGACAGAGGTTGCATGGCAATCCCCACAGGCTATTTGACCGCATTCGTGGGTAGGGCTGAGGCGTTTGTTTTTTGACGGTAATTGGTCATCCTTAGAGAAGGGACAAATTTCTTCTTTTTGGACCTAAAGGTAGAGAAAAATAATTAAAAGAAAAGAAAAGAAGGCTACATATTGCAGAATGCATTGCAGAGTAAAGAAAATTTTCGAAAACAACTTTGCCATATTTTGACTGGAATGGTCCGCCTTCGCAATTTTGCTTTTTTATTATTATTTATTATTATTTTGTTTTTTGACTTTATTTTGACCTTTTTAAATGATTTTACTGTCATTGGGGTTGAAAACATATTTTTTCATTCTTCCTTTCCCTGCTTAATATTTGAACAAAGATAGAAAGTATAGAGATTAGGGCATGTATCCCCATTGATGCGTCAATTCAGCATTCTAAAATTGCTCATGTGATGACTGGCATCTTGAATTCTGATCACATTGCCTGAAATACAATGGTTAATATTTTTGAGTCGAACCCGAAGGTTGCCTACATATCCCCATTGCTCCAAGTGCATTTTATGGGGAATCAGACTCAGCGTAGTTCGTTATTTCAGAAAAAGTTTTTTATTTAATAAAGCAGCTGCACTCATATTGAGCTACCTACGTACCCCAGGTGTTACATAGGTGGAGTGATCTTGCAGTGCAAGTGTAAATGATAATGGGGATTCAAGCTGCATGTAGTTCTCTGATACTAACGAGCTGAAAGATATTTTTTTTTCTTTTTTTCTTTTTTTTTGATGGGATAACCCCCTACAGGACTTAGACCGAAGACTTTTCTCTTTCTGGGAGCTGATCAAGTATCCTTGCGGTAGACAAGAGTTATGTTGGTGATTTGCTTGATGCGATAGCTGAGAGCGTGACATTGGTTTGTGCCGTGACCATGTAACTGATGATATCAAGCGCACTTGTGAAGATCTAACCCTACTTGGACTTGCCCCCCGGGCGTCCGGGGAAGTGGATGAATCTTACCTTGTTCAACCAACTTGCGAAAGATATCGACTTGGGATTGCGCTCGCGGATGTGACGACACCTTTCTTGCAGGTATTTCTTTGTGGGTTGGACTAATGATGCCTCGATCAATCAGGCTTTGCACTTTGTAGTAAAGGTCATGGCATCGATCAGTTTCATGCCAAAATTGACGACAATAAGCGCAGAGATTGCTCATATGTGTTCCAGGAAGGGGTAAACAGTGCACATGCGCTGGAACTTGAAGTATACCTTGCCTCCGAAGACGATCATACACCATACTCAATGGTTCATCCATCTTAGCATAAACCCTTGGATTTGTATTGGGAATTTCAAAATCTTCCCGAGGTCGTTTTTCTTGCAATTTTAGAGCATCAATGTCAAAGCCATGTTGTTCCATGTCGCCGAGGGAGGTGTATTTGATAGTAACCATGTGACGATAATAGAAATCGTTCGGGTTCCGCAAAGAATATGAGCATGAATTCCCGATCGCAATAGGAAAACGAAGTTGTGTGCCGATATGAGTGCATTTCGAACAAAAGTGCGAGAAGGTTTCTAAGGTACTCGATGCAAAGTGACTAACTTCACTTCTTGACATCGGTTGTTTATGTTCGAGAGCCCAATTAACAAAGGCTTGGCTAGCATTTTCCCAACTAGCCCTATCTACACAATCGAAGAATAAGTACTAGTCCGGAAGCCGGTCCTTCTAAACTCTTGTCAAACAAAGATGGAGTAATCTTCCTCCGATATGCCCCATGGATGCAAGGCATTCACAAATCCCACTAAGTGGACAAAAGGATCACCGTTCCCATCAAATTTTAATTTCTGAATTGGGGTAATTCACGATAGTGATCTTCATGTTGATATCCTGGAAAGAGAATCAGTGACTCAGTGTGAACCTCTCGAACAGGGCATACTATATTAAAGTCCGTGTCAAAATCGTCGCCCTAGATCTCTTCTTTGAGTCATGATCATCATTGTCTTGAGGATTGCCGATACAGATTCCTCTCGGTGCTTCAATTGAGGTATCATGAGTGTCAATGCTTGGAGCTCCCACTTCTTCCTCGTCATCCTCACTATACTATGGTTCTATTTCTTCAGAGCTTGCATCTGGTGTGGCAGCTGGCACCTCATTCATCCAGGAATTTTAGGTGCTGCTAGAATACAGTGGATAGTGTAACCATCCAACCTGGTGCCCCTCTACTTCGTTCAGATACAATACTGATTTTCCGGCGTTGGAGATGGTCATAATTTCGGATCACCGTAAATAGTCACAAAGACCCCGATCGGTGAGAAGCTTTACCTTCGATGTAGAGTAGAGGCTACCGCCCTATTTTCATGCAGCCATGGTCTTCCTAATAAGAAGTTAAAACAGGCTTGTATGTCAATGACCATGAATTCCACCTTCCTTGCCACGGGACCACATTATCGTATGCTCAGACCACCTGGTTGGATGGTACCAGATCCTCTTTTGAATACCCAAGCCTTGTTAGCACGCACAGAGGGCAAACATTGATTGCGGAGCCATTGTCGATCAACACCCTAGGTATCTCCCATCCATTACAGCGTATAGTGATGGGTAATGAATTGTTGTGGTTGATATTGTTAGGGAGATCATTGTCTGTGAACATGAGAGTTCGATCTACCCCATGCATGAGCCCCACCATCTGGTCAGGTGATATAGAAGAGCTTACGTAGTCTTCATTAAGATACTTTAGAACAATGCCCTATGAGGTCAGGAATGCATTAACAATTTCCGAGATGGAAACATTAGCATTTACTTTTTTTCATGCGCTTAATAGCATCATCTTCCTTGTTACCTTCCTCTATCATTGGCTATTTGCCCTTTTCTTTCCTTCTCAATACCTCCAAAGGATTTTCATCCTCCAAATGGGATGGTATAAAGTGGCGGTCTGCTCTAGTCAAATGAGAGATATCCACATACTCCTCATCACTAAGATCATCGAGGCGTATGGGGCGCCGTATGTATTTGGAGTGGTGGAATGTCCTCCAGTGTTCTTCTCCACAATTGTTAAGACCGAAGAGGCATCTTCATCAGCATCGGAGTCCAAAATGAAGAAGGCACCATCATAGTCCAAACACTAGTAGAGAATCGACGATTTGCGTCGGATGTGAGGCGCCCATTTGCGTCGGACATGGGTCCGACGGCACAAGTCTCGACGCAGATCAAGATACAGGATCTGGGTCGGAGAATGACGCGACGCAGTTGATTAGCTATCTGCGTCGAACCCTGCCTACCATGCGACGCAGATGGAAAGGCGACAAGCCATAGCAGCCCAGCAAGCCAAGACTCATCTGCGTCGCACATTGCTAACATGCGACGCAGATGAGTATGCCAAAGATGCCGCCCGGCTCGTAGCCTTACTTTACCCTAAAAAGGTCATTTGCGTCGGACATAAGTCCTCATCCGACGCAAATGGCTTCTTTTTTTAAAAAAAAATTAATTTTTTATATGAGCCATAAATTACAGAAAATTAAATTTGGCGGAATGGAGAAAGAGTAATACGAACGATTTGCACTTTCTTATCATCCAAACTTTAGGTTGTAACAGATCTTAAAAGAACAAGAATATTACATAAACATTAATCACAAAAAATACACTCAAACCAACTGCAAAAGAGATTGAATTTTGATATTGAGTAGAAGTGGTGTTTTTACAAACACTAATAAAAAAAAATACATAAATTACACAAAATATTCATCCAAAAGATGAAATTACAGAATTAAAAAAAAACAAAATAAACAACTCAGATCTTCAATCCTTTTGATACCCTGAAATAAATCAATTGAAATTTCATCTCAAACGAATTAAACTCTAAAATTGATAGAAAAATCAAAAAATTTTAAATTAGTAACATACCAACCCGTGAGGTCTTTTAATATCATCGTCATCCTGCACCAAAATCCTGTTTTTTTTTTGGGTTAAAATTGATAGAAATTGAATCAAAAAAATTCAAAATTAGAAATTGCTGATTTTTTTTGGGTTAGACTTAGACCCAGAAAAATAAAAAAAAATATATATAATAGCAACAACGAGCTTCAAAAACTCCGACAAATCGATCAAAAACACAAAAACCTAATCGAAATCCAACCTTCAAGAAAAAAAGCAAGGGAAAGAGAAGCACCTGCGATTGCCAAGCAGTGATGTCACTGCGGCAAAGAGAAGTGCAGACAACTTTGACCCGAATTTCCATGGGTTGTGGTGGACCCGAATTTCCACCTCCTCCATCACCAACTCTTCCCCGGGTCCCCATGCCACCGCAGCTGCTCCCCCACATGAACCAGTTAGCAAAATAAAAGCAAATTAATTATTTCTAGAATGATTTAAGAAGCAAAGAAGAAGATCATAACAAGTGAACAAGAGTAGAGATAACGCAGATCAAGATAAGGGTCTGGATCCCGAGCCAAGGCATGAAAATCACAACCACAAGATCGAAATCGAAGTGAAAATCGAGGAGAGAGAAAAAACCGTTCAACTTTTTACGATTCTTTAACTTCAAATCGAGAACTCGTCGGGGGAAGTGGTTGATGATGAAGTGGTTGTTGGTGTTGATAAAGTGGTTGTTGGTGTTGTCGTGAATTGTGAAGATAATTTGGAGGAGAGAGAAAGAAGATGAGAGTTTTGTGGGGTTGAAAGATTGAAGCGGCGAAGTCTGAAGATTAGAAGGGATGGAATTTAGGGTTGAGCGGCTTTATTGGGCGGGAATGAATGGGCTTGTCATCTGCGTCGGATGGGCCCATAAGTCCGACGCAGATGGCTTGGAACATTTCTTTGGGCGGGATTTATTTTTATTGCGTGAAAATGTGTAGAATTATCTGCGTCGGACGTGAAGAGGGATCCGACGCAGATAACTCTCTTGCGTCGCACCCTAGTTTAATACGACGCACATAGATCGTCTTTTGCGTCGATTCCATGTTGCATGCGACGCAAATGAGTCTTCTGCGACGTTTGTCCTATTGTGCGACGCAAATGGTGAGACGCAAATCGTTGTTTTTCTACTAGTGAAAGTTCCACACATGTCATAGAATGGATCTTTGTTGAGAGTGAAGCTGGGGTCTTTACAAGGCATCATTTTGACTTTTTATTGAGTGGAATAGTCATAGACCAGGCACTTGTAACCTACGGCTATTGGCATTTCATACATTTGAGGAACAGTCTTGCGGATTAACTGAACTGGATCGCATCCGTCCGAAGCAACAGAGATGACATTAATGGCGAATGAGGGTTTATGATTAGGAAAGGGGTTTTTTGTGATGTTAGGCTGAGAGTCATTTGGTTTATTGGAGATGGATCCCAGAGAAAGCTTTCCATCATCCACAAGGTTTTGAATTTGATGCTTTAGAGCCGTGCGGTTTTGATAATGCCCCGGCTTTGATGGTATTCACGCTTTGATTTGGGTCATAACCGTGGTAAGGATTTTTAGGAGGTGGGCGTGGATTCAAGGGTTGAATGAGATTGGCCTTTTTTAACTTGGAGAGAGCTTGGGAATAAGTCATGTTCAAAGGAGTAAAGTTCCTTCGTGGTCGCAACTGGAACGCAGACGATGCGCCAATGGCATGGATCGCATTAGTCGTCTTAGGAGCTGCTGAATCATTGTTTGGGGCTCTTTTGTTATTTCCGAATTTTGCATTATAACTTATAAGTAGTGCCGCCAATAGGTTCATCTTTCTTGTCTCCCCTTTTCACAGCATCCTCAACTAAAGTTTCCGTAGCAATCAAAGCTTTGAAAGTCAGGAAATACTGGTATGCCATATGCTTCTAATAGACAGGAAGAATGTTTTTCACAACCATTTGCAGTTGTTCCTCTTCATTAGGCCTACTCATCATTTGGAAGCCTTGTTTCTCCATCGAGTGATGAATGAAGAAAATGTCTCATTGAGGTTTTGAGAAGTGGTCTCCAGATCCCATCTGGTAACATCAATTTCTTCATTATACTTATATTGGTTTGAGAACTCTCTGACTATGTCAGCCCAAGTGGATTTCTTTGCATTTTCAAGGTTGAGGAACCAATGTGTTGCAAAGACCATCTAAATATTGTTGAAACAATTGGGCCATCAAGGATTCTTCCACTCCCAGGGGACTCATTGCCCCTACATACATTTTCAAGAAATTGGTGGGGCTACCGGTCCCATCAAACCTTGTCAGATTAGGCATTTTGAAACCATGGGGTAATCGTGCCTTCGGGAAAAGAGTTAATCCATGAATATCTATCCATGATTCAGTCTTAGTCATGCCTTTTAAGACTTCTTTAAGCTTGACTACTTCTTCCTCGAGTTTAGTGGGAATTTCTCTCTCATTGTTCAGATGCTCAAGATGAAAAGGCGAAGCTACTTCCGACTCCGGAGGAGGAGGAGGAGGAGGCATCTGGCCGCTTTGGCCATTAGGCCTAACACAGTTTGCTTAATATTATCCTATCGGTCAAGCATGGCCTGGACAAGTCCTCGGAGCTCAATCATTGGATCAGGTGGAGGGGTAGAGTTATGTTGGTGCTCATTGATCGGAATTTCAGACATGTTGTTGAGACGTGTAGCAGAGAATACAGCTGGTGTAGACAAGGATGACAATATTACTGACAGAGAACGTTCACTATGGTCAGAACTTCGGCGAATCAGCCTAGATCCTGAGCGGGCCCAGGTAGAGTTCCTGTGAAATGAGATAAAAGTAAACACGGAAGTTTGTCCAGACTTTGTTTCTTTTCTTTTTTTCTTCTCTTTTTTTTTGTTTTTGCAGGGAATGAATAAATGATATCTTTGAAAATTATTTTTTTCTTTTAACCCCCATTTCAGTTATCATTTATCAAAAGGTGTGAAACCTTGACTTTATCATTTGTTTTGGATTTTTCATTAGGTTTCTTTGACTTGTTATTCTCTTTTTTTTAGACTTGGACCTTTTATTTACATTTTAAACTACCACTCTTGGACTCATTTGTTTTGGGATAATCCACAAACATTTTTCAAAATCAATTTGATAATATCCTTCCATTTCCTGCTACTACAGAAATAAGAGAAAAGAGATATAAAGAGGTCTGTGTCCTCATTTTGGCAAATTATAATGCCCCAGATATCGTTCTTCCTTGTAGTGATCTACACGTATTGATTGCTTCTAAGCGCTGAAACCACAAAAGAAAATATTAAATGCAAAAGGGGCCGCACCCGAAGGTTGCCTACGTATCTCCACGAGTGGATTTGGATTTGAGGAAGAAATTTTTCTTGCTATGATTTTTTTTTTGAATGGAGAATCAGGCCCAGCGTAGCTCTGACATATTAAAAATGAAATTTTACATAATTTTTCTTTTTTTTTTTTTTTTTTTGCAGCTGCACTCAGAAAATGAGTTGCCTACGTACCCCTTTTAGTACATTACATAGTAAAGAAACTGAGATAGATGCAAACAACGTTAGATTTTTTTGTTTTTTTAGGGGATCAAGCCGCACGTAGCTCTACCTACAAAATACAATATAAAAGCAATAACCGATTCGGGTACTTCTCAAACTTTTTCAGACTTCAGTTTGTTGGGCACCATGCCATGTATTCACTTGTCTGAATACGTCTGTTCCACCTCTTAGGATTAGACTAATGTGAAGTACTCGGGTTCTTCTCAACCTTTTCCGAGTTCAAATTGCTAGGCGACAGGCCATGTATTCTCCTGTTTGAATACGTCTGTTCCACCTCTTAGGATTAGAATAATTTGAAGTACCTAAAATGTACACACTAACAATGTTAGTCAATGACTAATGAATTTTTCTTTATATGTTTTTTTAGCAGGAAATGGAAGAATCATTTTTTTCCGAAAACAATTATCCCTTTTAACACAATTTTTTCTTTAGCTTTTTCTTTTTTAGAACAATTATCCCTTTTGACACAAATTTTTTTTTATAGCCTAGACTTCTCGTGTTTTAGACTATATGTTCTAATTACTAAACATGACACGTTTTGAACTCGATTACGACTCTTTTCATTTTTTTCAAATTTTTTGTTTTTTTTTTGGGATTATATCTTTAAAACATGATTTTTTTAAATCAATTTTGTTTTTGGAAAATCCAATTTGAATGAAAAAGAATTATGAAGTAAATGTGAGTTTTTTTAAAAAAAATGGGTAAGCACACACTTTTTTTATATGACTCTTGTGATAAATAAACAAAAATACTCTTAATATTTCAATAATCATTTCAGCATCAATTCAGCTATACTTAATGATTACCGAAATATTGACCGACTGAAAACGGACTGAGGAATTTTTTTGAAAGTTTTTTCACATTATTCAATAACTGAAATAAATAAAGGACATTTGTGCATTGATCCTTGTGTCCTAGAAGTCAACTAAAAGGTGATTCATTTAAGGAGATATTATGTTAAAGTGGCCTCGAGTCACTTCCATTGTGTCCATCGAGGGTGGACGCTCCTGACAGAGCTGGTCGCAATAGCTCGCGGATGCAGGTTTTACGCCCTTAATTCATTAATTTGTCATTCTAAAATTCAGACCCTTGCCAATAGACAGATGTATCAGACCTAATAAGAAAATGGTTAAAAAGAGTGCACGTGTATGGATAGATAAACTACCAAGCACACGTAATTTTCACATAAGCATGCTATATACAAAAATTAAATTGGGAATAGTCATGATTAACTTTCTTTATTATATATACATATGGAAAATAACGCATTGTTCAGGTTTAAACCTCGTATACTTCTAGTGGAAGTATAGTTCCCCAATGGAGTCGCCAGCCTGTGGTATCCGATTTTTAACTGTCTTAATTAATGGTCTGAATCCCACGAAAGTCTCTCATTGGACTTTGAGTTTTAGAAAACTTGGAAGTCGCCACCCTATTAACATCTGAATAGGGACAGATTTATTCAATAAATCGTTTTAAAATCAATTTCAAGAAAAATCATTTAAAACGATGATGACTTCATAAGGATAAGGCTTTTTTAAAAAAATAGGTCTTTCATACCATGAGATAGGGTTCGGGGTTTAGGTTAAGAGGTGCGAACGTCTGTAACTCGTCTCCTCTTCCGTTCTAAAGAACGGGCTCTTACTAAATGCGTTATTTTCCATTTTAAAGTAATCATGGCTATTCAAAAGAAAGAAAATCACATAGTTTGCACATATACTCATCAACCATTTTTATTTAGGACCAATATATCATTTGTACATGGTAGGTTTGAGCACTGAAGTTGCACTACGTACCAATCATTGCGGGATTGGAAGCCACTCATGGATCAAAACCGTCGTAGTTCGAGCTTATGTCTCACCCTAAATGGCCAATTCTGTAATACCCCGAATTTTAATCTCGTTTTATTAGCTACTAATTATGTTTATTAGTATAATTACGTCCTAAAATTTTTCGAAACTATTCTGATGAAGATTATCTTCTAAAATAAGTATATTTACCTTAGTTATTACGAAAGTGATGTTTATTATGATAAATAATTTTATAATATGATTTATGAAATTAAAAAAATTAAAAAAAAAAAAAAGAAAAGAAGGAGGAATGAAGAAAGCTGAACATCAGCTTCTCTCAACCGACCAACCACCCCCCTCTACTCCCTCTTTGTTCCCTACTCCAACCCACCTATTTGAGCCACCACTCACCATCTATCCACCTCCATTAATGCCTCCAAATTTCTTTCTTTAAATGCTCAGTAATTGAGCTTTGAAATCACAAGTTCAACAACCAAAAAGGAAACCCCAAAACCCATTTTCTCTCTCCCGTGAAAAAAAAACCCCAACACCTCACTCTTCTCTCTCAATTACTCACGCACCCCTCTTCCTCTCTCCTCGCCGGCGCTCTCCCTAAGCTCACCGGAGTTCGACGAGCACTGAGCCCAGCTTTCCTCCTCCTTTCGCTCTCCTCACGCTTTAATCTCCCTCCTCTGGTTCGTGGTGGTGGTTCTCTCCACCGTCGTTGCTGCTGCTCGTTGTTGGTCGCTGCTGCTGTTGTGTCGAGGCGGTGCTGCCGCCGTTAAGCTGATTCGACCGCCGGAGACCCGTGTTGCACCTTGCTGCCCCACCGCGACGCAAGCCCTGTTTCTCTCTCTCTCTCGTGCCCTGCTCGCTGCTGCTGCTGTGCGTCATTGTTGTTGCGTGGTCGCTGTTGTTACTGCGGTGTGGTTGCTCGACAAACGCCGCTGACGTCCAGATCCACAACACCACCAGTCCTCTGCTGCCTTTGTTGTTGTTGGTACTACTACCCCCTCTCTTTTCTTCAAACTTCCTGATTACTACACCTTTTCCTTATTCCTCCTATGTTGTTTTGTTTGTTCAAATTATGATTAAGGATTAGTAACTTGATTATGGATTGTTAATGTGATAAGTGATATGTGATGTGGAACTCATTGTTGCTTGTGAATTGAAATTCGAAACTAAGTAATGTTGTGTTGATAATTGGGTGAATGTGTGCTGGTAGATTGTTGCTGCTAATTGATGTTAGACTTGTAACTCTAATACATCAACTAAAGAATATTACAAATCAAGTATAATTTACTTGCCAAATTTATGTTAAAGTAACAGACACTTATATATAGTTAAGATGATAAGAATAAAAGAGTTATGTTACAAAGTCTTAGTTTATGGTTTTCGTGATCTTTATTAGTGTTTGAAGGCGACTTGAATAACAAATTGATTAATAAAGTAATTAAGTCATGTTCTTGGTTGGTTTACGCTATTTACGAAAGCTTGTTTATATATTGTTATTGATGAAAGTTTAGTGAATTGTGAAAAGGTGGCATACCTAATATAGAACAAGACTTTTAATTGTAAGTTAACATTTTGTCAAAGTCTTTATTATATTAATAAGTGGATTAAATTGGTAAGTTATGATAATGTTCTAAGTGTAACTAACCAGAATGTTTTCTAGAGTCGTTGGAGTATAACTTTAAGAAGTTGATTAATTAGATGAAAGTCTCTTATAAGGTGCAATCATGATTAATTAGTTTCAAAAAGAGTATATAATTAGATCATAGGTTTCTTATTATATATTTTAATAAGTTGAAAAGCGAAGAGAATGTATCACCTGACTATTGTTAGAACTAGTTAGAGTTGAATCATGTTTAATGACCACGGTCGAATATGTGAATTATATCGCTAATGAGCTTATTAATATAGATATGAAGGAGTATGAAATAAATATGTCTTATGTTTCATAAGTGATCGAAAAATGTGAAAAGATGAATCTTGTTCTTATGAATGACGAGTTATGAATTATATACTAAGGAATGATTCGTTTGGTGTTGTGTCTATTTGGAATATAACGAGAAGTTCTCTAATTACCATTGTTCAACTTACTAGATTTAACTTGATATATGTCATTTAATTAATTCTAATTGAAGGATGTGAGTAATATGGTGGAAGTACTTATAATCGGTCTATGAAGGTTTTACATGTAACCCTGTGAGAGAACTATCACCAAATTACCTTATCATTATAGCTTAAGTAGTTGGAGATGATTGTGGACTTAAGCAATGGATTAGTTAGTATGTGATGTGGAGATGTCTTAGTTTATATAATGATCTGTTTAGACTCTTAAGAGTAAATTACTACGAGTTTCTAATCAAGTATTCTTACTCACGGGTTGACAAAGCAATAAGGTATTAAGGTATAAGTAATCTAACGATATACCCATTGAATGACTCTTAAACGATTTAAGATACGAAAATACTGCTATGTTCTGCTATGCTTCTGATATGTTTCTGTTGTTATTCTTAAATGTACTTTAAGTTATGAGACATGCTTATGATTACTTTCCATGATTAATGATATGTTTTGCATATGGATTGCGGGAAATGGAATGTTTTATGATGATTATGATGATACGATGCTATGAAATGATTATGAATCTGAAGTGATAAATGAACTCAAGTGACGGTTGTATTTATGAAATGAGTTATTGAAACCACTATGAATCGATTGAGATTATGATGGATGAAATATGTTCACACTGGATTGAACAATGATGACGTAATTGTATACGTGATTTATGTGATGACGTGAATTAAAAGATGTTAATCACGTAAAGTGAAATATCGGAGGGAAATGATGAACAGGTTGCCCCGTATGAGTGGTTCAGCCCCCCTACGGGTTCTCTGGTTACTATGCTTGATTTTCTCGTTACTTGTCTTCCTTCTATCTTGTTGTGATCCAAGTAGAAGGGGTGTGCACACTAGGGACTCTGTTATTATGGCCATTATGTTATCCGTAGGTGGTTACAGGGGATTGACCCCGGCCTACAATGTTGAAGTAAGTGGTTACAGGGGATTGACCCCGACACTTCTTGGGCGTTCTCTTTCCTCTCCTTAAATAACTGGATTAATTAAGATTAATTATGTAATTAATCATTGTATATATATCTACATGTGAACGTATGGATTATGTGAATATTGCTATGCTGTTGTGATATGGTTATGAATGATGTGAACATGTATTGATTACGTGAGAATCGTAGACACCAAAGCATGTTTTAAGAATGTTTTATGGGTTAGTACTCAGCGTTGTGCTGATGTGTATGTCAATGTTTTGTTTTGTCACTACTGTGGCCTGTCACTTGGTGGGTGGCAGTGTTACAATAGTGTCAGGTTGAAGTTCTGGAGCATCTCTTCCAAGATAGAAGCGGTTAAGTACTACGATCTCAGCTATGAATGTTTTATGTTTTCTTTGAGGCGAGGATGTTCCATTTTGTAATAGTTAGATAATTAATTGATTTAGTTTCATTTCTAGTTTCTGGTTGAGCAATAGTGCTCCTGATTTTCTTTAGCTGGTACTCCGCGAAAGCGTTGAGTTTGGGATTTGGTATATATATTTTATTTGTAACAGGTTTTTCAAACATTTTCCCATTTTGGGTTGTCCAATTTACAAAGGAGACTCTGTCGAAATTTTCAGAAAATATTAATTTATTATTAAAGTATTTCTTTCAAAAAGGGACTAAATGTCCATGTAAGTTAGTGAATAATGTAGCCTTGTATTTTCCCTTAGCGGAAAGTACAGCGGTAACGCGCCAGCAAAGCTAAGGCCTTCCGCTGCGAAAGCCGGGGTAATTAATTTAATAAGGATGTGCGAAAGCCGGGGTGTTACATAATGGTATCAGAGCTAAGGTTAGATTTTGGTACGCTATGATCTCCATATCGTGGCGTAAAGGTTTTAAATAGGTTTAATGGGTTGGCTAAAAAGTTAGGTATAAATGAACCAAGCCGTTTGAGAGTTTGCGCTTTTGCGTGTGCAATGTGAATCTGTTCATGTAAAGATGTGGCATATGTGATTTTCTATGTTAATTACTAGTTTATGTGTGATATATCGTGCATTGACTTGTATTTGTTTATGCTATGTATTTATTCAAAGTATGTATTTTACAAAACTTATATGATTTAAGAAACCAACTGAATTTCAAACGAGATCTCACTAAGTGAGTTAGTTGGAATTCATTGCCAACAAGTTTGCCCCTTTTGTTTTCTTTGCTCCTCGATTTCGCGAATCGAGTTGAAATAGAGATACAAAAGCAGATGGCGGAATGGAGGCTGAATATCTAACAAAGCCATGAAAGCTTGAGATCTGGGTTTTGTCTAAAAGAATTTGATTTTTGTTTTCTCGATTAACTTATTGCAAGTTTCGAGTACGAAACTTTTTATAAGGGTGGTAGGATGTAATACCCCGAATTTTAATCTCGTTTTATTAGCTATTAATTATGTTTATTAGTATAATTACGTCCTAAAATTTTTCGAAACTATTCTGATGAAGATTATCTTCTAAAATAAGTATATTTACCTTAGTTATTACGAAAGTGATGTTTATTATGATAAATAATTTTATAATATGATTTATGAAATTAAAAAAATTAAAAAAAAAAAAGAAAAGGAGGAATGAAGAAAGCTGAACATCAGCTTCTCTCAACCGACCAACCACCCCCCTCTACTCCCTCTTTGTTCCCTACTCCAACCCCCCTATTTGAGCCACCACTCACCATCTATCCACCTCCATTAATGCCTCCAAATTTCTTTCTTTAAATGCTCAGTAATTGAGCTTTGAAATCACAAGTTCAACAACCAAAAAGGAAACCCCAAAACCCATTTTCTCTCTCCCGTGAAAAAAAAACCCCAACACCTCACTCTTCTCTCTCAATTACTCACGCACCCCTCTTCCTCTCTCTCCTCGCCGCGCTCTCCCTAAGCTCACCGGAGTTCGACGAGCACTGAGCCCAGCTTTCCTCCTCCTTTCGCTCTCCTCACGCTTTAATCTCCCTCCTCTGGTTCGTGGTGGTGGTTCTCTCCACCGTCGTTGCTGCTGCTCGTTGTTGGTCGCTGCTGCTGTTGTGTCGAGGCGGTGCTGCCGCCGTTAAGCTGATTCGACCGCCGGAGACCCGTGTTGCACCTTGCTGCCCCACCGCGACGCAAGCTCTGTTTCTCTCTCTCTCTCGTGCCCTGCTCGCTGCTGCTGCTGTGCGTCATTGTTGTTGCGTGGTCGCTGTTGTTGCTGCGGTGTGGTTGCTCGACAAACGCCGCTGACGTCCAGATCCACAACACCACCAGTCCTCTGCTGCCTTTGTTGTTGTTGGTACTACTACCCCCTCTCTTTTCTTCAAACTTCCTGATTACTACACCTTTTCCTTATTCCTCCTATGTTGTTTTGTTTGTTCAAATTATGATTAAGGATTAGTAACTTGATTATGGATTGTTAATGTTCAATGTGATATGTGATGTGGAACTCATTGTTGCTTGTGAATTGAAATTCGAAACTAAGTAATGTTGTGTTGATAATTGGGTGAATGTGTCTTTGGTAGATTGTTCTTTGCTAATTGATGTTAGACTTGTAACTCTAATACATCAACTAAAGAATATTACAAATCAAGTATAATTTACTTGCCAAATTTATGTTAAAGTAACAGACACTTATATATAGTTAAGATGATAAGAATAAAAAAGTTATGTTACAAAGTCTTAGTTTATGGTTTTCGTGATCTTTATTAGTGTTTGAAGGCGACTTGAATAACAAATTGATTAATAAAGTAATTAAGTCATGTTCTTGGTTGGTTTCTGCTATTTACGAAAGCTGTTTATATATTGTTATTGATGAAAGTTTAGTGAATTGTGAAAAGGTGGCATACCTAATATAGAACAAGACTTTTAATTGTAAGTTAACATTTTGTCAAAGTCTTTATTATATTAATAAGTGGATTAAATTGGTAAGTTATGATAATGTTCTAAGTGTAACTAACCAGAATGTTTTCTAGAGTCGTTGGAGTATAACTTTAAGAAGTTGATTAATTAGATGAAAGTCTCTTATAAGGTGCAATCATGATTAATTAGTTTCAAAAAGAGTATATAATTAGATCATAGGTTTCTTATTATATATTTTAATAAGTTGAAAAGCGAAGAGAATGTATCACCGGACTATTGTTAGAACTAGTTAGAGTTGAATCATGTTTAATGACCACAGTCGAATATGTGAATTATATCGCTAATGAGCTTATTAATATAGATATGAAGGAGTATGAAATAAATATGTCTTATGTTTCATAAGTGATCGAAAAATGTGAAAAGATGAATCTTGTTCTTATGAATGACGAGTTATGAATTATATACTAAGGAATGATTCGTTTGGTGTTGTGTCTATTTGGAATATAACGAGAAGTTCTCTAATTACCATTGTTCAACTTACTAGATTTAACTTGATATATGTCATTTAATTAATTCAAATTGAAGGATGTGAGTAATATGGTGGAAGTAATTATAATCGGTCTATGAAGGTTTTACATGTAACCCTGTGAGAGAACTATCACCTAATTACCTTATCATTATAGCTTAAGTAGTTGGAGATGATTGTGGACTTAAGCAATGGATTAGTTAGTATGTGATGTAGAGATGTCTTAGTTTATATAATGATCTGTTTAGACTCTTAAGAGTAAATTACTACGAGTTTCTAATCAAGTATTCTTACTCACGGGTTGACAAAGCAATAAGGTATTAAGGTATAAGTAATCTAACGATATACCCATTGAATGACTCTTAAACGATTTAAGATACGAAAATACTGCTATGTTCTGCTATGCTTCTGATATGTTTCTGTTGTTATTCTTAAATGTACTTTAAGTTATGAGACATGCTTATGATTACTTTCCATGATTAATGATATGTTTTGCATATGGATTGCGGGAAATGGAATGTTTTATGATGATTATGATGATACGATGCTATGAAATGATTATGAATCTGAAGTGATAAATGAACTCAAGTGACGGTTGTATTTATGAAATGAGTTATTGAAACCACTATGAATCGATTGAGATTATGATGGATGAAATATGTTCACACTGGATTGAACAATGATGACGTAATTGTATACGTGATTTATGTGATGACGTGAATTAAAAGATGTTAATCACGTAAAGTGAAATATCGGAGGGAAATGATGAACAGGTTGCCCTGTATGAGTGGTTCAACGGCCCCTACGGGTTCTCTCGGTTACTATGCTGATTTTCTCACTTTGTCTTCCTTCTATCTTGTTGTGATCCAAGTAGAAGGGGTGTGCACACTAGGGACTCTGTTATTATGGCCATTATGTTATCCGTAGGTGGTTACAGGGATTGACCCGCCTACAATGTTGAAGTAAGTGGTTACGGGGATTGACCCCGACTTCTTGGGCGTTCTCTTTCCTCTCCTTAAATAATCGGATTAATTAAGATTAATTATGTAATTAATCATTGTATATATATCTACATGTGAACGTATGGATTATGTGAATATTGCTATCTTTGTTGTGATATGGTTATGAATGATGTGAACATGTATTGATTACGTGAGAATCGTAGACACCAAAGCATGTTTTAAGAATGTTTTATGGGTTAGTACTCGGCGTTGTCTGATGTGTATGTCAATGTTTTGTTTTGTCACTACGCGTGGCCCGTCACTTGGTGGGTGGCGAGTGTTACAATAGTGTCGGAGTTGAAGTTCCGGAGCATCTCTTCCAAGATAGAAGCGGTTAAGTACTACGATCTCGGCTATGAATGTTTTATGTTTTCTTTGAGGCGAGGATGTTCCATTTTGTAATAGTTAGATAATTAATTGATTTAGTTTCATTTCTAGTTTCCGGTTGAGCAATAGTGCTCCCGATTTTCTTTTAGGCGGTACTCACGAAAGCGTTGAGTTTGGGATTTGGTATATATATTTTATTTGTAACAGGTTTTTCAAACATTTTCCCATTTTGGGTTGTCCAATTTACAAAGGAGACTCACTTTGAAATTTTCGAAAAATATTAATTTATTATTAAAGTATTTCTTTCAAAAAGGGACTAAATGTCCATGTAAGTTAGTGAATAATGTAGCCTTGTATTTTCCCTTAGCGGAAAGTACGGCGGTAACGCGCCAGCTAAGCTAAGGCCTTCCGCTGCGAAAGCCGGGGTAATTAATTTAATAAGGATGTGCGAAAGCCGGGGTGTTACATAATGGTATCAGAGCTAAGGTTAGATTTTGGTACGCTATGATCTCCATATCGTGGCGTAAAGGTTTTAAATAGGTTTAATGGGTTGGCTAAAAAGTTAGGTATAAATGAACCAAGCCGTTTGAGAGTTTGCGCTTTTGCGTGTGCAATGTGAATCTGTTCATGTAAAGATGTGGCATATGTGATTTTCTATGTTAATTACTAGTTTATGTGTGATATATCGTGCATTGACTTGTATTTGTTTATGCTATGTATTTATTCAAAGTATGTATTTTACAAAACTTATATGATTTAAGAAACCAACTGAATTTCAAACGAGATCTCACTAAGTGAGTTAGTTGGAATTCATTGCCAACAAGTTTGCCCCTTTTGTTTTCTTTGCTCCTCGATTTCGCGAATCGAGTTGAAATAGAGATACAAAAGCAGATGGCGGAATGGAGGCTGAATATCTAACAAAGCCATGAAAGCTTGAGATCTGGGTTTTGTCTAAAAGAATTTGATTTTTGTTTTCTCGATTAACTTATTGCAAGTTTCGAGGACGAAACTTTTTATAAGGGTGGTAGGATGTAATATTCCGAATTTTAATCTCGTTTTATTAGCTACTAATTATGTTTATTAGTATAATTACGTCCTAAAATTTTTCGAAACTATTCTGATGAAGATTATCTTCTAAAATAAGTATATTTACCTTAGTTATTACGAAAGTGATGTTTATTATGATAAATAATTTTATAATATGATTTATGAAATTAAAAAAATTAAAAAAAAAAAAAAAAGAAGGAGGAATGAAGAAAGCTGAACATCAGCTTCTCTCAACCGACCAACCACCCCCCTCTACTCCCTCTTTGTTCCCTACTCCAACCCCCCTATTTGAGCCACCACTCACCATCTATCCACCTCCATTAATGCCTCCAAATTTCTTTCTTTAAATGCTCAGTAATTGAGCTTTGAAATCACAAGTTCAACAACCAAAAAGGAAACCCCAAAACCCATTTTCTCTCTCCCGTGAAAAAAAAACCCCAACACCTCACTCTTCTCTCTCAATTACTCACGCACCCCTCTTCCTCTCTCCTCGCCGGCGCTCTCCCTAAGCTCACCGGAGTTCGACGAGCACTGAGCCCAGCTTTCCTCCTCCTTTCGCTCTCCTCACGCTTTAATCTCCCTCCTCTGGTTCGTGGTGGTGGTTCTCTCCACCGTCGTTGCTGCTGCTCGTTGTTGGTCGCTGCTGCTGTTGTGTCGAGGCGGTGCTGCCGCCGTTAAGCTGATTCGACCGCCGGAGACCCGTGTTGCACCTTGCTGCCCCACCGCGACGCAAGCCCTGTTTCTCTCTCTCTCGTGCCCCGCCGCCGCCGCCGCTTTGTGCGTCATTGTTGTTGCGTGGTCGCTGTTGTTGCTGCGGTGTGGTTGCTCGACAAACGCCGCTGACGTCCAGATCCACAACACCACCAGTCCTCTGCTGCCTTTGTTGTTGTTGGTACTACTACCCCTTCTCTTTTCTTCAAACTTCCTGATTACTACACCTTTTCCTTATTCCTCCTATGTTGTTTTGTTTGTTCAAATTATGATTAAGGATTAGTAACTTGATTATGGATTGTTAATGTGATATGTGATATGTGATGTGGAACTCATTGTTGCTTGTGAATTGAAATTCGAAACTAAGTAATGTTGTGTTGATAATTGGGTGAATGTGTGCTGGTAGATTGTTGTTGCTATTTGATGTTAGACTTGTAACTCTAATACATCAACTAAAGAATATTACAAATCAAGTATAATTTACTTGCCAAATTTATGTTAAAGTAACAGACACTTATATATAGTTAAGATGATAAGAATAAAAGAGTTATGTTACAAAGTCTTAGTTTATGGTTTTCGTGATCTTTATTAGTGTTTGAAGGCGACTTGAATAACAAATTGATTAATAAAGTAATTAAGTCATGTTCTTGGTTGGTTTCTGCTATTTACGAAAGCTGTTTATATATTGTTATTGATGAAAGTTTAGTGAATTGTGAAAAGGTGGCATACCTAATATAGAACAAGACTTTTAATTGTAAGTTAACATTTTGTCAAAGTCTTTATTATATTAATAAGTGGATTAAATTGGTAAGTTATGATAATGTTCTAAGTGTAACTAACCAGAATGTTTTCTAGAGTCGTTGGAGTATAACTTTAAGAAGTTGATTAATTAGATGAAAGTCTCTTATAAGGTGCAATCATGATTAATTAGTTTCAAAAAGAGTATATAATTAGATCATAGGTTTCTTATTATATATTTTAATAAGTTGAAAAGCGAAGAGAATGTATCACCGGACTATTGTTAGAACTAGTTAGAGTTGAATCATGTTTAATGACCACAGTCGAATATGTGAATTATATCGCTAATGAGCTTATTAATATAGATATGAAGGAGTATGAAATAAATATGTCTTATGTTTCATAAGTGATCGAAAAATGTGAAAAGATGAATCTTGTTCTTATGAATGACGAGTTATGAATTATATACTAAGGAATGATTCGTTTGGTGTTGTGTCTATTTGGAATATAACGAGAAGTTCTCTAATTACCATTGTTCAACTTACTAGATTTAACTTGATATATGTCATTTAATTAATTCTAATTGAAGGATGTGAGTAATATGGTGGAAGTAATTATAATCGGTCTATGAAGGTTTTACATGTAACCCTGTGAGAGAACTATCACCAAATTACCTTATCATTATAGCTTAAGTAGTTGGAGATGATTGTGGACTTAAGCAATGGATTAGTTAGTATGTGATGTGGAGATGTCTTAGTTTATATAATGATCTCGTTTAGACTCTTAAGAGTAAATTACTACGAGTTTCTAATCAAGTATTCTTACTCACTGGGTTGACAAAGCAATAAGGTATTAAGGTATAAGTAATCTAACGATATACCCATTGAATGACTCTTAAACGATTTAAGATACGAAAATACTGCTATGTTCTCGCTATGCTTCGATATGTTTCGTTGTTATTCTTAAATGTACTTTAAGTTATGAGACATGCTTATGATTACTTTCCATGATTAATGATATGTTTTGCATATGGATTGCAGGAAATGGAATGTTTTATGATGATTATGATGATACGATGCTATGAAATGATTATGAATCTGAAGTGATAAATGAACTCAAGTGACGGTTGTATTTATGAAATGAGTTATTGAAACCACTATGAATGGATTGAGATTATGATGGATGAAATATGTTCACACTGGATTGAACAATGATGACGTAATTGTATACGTGATTTATGTGATGACGTGAATTAAAAGATGTTAATCACGTAAAGTGAAATATCCGGAGGGAAATGATGAACAAGTGTGCCCCGTATGAGTGGTTCAGCCCCTACGGGTTCTCTCGGTTACTATGCTGATTTTCTCGTTACTTGTCTTCCTTCTATCTTGTTGTGATCCAAGTAGAAGGGGTGTGCACACTAGGGACTCTGTTATTATGGCCATTATGTTATCCGTAGGTGGTTACAGGGATTGACCCCGGCCTACAATGTTGAAGTAAGTGGTTACAGGGATTGACCCCGGCTTCTGGCGTTCTCTTTCCTCTCCTTAAATAACTGGATTAATTAAGATTAATTATGTAATTAATCATTTTAATAAATTTTTCCATGTGAACGTATGGATTATTTGAATATTGCTATGCTGTTGTGATATGGTTATGAATGATGTGAACATGTATTGATTACGTGAGAATCGTAGACACCAAAGCATGTTTTAAGAATGTTTTATGGGTTAGTACTCGGCGTTGGCTGATGTGTATGTCAATGTTTTGTTTTGTCACTCACTGTGGCCTGTCACTTGGTGGGTGGCAAGTGTTACAATAGTGTCGAGTTGAAGTTCTGGAGCATCTCTTCCAAGATAGAAGCGGTTAAGTACTACGATCTCGCCTATGAATGTTTTATGTTTTCTTTGAGGCGAGGATGTTCCATTTTGTAATAGTTAGATAATTAATTGATTTAGTTTCATTTCTAGTTTCTGGTTGAGCAATAGTGCTCCTGATTTTCTTTAGCTGGTACTCCGCGAAAGCGTTGAGTTTGGGATTTGGTATATATATTTTATTTGTAACAGGTTTTTCAAACATTTTCCCATTTTGGATTGTCCAATTTACAAAGGGAGACTCTCAAATTTTCAAAAATATTAATTTATTATTAAAGTATTTCTTTCAAAAAGGGACTAAATGTCCATGTAAGTTAGTGAATAATGTAGCCTTGTATTTTCCCTTAGCGGAAAGTACGGCGGTAACGCGCCGGCTAAGCTAAGGCCTTCCGCTGCGAAAGCCGGGGTAATTAATTTAATAAGGATGTGCGAAAGCCGGGGTGTTACAAATTCCACTGGGGAAAGAAGAGGAGGGAATAGATTATGAATAACTCTCCTTTAGAATTAAACAATCTATTTAAAATGAGGTAATCACTCCGATTAGTGATTGAAATGAGATTAAGATAATCACCTTAATTAGTGATTAAATATGAAGGATTAAGATAATCACCTTAATTAGTGATTAAAAATAAAGGTTAAGATAATCACCTTAATTAGTGATTAAACTTAAAAGGAAAGATAATCACCTTGATTAGTGACTAACAATGAAGGTTAGGAAGTAATCACCCTAATTGATGATTATTCAAGGTTTAGGATAATCACTCCAATTAGTGATTAAATGAGAAAAAATAATCGTCCTAATTAACGATTATTAAGGTTAAGATAATCACCCTAATTAGTGATTAAATGAGAAAAATAATCGTCCTAATTAACGATTATTAAGGTTTAAGATAATCACTCTAATTAGTGATTAAATGAGAAAAATAATCGTCCTAATTAACGATCATTAAGGTTTGAGATAATCACTCTAATTAGTGATTAAATGAGAAGAATAATCGTCCTAATTAACGATTATTTGGTTTTAAGATAATCGCTCTAATTAGTGATTAAATAATGATTGGAGATAATCACCCTAATTAGTGATTAAAAGATGTTTGAGTTAACCGCTCTAATTAGCGATTGATCGAGGATTGAAATAACCACCTTAAAAGTGATCACGTTTATGATTTTTGAGATGTCTTAGAAGGTTTGCTTCCTAATTGAAGGCTTTTGAGAAATAATATTTATTGAAGATTATAAAGTCATTTGGAGAGAAATGATCAATTTGAGATCGAATTTGGAGATTTGTGTTTGGCTAATTGGAATTTGGCCATTTAAAGCGAGACACGTGAAACGGCTTAAAATCAATTTGGAGATCATAATTACCAATCTAATTATGTCAAATTATATGATTAATCCATTTGAATCTGGAGAACACATTTTTAAAATATAAGATGGATCATCATACAATTTAACTTAGTTAGATTTGTAATTTTACCTCTTAATTGAGATTAGGTCATTTGATTCATATATTATGATATATTGGCCCAACATGCAATATTTGTAGCATTAGTTTTTAGTGGCCACTTGAACTGAGCATATGATATATCTATAGATAGATCAGTGAGTCTTTTATGTTGTATAAAAATTTTATAAGTTTTTAGTGAACACTTGAATTATGGTGAATTTTATGTCAAAACTGGTCAAAACAGGACCTTTATTGAATTTGTTCTTTGAGATCCAACTTATTGAACTTATTTTAAAGTGAAATTTGGTATGAACATTCTAGACATTTTGAAAGACTAGACTGAGAATTTTTACTTGAATTGGACATTTGTAAGACCATTTTTATTTATTTTATTAACTGATGAGAAAATCAGTATTCTGAAATTTAGTGATTTATATGAATGATTTTGTAAAAATGATGTAAAATTGTATAAAATTCATTTTTGAAAATATACTGATGTTTTCTTCAAACTTGATGTTTTTAGTTTTATCTAAATGATTTTATTTTAAACTTTATTGACAGAACAATCATACGTGGTACTGGACAAAATCAGTTTTGCACAACAAAGTTGTATGATTTTTAATTATTCACAAAAAATTCGGTTTTTAGAAATTCCAAAGCCCAGTTGCTGGAAACATCGTGCACTTCATAGAAAAAATATTAAGTCCAACAAACTATTCTGATAATACAGACGAAAATGGAATAAAATACGAAATTAAAACTGATTATAATTACAGCATCACATTTTCTTTTTTATGGAGATGTTTATGCACAACTTGTCTTGAATTTTTTTTATGAAAACATTTTTGGTGATGAATAACAACTTGATTAAGGAAAATCACATAATCACATTGTTTTCTAAGAGTCACCCCATTAGAGGTGACTATTCTAGGTGGGGTGATTTAAGGTTGGGAACCTATTAGGACTTCCACATACCCAAATCACTCCAAAGATTAAAAAATGATAAGAAGAAAACAAGGAAGAAGTTAGTAGATGATTAAGAAGATAATCAAAATAACAAGAACTTCAACTTTACCTTGCTAGCTCAATGATGCACTTCCTTTTTGCAAATTTTTCTACCTTTTTTTGTGATTTTTCTTAATTTCTAAGTGAGTTTCTAAATCTTCTTAATTGCTAACTAAAACTCTTTTTGTGTGTTTTTCCTTTTGATGAACTTCTTTTACTTACTTATTAAGACTTTTGCTTAGATGAAAAGATTAAGGAGGAGAAGAGTAGTAGAGAAGATGAGTTTGAAGTTGAATTGTGTTTTTTTCAACTTGGTTTTGAAGTGAATTTTGGAGGGTATTTATAGAGAAATGAGGGAGGTGAACTAGGGTTTCAAAGAGGGAGAAAATCAGATTTTTCAAACAAAAAATCTGATTTTCTTCATCCTTCATCACTTTAATGACATCATTCTAATGACCTCACCCTAATGACATCATCAAATCTCTTTGGAAACACAAATATTCTTATTCTCACATCTTTTCATGATTCTTATTCTCTAACTAATGGATAAAGTATGTGTTTAGTGGATAAAGGATATATTCTTATTCATTATTCAATGAACAATGACTTGACCATCAAGGAAACTGATTAATGCCGGTTTTGGGATACGACTAAAATTCCGACGCCTAATCGCGACTCGTTTTTCATTTTCCGAAAGACTAACTTAAGACAATTAATGAAAACTCGTCAAATTAATGAAGACGAGCATGATTATACTATGAATCATTTCATTAAAACGGTGGTGGTAGTTATTGACTATGACTCACGAAAATTATATTTCTAAGCCGAAACTATATGACTAATACGCAAAAATGGAAAATCGTGCGACGGAATGAAACTCGCGCTCCAGGGCGCACGCTCCACGATGCAGGACGATTTTATTATATTTATTTTTCAAAACCTTTATTTATCCAAAAAAAGGGGTTCAAAATTTGGTGTCTACAGGAGTCCATACTATGTAGCACTTGAAGCATTACACAAGGGATACGGTCCAGAGGCAGATGAGTAGAGTGCTAGAGTGATCCTTTATATTTTTCTAAGTGCAGTGCCTCCATTTTGGGTAGGTAAGAGATTATATGATATATCAATATCAATATATTCTCTTTGTCTACCATGATTAATTACATGAAATGTTACTGAAACAGCAAATTGCTCAAAATTTTGTCCTCTATTGATGTAGAAACTAAGGAAGAAATATTAAAAGAAGTTCTACATGGTGATCTTAATTTTAATTCTGATCCATGGCCTAATATCTCAGAAGGTGCAAAAGACTTGGTCCGGAGAATTTCTGGAATCTTAACTTTTGTGCAAATAAAAGAAACATGGGTTCGTCGAAGCTTTTATGGTTTGTTGGAGTGGCAATCATCTTTCATCAGCTTGTTCTTTGGAGTTTTGGTTGGGGAAACATGGGCACTATGCTATTTGTAAAACAACAAAATTGTGTGAGATACAATCTAATTTGGTGATTATATATCAATTGCGTAAAAATTATTATTTTTTAATAAAAGTTTAGCCACTTGCGTCGGTTGCTCCACTAGAACCGACACAAATGACTTTTTTGAATATGTGGTTGATAGTCATTTGCTTCGATTCCAACTTAGCTGAACAAATGATTGTCTTTTAGAGTGTTATTTGCTTCGGTTCTAGAGGAGAATCGACACAAATGACTCTTTAAAAAACATTAAAGAAAAGCCATATGCATCAGTTTCTGCTTTGTGTCCGATGCAAATGACTTAAATATGCATCGGTTCATTAACCGGCGGAAATGGTTTGAGGGCAATTTGCGTCAAAAGTTATTGTGTCGAACCTTGAACCGACGCAAATAAGGGCCTACCAACCGATACAAATCATCATTTTTCTACTAGTGTAGCAAAGTTTGTTCCTTCTGTGGGAACACATGACACTTAAATGGGTGATGTTCGAAGAATAACACTTAATCAAAAAGAATGAAAGGCATGTTAAACAAGTGTGTGCAGTAAAAGCTAGTGCTAATGTGTCTACCAAGGAACCCGAGGAAACTTGAGTTCCTACAGCTAACAAGTAGTTGCATTTGTAAGTGTTAGTGAGGGTGAACAACACATGGTACCTCGATAGTGGTTGTTCCAAGCACATGACAGGATATAAATCAAGATTTCTCTCACTAGCAGCCTTTACTCGGGGTGATCAACTATGACTTTCGGTGATAGTAAGAAAGGTGAGATCATTGCCACACGTAAAGTCGGTAACTCAAGTTCTCACTCAATCAATAATGTTTTTCTTGTTGATGGATTGAAGCATTACTTGTTTCGTATTTTCCAATTCTGTGATAAGGGAAACTTTGGATGTTTTACTAATGAGTATTGTTATATCATTAACAATAACACGGGTAAGGGTATGGGTATTCTTGAAGGGAAACGCAAAGGGAACACATACAATGTGGATCTCAGTGCAGTTCCTAGGTACAATCTTACTTGTCTCAGTGTAATCGAAGATGATCCTTTACTTTGGCATAACGCTTTGGTCATGCTAGCTTCGCTTTGCTTAATAAACTCATGTCTAAGGAAGTTGTAGTAGGTTTGCCTTCAACCAAGTTCCAGTGTGATAAAGTATGTAATGCATGTGCAAAAGGTAAGCAGGTTAGATCTTCATTTAAGAGTAAAAAGTATGTGAGTACCACAAGACCATTGGGGCTCATCCATATGGATTTGTATGGTCCCATGGGAGTCCAAAGTATAAATGGTATGTTATATGTCTTTGTCATAGTTGAAGATTACTTTAGATTTACGTGGGTCATGTTCCTTCATAGCAAATATGAAACATTTGATGAATTTGTCAGTTTGCTAAAAAAATATAAAAGTTAAGTGGTTATCAACTTGTTCACTTGAGATCTAACCATGAAAAGGAATTTGAAAATTCCAAGTTTGATGAGTTTTACAGGGAACATGTAATGGATCATAATTTTTCTGCTCCTAGAACATCACAGCAAAAATGGTGCTTATTGCAAGCGAACTCCCAAGGAAATTATGGGCAGAAACTGTCAACACGACGTGCTACATCATGAATCATATCATGATTAGACCAATCACTAATAAAACTCCCTATGAATTGCTTAAAGGAAGAAAACCAAAAATTTCTTATTTTAGAACATTTGGTTGTAAGTGTTTTGTTCATAACAATGGCAAAAAGAACTTAGGGAAATTTGATGACAGAAGTGATGAAGTTGTGTTCCTTGGCTATACTTTAGATAGTAAAGCTTATCGAGTCTACAACAAAAAAAACAGTGTGTGTCGAGGAAAGTGTACATATTATTTTTGATATTGGACTGGTGAGACCAGATCCCGAAGAAGAAGAGCAACCAACCAACAAACAACTACCAAAAATTCAAGAAAATATACCTTCTAAAGAAGGGTAAAATGACCAAGTTCCTGAAGACAATGTTGAAGCTCTTTACAGGCAAGAAAATGAAGGGAACTCTAGCAGAGAAGTTCAAGTTCCAAATGAATATGAATCAAGGTCTGAACCTATAAGAGACTTCCAACCAAAACCATGCAAATATTAAAAGTCTCATCCAACATATTTGATTATAAGTAATATCCGGAAAGGAACTCAGACCAGATGACAGTTGAGGAACTTTTGTGCTTACAATGCATTCCCTATCCATTCTCGAGCCTCTAAATCACTTTGAAGCACTTGAGGATGCTGATTGGATATTAGCGATGCAAGATGAGCTCAACCAATTTGAGAGGAACAAGGTATGACACCTTGATCCCATGCCGGAAAACCAGAACGTGATAGGATTGAAATGGGTGTTCAGGAACAAGCTCGATAAGCATGGCACTATCGTAAGGAATAAGGCTAGGTTAATAGTTAAAGGTTATAATTAACAAGAAGGTATTGATTTTGAAGAACTTTTTGCTTCAGTTGCTTGTTTAGAAGCTATAACAATACTAATTGCTTTTGCTTCTTTCGTGGGTTTTAAACCATATCAAATGGATGTTAAATGCGCTTTTCTTAATGGTTATTTGAATGAAACTTTTTTTGTGGAACAACCTCCTGGATCTGAAAACTCTGAATTACCTAATCACGTCTATAAGCTTGACAAAGCTCTTTATGGGTTAGAGCAAGCTCCTAGAGCATGGTATGAAAGGTTGTCCAAGTTCCTTTTGGAAAAGGATCTTAAAATAAAGAGGACAAGTTTATAGAACTTTGTTTTTGAAATCCAAAGGATATAATCTTCTTCTTGTTCAAATTTATGTGGATGACATTATATTTGGTGCTACTAATGATATCTTGTGCGAGGAATTTTCTAATCTTATGAGCAGGGAATTCGAGATGAGTATGATGGGGGAACTCAACTTCTTCCTTGGTTTATAGATCAAGCAAACTGAAAATGGAATCTCCCTTAATTAGCAAAAATGTGTCAAGGAACTTCTTAAGAAGTATGGGATGGAATCTTCAAGGATTAATCACACTCCTATAGGAACTTACACCAAACTAGATGAAAGATCCTAATGGGAAAAGTGTGAATTAAACTCAATACAGAGGAATGATTTGCTCCTTGTTATATCTAACTGCTAGTAGACCAGACATTGCTTTTAGTGTTTGTGTATGTGCTAGGTTCCAAGCAAATCCAAAGGAATCTCACTTGGGTATTGTCAAGAGGATATTGAGATACTTGAAAGGAACTGATGATTTAATCTAGCCACGGCAAAGCCTTTTCCCACCTACATCTATACGAGTCACAAAATTTACACTTTTTATTTGTTTAATCCACTAGTAGAATAATATTATATTTCTGCGGTTATTTAGAGGCGTATTGCTGCGGATTTTGCACCGCCGCAAGTCAAGCCGCAGCAATAGGTCGAAGCTGTTGCTGCGGTTTTGAAACCGCATCAACATGTTCAACCTATTGATGCCATTGTAGGGTAATCCCGCAACTATAGGTGTTGGTTAGAAAAAAAAATCATTTTTTTAAAGATTAAATCATCTAGTAGTTCTCTCCACTAGTGCATGTTATAGAGCAATTACAACACAACAATAGCCACAAGCCCACAACAAACAAGTTACTACAAATTGAATTCATATATTTAGTAGAAATTATACTTTTACAAACCCTAATAAAAAAACTAAGAATGAACAAAACGAAAATTACAAACAAATCATATTACAAAACAATCAAAACAAAAGATACGAATAAAATGAAAAACTGGATTGACAAGCCGACTAAGAACAAAAGCAAAAAGCAATCACACCAAAACAGAGAACCACCATTGCTCACCCCAGTGAGCTCGATCGACGAGCCGACTACCACCATTGCTCAGCCCCAGCGAAGTCTAGATGAGTCGCGAGTGAGGAAGAAAATCCCCAACCGACTACCACCGCTCAGCCCCAGCGAAGAAGACTCATCTTGATTTGTCTAAGAAAAAATATCATGGTGGTAAATCTCATCGTCATCTTCGACAACACCAACAGCAGCAGCATTGCGGTAATTGCAGTTTTTTCGAGATTTTCCAAATTAATTATAGTGGGAGAAAAACTTGTGGGATTTAAGACGAGTTCAAAACCCAGAAAATGGGGTAGAATTTGATGAACTTGATGTAGCAGGTTGCTTTCATATTAGATTTGTGATTTGTTACGAGTTAAAATACCAGAAGTGTAAGGAGAGAGGATGAGGTGATGAGGGGACGACGGAGCGAGAGAGGACTGAGGAGAATAGGGGATGAGGGAGGGAGAGAGGATGAGGGGATGAGGGAGGGAGGAAGTAACGATATATGAGGAGATGAGAGAGGAGAGAGGAGAGAGGATGAAGGAGGGAAGCGTAAGGAGAACAATAAGACTGCCGAGTAAATGAAGAGAACCCTATGTTTTTTTTTAAACGTTGGAAATATTGCTGCGGTTTCCTTATAAAATAAAAAATATATTTTAATCTATTACTGCGGTTTCTCTAGATACCCGCAGCAATAATTACTTTTGCACGCTTTTTTTAATTTCCATGCGGTCTATTGCAGCGTATGGGTAAAACCGCAGCAGTTTAATAGCAGCAATATACAATTATTCTACTAGTGATCCAAACTCTCCTTGTTTCTTAAGGACTCTCCAATAATTCCATGGCCTCTGGCGATATTTGACTTTGCCTCTATCAGCTCCCCAAAGAAGAATCCCCAGTGAATAACTCTAAATGCTCAATACAAATCATGTACATTCCAATCTAGGCTCGAAACGCCTAATTCAAGACAAGCTTACCCAAAGTGGGGGCTTGCTATATATGTGGTGGTTCCTCCAAATCAAACTCCCGAAGAGTTGTAATCTGCATATCTCACTTGCGGACACCGATTATTTACCAAAACGGTTTTCGAAAATCAATCTATTTATTTCTAATCATTCGATCTCTCTACCTATCCAGACCTCCTAATCTTGCATAACACTGACCTTGCATTACACTTCATCTTTTATCCTTGCATAATCTTGACCTTGCATGACGTTTCATCTTCCTTAGCTTTGCATAACCTTAATCATTGCATAGCGTCTTATGCATCCTTAGAGAGTTTAAGTTTGCATTGTTGCATCATTATGTGCATTATTATGAGTTGTTTGCACCTATCTGCTACATCTTCTCCTGCAGGTAATCAGATCACTCGTAGTTATCATCGTGCATACTAACTTTGTTTTGCAAAAACCAGCGATATATAGATCAGTTCTAAACTGACGAGCGTTTTGAATCGTTCTCTGTCCCGACACCGTATACTTTGACTTTCGGTTTCCTAAACCTCAGTCAAAGTGGGGGCTTCTGTAGACACATAATCGTGTCTCCCCATTTAAGGACCCAATGATGAAACATACCGCGGTCTTAATTGGTCTGACCCAAGGGGAAAGCAGTCCGAATAGTCAGACCCAAAATCGTTTCAAAGTGTAAAGCTTATTTATTCGCAATAACGATCCAAAATCCTATTTTAAAGCCCAATTAATTATTCCAGATAATTAATTGTATTTTGAACCCGCCAATCCTTTGAAAAAGCCCATTTAATTATTCACGATAATTAATTATTTTTATTTATTATTTTAATAAATATATTCAGAAATAAATAAATATTTTCAAAGATATTTTAAAATTGAAATCACATTTTATCTCGTAAAACTTGATTTCCGAATTTAAAAGGATAAAAGAAAATCGTTCAAAAACGCGTCGCAGGAAAAGGATGTAAGCGTGTCTGACGACGCGGATGGTGCGTATGGCGCGTCACGTTCGCGCGGCGCATTGGTTGTGTCGCGTCAGACGCACCAATCTGCGCCTAACACGTGGCTATGTGCGTCACGCAGAGTCGTGTGCCTAGCGTACTCTTTGTGTGATGCACAGTTTGCTTTTCTATCTTTTATAATATTTTCCTATAAATAAGCCATGATTTCCCAGATCTAAAAACACTTTTCACGTACTCTATACACTCGAATACTTGCGAACTCTCATACTTCCATACTCTCATATTTTTACAAACACACAAATACATATTTACAAACACGCAAACACATACTCATAGTTTGATCGATCTTCACAAGTTTTCGTTGAAAGGCTTCACGATTGCTCTTCCCGAAGGTCGTAATTCCCTCAGACCCAAGCCACACCGGTATATTCCTGAGGGTCCTTGAATAAATCTTTATTTATTTTATTGAAGTTACTAACGTTTTATTTCATGATGTAGATCTCTAGCAAAAAAATCATTCTCTTGTATATTCTAATCTCTAATCTTTCTTTTTATTTTTCTTATATATTTTCTGTGACTGTCCTGCTTATGCTTTCATCACTGACATGTTATTATTGCTAATCAAGACCTAAGGAATTGTTCTAATATTAATCAAATAATTTGGACAACCTATTAGAAACTCTGTAATTTTGATTGATTAATAACATATTATCAAAAATTAGTCTTTTGATGTGTTTAATCAACCAACTTTGACTAATACTTGTAGGATGTTTGAAAATATTCTCTGGTTATTCTTTTGCATAAAACTTGAAATGAATCGATATTTAGTAGAGGCCAGCAACGGGTGAGCATGGTTCATGACCGTGTTCGTACCCTCACCCCCGAACTCAATATATGGTTCATTGACCATTAATGGAGTTATGACGGGGCAATCTACATCGGATATGTCCCTAAGTTATCCCTACGATTTTCCAATATCCAATTAGGTTTATGAGTCTTCCACTCTTCCTTTAAAGACTTGTTGGCAACTTCAAAATGTTTTCAATAAACTCTTTACAATGAGGTAGTTAAATACGCGCTCATCCCGCGTAGGCAAATTAAAACACTCCTACAGCTCCAAACCCATAACAAGAAAATAATACGAGATCATAAATATTTTATGGGCTCACTTAGGCCCATAGTAAACTGAACTCGAAAAATCAAACATAACCTACATGGATCATCCTTGGGGACTTTCCATTTCTCGTCTTTGAAAAAATATTTTCTAAAAGAAAAAATTGAGCTTCTAGAGGAACAAAGAAACATCAAATCTCTACATTAACATCAAATCTCTACATTAACATCATATCTCTACATTAATGTCATATCTCTGTATTTACATTACATATTTGCATCATAAAAATGTTTTGTCAAGCATTGCATGCATCCTTCATCCTTAGTCATATCTATAGGATCTTAGCACACACTCCATCACCTTTAAGTCTAGAGTATTAAAGGTCACTCTTTATAGGTCAAGGCATTTCCTATCCATACACTAACACTCACATCACGGGGCATATGCATGTCCCATAATAGTTTATATGCACATCTGTATTCTTTGCATTTTACAGGTATTAACGTTACATCCAGCATTAAACAACTCTATATGGGTTATATTCCGCCGAGGCGTGCAGACCTTATATGAAAGATCGTCGGAAGGATCATTTGCGCATCCTGGGGACTTGGACAACGGTAAATCCAGCTTTATAAGACAGACAATGGTAAATCCAACACTATTTTGGAGTCAACAACAACGGTAAATTCAGCGTTATTTGAAGACAAAGACAATGGTAAATCCAGTGTTATTTCCAAGGATATCGACAGTGGCAAATCCAGCGCTATTTCCGATGACATCTAGAACGTTAAATCAAGCGCCTATCTCTAAGGACCAAGATAACAGAAAATCCAGAAGACAACAACAACGGCCAAATCCAGCACTAGTCTTAAGCCCAACATAACTCACATCACCATCAGTCCCTGAGCGGCACGAAAATTTATACCGCCATGAGCCGGACATAGCTCATAATATCATTTTCACATATCCTTTCATCTTTCATATATCTGCATCTGCAAACTTATGCTTGTTTTGCAAGTATTTGTGTTAAAAGAGTGGTCTTAGGTTGCAGAGCAACTAAGAATATTCTCCGTCCCGACACGAATACTTTGACTTTTAGTTTTACAAACCTTAATCAAAGTGGGGGCTTCCGTAGAAACATAATCGTGTCTTCCCATCTGAGTACCCGATGATGATACATACTACGGTCTTAATTGGTCTGATCCAAGGGAGAGCAACCTCAAGAGTTAGGCCCAAAACCATTTTTAAAATCATAAAGCCTATTTCTTTGTTTTAAAGATTTAAAATCTAATTTTAAAGCCCAATCAATTATTTCTGATAATTAATTGTATTCTAAGCCCACAAGTTAGTTATTTGAGCCCATTTCTTTGAAAAGATCAATTAATTATTCACGATAATTATTTATATTTATTTATTATTTTAATAGATATTTTCAAGGATAATACAAAGATAATAGATATTTTAATAAATTGATATTTTTATATTTATTTGCTTGAATTTACTAACCATCTTTTCATGATGTAAATCTTTAAGTAAAATTCATTCTTTTTGTATATTCTTAATCTCTACGTCTTCTCTTTATTTTGTACTTCCTCCGTTCCAAAATAAGTGAAACACTTGTCTCAAAAAGCTCTCACATAAATGAGAGAAGTGCTTCAATTATTTTGGAACGGAGGAAGTATATATTTTCATGATTGACATACTTATGCTTTCATCGCCCATTTGTTATTATTACTAATCAAGACCTAAAGAACTCTTCTAACGTCTAATAAGATAATTGGACAATTGATTTAGGTACTTAGTATTATGATTGCTAAATAACTTGTCACCAAAAAAGTAATCTTTATGTGTTTAACGAATGAACCTAGATTAATCTTTTCTTAGGGTGTTGAAAATATTATAATTGGTTGTTCTATTACAGAAAAAATTTATCATGAATCGTGTTAAGTAGAGGCCAGCAATGGGCGAATGTGATTCATGATCATGTTCGTACCCTTACCCCCCGAACTCGATTTTTGGTTCATGACCATTGATGAAGTTATGATGGTGAAATCTACATTGGATAAATCCCAAAGTTGTCCCTAAGATTCCCCAATATCCCATTAGGTTTATGAGTCTTCCTTTAAAGACTTGTTGGCGACTTCTAAAACGTTTTCAATAAAATCATTCAATGATATAGTCAAATACGTGTTCACACTGCGCAGGCGAATAAAATCTCACCTACAGTTACTCATAATAAGATCAAACGAGGTTATTCATAAGATTAAACGACATTACTTGTATGACTAAATGAGAAAATGAGAAACTAATCAATTTACTTTTATGAATGAATGTGATTACTCGTTTGAATAAATGCAGTTAATTTTGTGAACAATTAGGGTTACTCGTATGAGTACATGAGGTTACTAGTATGAATAACTGAGGTTACTTATATGAAGAAATGGGGTTACTTTTGTGAAGATTTGAGGTTACTCGTATGATTAAATAGGGTCATCGTATGAATAAATGGCGTTACTTTTGTGAACAATTGGGCTTACTTGTACGATTAAATGAGATCGTCATATGATTAAATGATATAATTCTTATGAACGAATGAGATTAATGGGGCTACTGTTGTGAACTATTGGAGTTACTCGTATGATATGAGGTTACTAGTATGAATAAATGAGGTTAGTTCAAAACATAATTGAGGCTACCCATATAATATTTTTAAGGTTACGCATAATTAATAATATGAGGGGTAACTTTTATAAACAAATGGGGATAATTCTGAAAATGCACTCTAAAAGTATTTATCACTCAACATTCAACAAAACTTAAACCCAGTACATAAATCGAGATTTACGAAACAAAATTGAAATACACATTATTGAAGGTACAAGATTGATGTTGAAATCCTAACAACATCAGCGACAAAAAAAACAACAATTGTTATTATTTCTCTAAATCAACTTTTCATCTCAAAAATCATAAAATATGGCTTCATTTAACCGTCACTGGCGGTCTGGCCCTGTATGTTGAAGTCCAAACCTTGTAATAACCAACAGTGGTCACAAACTCATCACACCACCCATCTTCTCTCCTCTCCAATTCTTGCTCTCGTTCTTTTCCATCAGCAGATCAAACTTTGATTATTTTCTCATAAACCAATCATATCCCCACCTTTCAATCAGGTTGTTCACGCAATTCCACAACCAACAAAATATCTTCTTTATGGATATCTCATATATGACTATATGAGTAACTCAACCAATAATTTCAATCATAACCTCCGATAATGGCGCGGATTCGTCGACAGGTTTCTCAAATTCGGCAATGGCGGATTCTCTCTTCGATTTAACTTCGGAGGAGAGAGAAAGTAATCGATCAGGAATAGAACTCTTGTGTTCATGGAGGTTGTCAAGGGATTTCACGAGGGGCGAAGGGAGGGATTGAAGTATCAAGTTTGGAGTCTAGGGTTAGGATGTTGGAATATGACTAAGGGAGAGAGAAGACGGAGTAGAAATTTTAAATTGGGCTTCATATGTGGACCGGCCACACGGATTCTTATATGTGTGGCTGACCACATATAATAATCGATTTTTTCACCAAGTACCCCTGTGGTATTTCAAAATTCATGGGGTACCCCTATTGTTTGAAAAATGCACAATGTAACCTTACTATTTCAACAAAATGCATGAAATGGCCTTAATGACTAACGGCGTCATGATTCCGTTAGTCATTAACCCTAATTAAACCCTCTAACCCTAACCCCTAACCCCCTAACCCTAACCTCTAACCCCCAAACACCTAACCCCTATCCTAAACACTAACCCAAACCACCCAACCACCATAACCCCTCGCCCCTCGCCTCCCACCCCTTCCCCCACCCCCCACCCCCCCCCCGTAGCCCCCACCGCAGCCTCCCCGCAGCCCCCGCAGCCCCTCTACCCTCCCACGCATCCCGCCGCAGCTTCCGATATGCTCACACATAGGCCTCGATTATGTTGGGCAAAGACTCAACTCCCACTCCATGGATTATGCTTCGTTGGTCTAACACCCAACTCCATGAATTCTGCTTCCATTGGTCCAAAGACCCAACTCCACATATTATCTTTGGTAGAAATGCCTGGGCGCGGGGCTGGGGGGGCGGGGCAGGGGGGGGCTGGGGGTTGTGGGAGAGCGCAGAGAAGGGGCCGCGGGAGGTGGGGGGGGGGGGGGGGAAGGGGGTGGGAGGGCGAGGGGGGCGTGGTGGTGGTTAGGGTGGTTAAGGTTAGTGTTTAGGGTGGGGGTTAGGTGTTGGGGGGGTTGGGGGTTAGGGTTAGAGGGGTTAATTAGGTTTAGAAGGATTAATTAGGGTGAATGACTAACTATAGACACATAATCGTGTCTCCCCCATTTAAGGGCCCAATGATGAAACATACCGCAGTCTTAATTGGTCCGACCCAAGGGCAGGGCAGTCTGAACAGCCAAACTGTTTTCAAAAAGAATTAAAGTCCTATTTTAAAGCCCAATTACTTATTCATGATAATTAATTGTATTTTGAGCCCAATCCTTTGAAAAGCCTAAAACGCGTTTTTATCAAAAAACTGTCAAAACGTGTCAAAATTAAGGCGGTGCGCTGAGCGCACTAACGTGTGTTGAGCGCACCAGCCAGCACTGAGCGCACAGAAGTACGCCGAGCGCACGTGTCCTGCCACGTAAGCGTGGGCCTAGCGCACAGCAGTGCGCCGAGCGCACGTGTCATGCCATGTAGACTTATGTGTCATACAGAGTCCTGCGCCAAACGCATTTCTCTGTGTGAAACACATCTTTTTCTTTCTTATCTTTTTCAAAGCGCGTACCACGTGTACGTTATCTACTGGGCATGCTGCGTCAGACGTGCCAATCTGCACCTGACACGTGTATTTGCGCGTGACACGTCATCCTGCGTCTGGTGCAGATGGCGCGTGAAGCGCATATTCATTTTCCCTATGAATAGGCTTCGATTTTCCGAATTAAACACGGATTTTCATTCGGTTTTTTCACACTTAAACACTTCGAACTCTACGAATATATTTAAGAACATCTCTACAAAACCTCCCTACAAATACTCATACTTTCCAATATACAAACACATATTTTCATACATACATTCAAATCTTTCAGACATTCATACTTTCAGGCTTCACGATTGCTCGTCCCGAAGGTTGTCAATCTCGCAGACCTAAGCCACGGTATAATCCTAAGGGTCCTTGAATAAATTCCTATTTTTATATTGAAGTTACTAACCATTTATTTCATAATGTAGATCTTTGGTATAAAATCGTTCTACTGTATATTATAATCCTTCCTTCTTTTTATTTATTTTCATACATTATTATATGCTTGCCTGATTGTTCTATACATATTATATGATTGTTCTATGCATGATTTAATATTTTTATCACCCACATGTTATTTTTGTTAATCGAAGACCTAAAGAACTATTCTAATATTAATCAGATAATTTGGACAACCTGCTAGGTTCCCTATAATTTGATTGCCTAATAACTTGTCACTAAAAATAGTCTTTTTATGTGTTTCCTGAACCAACCTAGACTGATTTATTTTTAGGTGTTGAAAATATTATTTGGTTATTCTATTGCATAAAAATTGACATGAATCGATATTTAGTAGAGGCCAACAATGAGTGAATGTGGTTCATTACGACCGTGTTCGTACCCTCACCCCCGAACTCAATATTTGGTTCATTTGACCATCTATGGAGTCAGGACGGGGACATCTATATTGGATAAGTCCTTAAGATGTCCCTACAGTTTTTAATATCCAATTAGGTTTATGAGTCTTCCTTTAAAGATTTATTGGCGACTTCAAAACAATTTTCAATAAAACCTTAACAATGGGTTAGTCAAATCAAATACGCGCTCACACCGCGTATGCGAAATAAAATCACGCCTACACTAACGGAATCATGACGCCGTTAGTCATTAAGGGCATTTCATGCATTTTGTTGAAATAGTAAGGTTACCTGGTGCATTTTTCAAACAATAGGTGTACCCCGTGAATTTTGAAATACCACAGGGGTACCTGGTGAACAAACCGTATAATAATTTGTGTAAGTTTTAAATATTAGCATGATCTTATGTGAACTTATCTATTCTGATCTGAATTTATCTGATCTGAACTTATCTGATATGATTTAAACTGATCTTAAATAAGTAAAAATAAGGTGAACTAAAACTAGCTTAAATTGGGATGTTTGGACTACATAAAGAGGATACTAATAATGGTTAGTGATGTTATTAATGAGTAACGTCAATGGAATAATAGGGAGATTTTATCTTCTATTGTGCCTGAGGAAATTTGCCAAGCTATTTATAGTTTATTTCTTCCGCAGAATGTTGGTTCAGATAAATTAATTTGGGGTTTGACTTCAGATGGTTGCTACTCTGTCAAGTCAGGGGCCTTGTTACTTCAGGTGCTGGCTATTAATCCTCCTCCCTCTAAGCCGTTTAATTGGATTTGGGGTTTAAAGATTCCTCCTAAGGGTAGGAATTTTATTTGGAAATTTTGTCAAAATGGGCTTCCAACTAAAGTTCGATTAGAAAAATGTCATGTTTTCCTTCCCCATGAATGTATTTTTTGTAACCATCATTCAGAAGATGTTAATCATCTTCTGTTTGTTTGTCCGTTTTCTAAGGGTGTGTTTGGTTGTATTAATGAGCTGTATGATTGGGTATGTCCCCCCTAAATTGTCTATTTCAGATGATATTGTGGTTAATCTAAATCTGATCAAGGATAATTCTTCTTCTCTAGATTTTATCCTATTTTTGTGTTATTTGGTGGTATATTTGGCTCTCTAGAAACAAGGTTATCTTCCAAGAGGAAGTGGCCTCTCCGGTGGCTGTTGCTCGCAGTGTGGTTAATAATTTTCTTGGTTGAGCTAAAGCTCAAGCTCGTGGTAATTTGTTGGATAGTTTTTTGAAGGTTTCTCCTTCTATTCATAAAAAGAATGTGGAAGTTGCTTGGGTTCCCCCTCCTGAACATAGTTTTAAGCTTAAGTTTGATGGTTCGAAACTTTCGAATGGTAAAGCTTCCTTTGGGTTCACTATCCGGGATCATTTGGGAGGTCTTTTTCTTGCTGGTGCTATGGCTCTGTCGTCGGATTGCTCTATTCTTCAAACAGAAGCTTGGGGTCTGCAGGAGGACGTGAAGGCGGCTAGGTTTCTCAATATTTCCTCTCTTATAATTGAAGGGGATAATCTTGTGGTCATCAATTCTATTAGGAGATGTTGGAAGGTCCCGTGGGAAATTTCTGGTTTGATTGACGATTCGGTTGAAGACCTGAAGAATCTTTCAGAAGTCTCGTTCAACCACGGTTTTAGGGAAGCGAATCAAGCGGCGAATTTCATGGCTCATGAGGGTCAAGAGGCTTCGTCTTTATTATATTGGTTTTCTTCTTCTAATCTGGTTTTTTCTTCCATCATCCGAAAGGATGTTGTAGGCTGATCATATATCAGGAACCAGACCTAGTTTTTCTTTCCTGTAAAAAAAAAATACTTCCTTCGTTTTTTTTACATGAGACACTTTTGAAAAACACGGTTACCTAGAAAAAAATTGGAGGGGGAATTAAGCAAAAGTAATGGTAGGGGATTAAAGGGAGTGGGACCACCCCTCCCCCACCCACCCCAGCAGCCCAACCCCTTCCCCCTCCCCTCCACCCAGCCCAGCCCAGCCCCCAACCCCCTCCCTCTCCCCTCCACTCCACCGCCCCTTCCCCGTCGATTTCCCCCCCCCTTCCACCCCGCAGCCCCTCCCCCACCCCCTCCCCGTCGATTTCCCCCTCCCTTCGAAGCCCCCACCCTCCCCTTCGACTCCCCCTTCGAAGCCCCCACCTAGAATTCCATATCCGACCTCCATTCTCGGTGCTCCTCCATTCTTGCTCCTCCTTAAGCTTCACACCTCCACTTAAACGGTGAGGGAAATCGACCCCCAGTGTCCTGTTAAACGAGTGATGGATTCTCCACTTAAGCTTCGCACCTCCAATTCTCGCTCCTCCTCCATTCTCAACGTTGTCTTCGCTTTGGTTGGGACAATCGAAATCGACGGGGAGGGGTGGGAAAAATCGACGGGGAGGGGGGGGGGAGGGGTTGCGGCGGTGGAAGGGGGGGGGAAATCGACGGGGAAGGGACGGTGGAGGGGAGGGGAGAGGGAGGGGGTGGGGGGGATGGGCTAGGGTGGAGGGGAGAGGGAAGGGGTGGGGGAAGGGGTTTGGGCTGTTGGGGTGGGTGGGTGGGTGGGTGGGTGGGTGGGGGAGGGGTGGTGGAAGAGAGAGAGGAGGTTTAATTAATTTAGACTAGTATTTTTTGCACGCGATGCGTGCGCGAACTTCGCAATGATATTGTACATGTTTCTTTTGTTTTCAAAAATATGGAAGTTACTTTCACTAAAAAAAATGTGGTAGTTTTTTTAGGGGAAAAATTTGACAGTTATTAGAGTTTTTTTTAAAAAAAAGTTAGACTTTTTTGCCCTCATTAGTTATCTTAGTAGAATAAAAACATAAATGGTATTTTAGGGAATTCAAGTGGACACCAAAGTCCTCAAGAGTTCCCATATATAATAGAGATTAGTATATAATGAGGTTAGATTAAGTAGGTTTAATTTTAGTTAATTGTTATAAGTAAGGGTATGTTGGTAATTTAACATGCCAAAACTTACCAATTTGGGAAAGAAAAAAAAGTGTCACATGTATTTTGCACCATCTCTATTATATAAGGCAACTCTTGAGGATTTTGGTGTCCACCTGAATTGCCCAATATACCCCTAACCTAAAAAAACAATTACAATTTTTCAACTTTATGGTTTAATAAAAAGGAATTAACAAAATTAAACTGCCCGGCAGTTTGTAACTTTATCAACTTCCTGATAAGAAATTGAAAAAGAAAACCATTTAGATCACACCAAAGAAACTAACGTCAGTTTCTCACCAACCATCAGATACCCTACATCCTCTTCTCCCTATTTGTAATATCTGCAAAATCTCCATTCAATTATCTGCAAAACTCACAAAAAAGCCAGATACAAATAGGAGTAGCATAATTCTAGAGACCCTTAAACTATTCAAAAAGTGATATCAAGATCAGGTAATTCCAGAATATAAGAAACAGTGATTTGTTCATATTCTTTATACAATTGCATAAAATATAATATTCATTTTACGGTGTGAATTTTACTTGGGGTAAATTTCAGAAAGATTGTACAGAACCACTAATCCACACGCCAACATAAGGAAAAAGGGAATCACAAGTTTAACGAGCAAAACACTCAAAAGGTATTTCTTACTTCTTAATTTATAGTATAATCAATGTATGAAGTAATTAGTAAATATTACGCCCTCATATTGCCTGTTAGACTATTTCTTCTAGAAGTAATGAAAGGTACAATGGCCATGATTGTGTTTTTAATTATTAAAAATATGAATGAGATTACTAATTATTAAAAATAGAATCACAATTAGAAAGAGATTACTACTTATTAAAAATATGAATGAGAAAATAGCCCAAAAATGAAACTGCTTCTAATTAGGAAATTATTGCAAACATTTATATTCCAAAAGGGATATTCCAAAAATTTGGAAGCAATTCAACTTCTAACTTCATACAGATTTTGAAAAATGAAAGTGGAAAACTTTTTGTTAGAAAGAAATCCAAAAATTAGAGTAATATAAAGAGAGAGACTAATTAATTTGATTAAACACTCACATTCAAAAACCCCAAATACTGCCCCGCCGCCACAAGTCCGCTGTAGGACCCACCGCCATCGGAAGTGGTGAAAACTGTCGAAAGACCACCAACGGGCAAAACTTAAGCCATTTCTTTGGCTCCAAAGAAACCCAGGGTTAAGGAAGGGAAACAAAAATCTCAATTCACCTGCTCTTCATCTTCTCCAATTTTGTAGCTGGGGCCTTGGGTGAGATTTGTGGGGGTGTCGAAGGGAGGAGAGAGAAGCAGAGAAGAGGGGGCGCAGTTCTGTATGGTTTTTCTTTGGAGGAAATTAAGAGGTGGTGAAAGGTTGGGTGGCCCGACTACGAGAGAGAGAAAATGGGTAGAACATAATAATGAAGCAACAAAAGGAAGGTCAGATGCAGCGACTATAATTTGCACAAACATTATAGAAGTATAAAATACTTCGTATAGATTCTTGGTACAATTGCATTCTTATGACTAAAGCCATAGTCTTTTCCATTTTTAATTTTATAAATTGGGCTGATTTCAATTTTGGAATAAATAAATATATATAGAACATTTATATCTTGGTGAAACTTGCACTATATTAATCGGTTTCTTAAAATTGGACATGGTGAGATATTTATATCAATATTAGAATAATGATAGATTTTTTTAAAAGGTAAAATGAAGGGAGCTTACTTGAGGATAAGGGGATTTTCTCAAATGAGTCTCATGAGGTTTGATCCCTATACATCAGGTATACAAGGTGGAAAGTGATACCACTACCCCACCACCCCAACCTTAGAATAATGATAGATTATATGGTGTATTAGACTGTATCGGGGTAATGTAATCTCCCGTAAGGCCGTAATTGTGATAATTTAATTAGTTTAAAGTATATTATTTGAAATAATTTTAAAGTTTTATTCTAAAAAGATTATTTACGTTGTCTATTCTAAAGTCAAAATAATTTCATTTCAAAAAGAATGTCAAACCAATTTAGGAAGGTCAAGTATCAACTTTATTTGTAATAGATTATTTAATAAATACCTTTCTCTTTTTATATTGAAAATGAGAAATATCATTTGAGTCATAATCTGAATATCGGACTTGGACTACAAATGGAATTAGGTTACCAAAAAAACAACAAAGAGCCATATAAAGCCACCAAAACCTTATAAAACCTTAAAATTTATAATTATAAATATATAGGTACATATAGGTATTATTGTTTTGAGTAGTAATAATATAACAATAGCATATTAAGTAACCTAAGTACAGACTATAGCTTCACTATGCTTTACTATTTCAAATGTTTATTTACTTTCTTTATTATTACATAATTGCATTATTGACGAAACTTTGTAAACAATTTATTTTGCAAATTATTGCCAGATGTAATTATGAAATTAATTTCACCGGATAATGATTTCGCACGCATCGCGTGCATGTAACACTAGTTCCATTTAAGGAAAGTGTCTCATATGTAAAAAAAAGAGAAAGTATATCCTTTGTGACTATTGAAAAACAACAGTTGATTAATCGTTTTTTTTTTTGTTGAAAACTTAATTAATTGTTGGATGGTTTTTCATCTTTTAAATTTGTTTTTGTTTTTTTTTGGGGTCACGATTGATACTAATTAGATTACGTTTGCTCAACTAAAGATCTTGATGTCTGCTTTGGTAGGGTATCAAAGTCCATTAAAAAAATTGAAATCTGAAAGAAGATCCAGGTTGAAAAACAACTTCCCAACATCCCCTACCTTCACAGACATACGTCTCCCCTGACTTCTCGATTTGGTTTTTCCCTTTGTAAGAGAAAAAGAAAAGAGAAGCGAGCGTTAGATACACTCATTGTCCTCCTTTTTTTGGTTTTACGGTAGGTCATGATTTATTAATCAAACTTCCATTTTATTTATTTGGTTGCTCTTTTTACCTTAAAAGCAAATTTCTTTGACTACTTTCCATTTTCTCTTCAATCAATTATTCTAAATTTCAGTAAAATTTACCAACTCTCATTGTCCTAGATCCCTGTTTGGCAAACTTTCCTTCCTATTCCTATTAACATTTGTTGGGTTTTCCTCAAATCCTCCAAAAACACTCACTTTCTCAGTGATTTAATGATTCCAATTTCCCCCTTTTTCTAGGTTGTTTGTTTAGACATTTCTGGGTAACTTCCATTTTTCACAAAAAATTGATTTGGGTATTTCAAATTTGAGCTGTTGAACACATTTTGAGATCTGGGTTTCACACCAGTTTGATACTTACATAGATCCAATCATCTCTTTTTTTTTTTCTGGAAAAATCTGTTTTTTTGGGGGGTCAAATTGATAATATTGTTGCATGTCCAGCAAATCGAAGTCTTATTTTTGTTTTAGAAAGATGTTTGCAACTAATGGATGGTTTTACCCAATTGTTGGTATGGCAACATTAGTTGCATTCATCTACATGTCATTTGGTGGTGACATTAGAATTAATGTGACAAAGGAGCCAAACTATAGTTTTGTGGAAAGGGTTGGAAATCAATTTATGTTGGATGGAAAACCATTTTATATAAATGGTTGGAATTCTTATTGGTTGATGGACCATGGTGTGGATGGGTTTAGTAGGCCAAGAGTGAAAGCAATGCTTCAAGCTGGATCTAAAATGGGTCTTACTGTGTGTAGAACTTGGGCTTTTAATGATGGTACTTATCATGCTCTTCAGATTTCACCTGGTGTATATGATGAGCAAGTTTTTCAGGTATATAACCAATTTTCGTTTATGTTTCAACTTTCAAGTGTTGTTATGAATGAGCTTGATCTGATGTTTTCCATTTGCTTTGAATGATTTTAGTAAGATTTCTGTTTAAATTTGTCTTCTGAAGTTTGATAGATTATATAAGGCTCAAAATGTGTAAAGTTTGCTATAATAATTGCATATTATAAAGTTTTAACTTTTAATTCATGGATTTGCTGGGTTCATCATTATAATTCCACCATAGTATCTAATCATTTTGACAATTCCTCTTAATCCTTTATAACTTGGCACTTGACATAATGATTTGGTCTTCTATCTTTAAAGTTCCTCTTAAAAAAATTAAAATAAGCATGCTGTTGAGGAATAAAGCACATCAAGACAAGAAAGAAATATGCAGGAAAAAGCCCTCTTTTTTTAAGTGTGAGAAGCACCATTTTGAGGCGGGGTGGCTTCCCTGAAAAGGGTGCACTTGATTTAGGTCCCTTGAGTTCTAATTTTAGTAAATGCAGATTAACAATTTGCATATGTAAATTGTTGTTTAAGGATTATTTGCTAGAATCTGAGTGACTGATGTCTTTTGCAGTCTTTGGATTATGTGATTGCAGAGGCAAGAAAAAATGGGGTGAGGCTGATCTTAAGTTTAGTTAACAATTTGCAAGCGTATGGTGGAAAAACTCAATATGTGAAATGGGCATGGCAAGAAGGCATTGGAATAAGCTCTTCCAATGATTCGTTTTTCTATGATCCGTCTATCCAGACCTATTTCAAGAGTTATATCAAGGTAGTTTTTCTCTCTTTTTCTTTTTGGGTACTAAACATGAGCAGATGCATTCTTACCCGTCAAATGTATGTGGATGTATTGAAGGTGTTGGTTTTTGGTACCGACTAATGTAAGTAATCAGGGTTCTATGTATCAGTTTCTTATAGATTGTTGCAATAACATTTAATTTCTTGCAACTAGGTGACTTGGCTATCAAAGAGATATTAAATATTTGCGCGACCTGCTGATCTGGTTTTTGTCGAACATGCTGTGTAGAGTTCTAAGGAAAAAGCTATTCAGATTTTCATAGTCACTAGAGTCTGTGTTTTCCATGAGACGGGAACAAGGGCGAATATAATGTATTCTATAAACTATCTTAATAAATCTTGTAATTACTTATTGTTTACACCATTAATGACATTTTATTTTATCAACAGAGCTTATTCAACAATGGCGGAAAGCTGACAAAAAGAAGCTTCCGTCTTATTGAATCATATGATTTCCCGGGTTGACCGATCTAAATGATTCTTTGTGTTCAGCTAATCCAAAAGAAAATCCTATATAAGAACCGCCCACCCGCAAGCTACGGCTGAAAAGCTTAGTACGCTTTCAAGCCACTTACGCCTATTTCTTAGGTGTAAGGGAGACCTTGAAAGCAGCTTCAAGTGTCAGTAGCAGGCAAAGCGCAAAGACTGCTATCCTAATAAGCCATCCAGCAGAAAGGCAACAGCATCCTGTCTATGAATAGGAATGCTCTTTCTTGAACCTAGCCCGCGGGAGTTGGCTACCCTCCCTTTACCTATATCCAATAAGGTAGTTTACTTGCTTAATCAAGAGAGTAAGGCATCCTCGGGGCTTTGGCCACTTAACTTAAAGGAGAGTCGCTACCAATAAGTTTTTTTACATTTTACACATGTCCGAACCATGATTCTTAGCAATTAAATAGTTGTAAACTATTAGCTATTAGACCTAGCATTCTGCATTCGAACAAGATAGAAGATCTCTCCATCTGCCACATTCCATTCCTTGTATTAGATCGTTTCACGTTTAATGCAACTATAATTCCATATACTTCCTCCGTTCCAAAATAAGTGAAACACTTCTCTCATTTATGTGAGAGCTTTTTGAGACAAGTGTTTCACTTATTTTGGAACGGAGGAAGTATTAAGTTGTTTGAGGGGATTTAACATTTTAGGAAAGTGTTTTCACAATATGTAAATCACATCTGTGAGTTGCTCACAAATGTAAATGAGTTGAGCAACATGGTATTTAAGCTTTGGTTAGGTTACTTTATGAGCTTCAAATTTTTTTATTTTCATTGATTGCTAAATGAAATGAATCTATCACTGAGCTGTTTGTTTGTAAACTTGTGAACTATGAGCAAGAGAGGCAAGCTGTTTTGATTGTGAAAATCTGGGAGTGATTGATCACTCTGTTGTCCCACATCTTCAAAGTGCAGGTATAATATGATGCAGCTAGACCTAGATTTAATGTGGTCTGAACTCTGTTTCCAAACAAAATATTTCTGCTAATTGGGGTTTCATTGCTCTGAATGGGTTAATGGATTGATAGGCCTAGGGTGAATAATGCATTACCTGTGACGAACATTTTTCATCTCCATGGGGGAAGACATTGTCGTCCTATAGCAGTTGTCAATTTTCTTTCATCAATCTTATTGCTTTTGTAGGCAACTGATTATCAATAGTACCATTTTTCTAGTAATTTGTCCTATCTGAAACTATTTCAGACAATGCTTACAAGGAAGAATACCATCACTGGAATTGAGTACCGAGATGATCCTGTAATCTTTGCTTGGGAGTTGATCAATGAACCACGTTGCATGTCTGACCCGTCAGGGGACACTCTTCAAGTGAGTGCTCTAGTCTCCACACAACATTGAATTTCCTGATTAGAATTGTTCCTGAAGTACTCTTGATCTGTTTTCTTTTGATTGATCCAGATTCTGGCAGTATCCAAACAAATTACCAAGTTAACAATTTCAAATGACATAACTTTCTGTCAAATAATTCATTATAATGATGACCATATGACTTTGAATTGCAGGATTGGATCAAGGAAATGTCAGAATTTATAAAAGTGATTGATGAGAAACATCTGGTTACAGTGGGCCTCGAGGGATTTTATGGTTCAAAAAATTCAAAGTCAGCTCTAAATCCATCAGAATGGGAAGGTACTATTGGAACTGATTTTGTTCGAAACAATGATATACCAACTGTTGATTTCGCTTCTATTCATATGTACCCTGACCAGTGGTGAGTATTCTCTCTTGCACCCTTCTCCCAACACTTAGATTAAACTCCTTGGAGCATGATGTGTAATATGCTCTTGGTTAATGTTAGTTTCATTCTATCTGTGTTCTTCTATTAACACTACTATGTTCTTTGAGTGCATGTTCTTATCATGGATTGCATGTTATATGAGGAGATTTTTTTTTTTCTTAGTACAAAATGTTACTCTTGACATATGAAATAGTAGTTAGTAATTTCTTGAGCTATCTTCATGGTTACTAAATTATACATGAATCTAACTGTCAAAAATTATGCTGCTGATGCACTCATCTTTGAGATTGCATTTAACTTTTTTCAACTGCCCATCTACTTCAGATCATACAACTTTAGTGAAATAAGCTTCTCATTTTACTTATGCTAGGCTTACTGTGGATAATCTTGAAGACAAATTGGAATTTGTGCGAAAGTGGGTGTCATCTCACATTGAAGATGGTGAAAAACAACTTAAGAAGCCTGTAATGTTGACTGAATTTGGCCTTTCGAGCCAGAATAAGGACTTTGATCCTGCACAGAGAGATAGGCTCTTCAAAGTCGTGTATGATATCATATACAAGTCTGCAAAAAAGAACGGGTCTGGTGCTGGTTCATTACTCTGGCAGTTATTTGTAGAAGGAATGGATGATTTTCATGATGATTTTGGGATAATCCCATGGAGAAGGCAATCCACATATGACGTGATAACAGGGCAGTCATGCAGGTTGGCTTTATTGTATCAACGTTCGAACTTGGAAGGAAATTTGAAAAATTTGTGTCAACGAAGTCGGTGATATCAATTCATTTACGCGAGAAGAATGCGTAATCGTCTTACTGCTAGCTTAACGATTTTTAGTTGCTGGAAGTGTGTTCTTTTTTGGTACTGTATTGAGCTACGCAGATGAAAATCATTATGTTGGTTAGCGAATTGTGCCTTGCCACCATATCTCACATTCATGCATAACAAGGATCAAAGAATGCAGATGGATTTACAGTACGTACCCAACTTAAAAACGGCTCGTTCTCTCAGATGATGTCACCCTTGGCAGTGGACAAGAATCATCTATGAGCCAAAGTTTGATGGTTAGCTTATAAGAAGCTTATGACTATGATGTCGCCATGTATATTGTCAATAAAGACATTTTTGTGTTGCCTGATAACCTTTGAAATGATCTTTTGTCGATGTTTTGTTAGCCTACCAATTCTTTTTGTTCTTTTTGACGATATTACCCTATATACTTCTCTTATTGTTTGCAAGTTGATCTTTTTCATAGGAGTTTGCAAGTTGATTTTGTTGAAAAGAAATGTTTGGTTGACTACTTGAATGTGTCGGTGCAAAAACAAAAGAAAAATATTTTATTAATCTAATACTACTTTTGGCATAATTGAACTTTTGCTTCTGCCTTGTGGTAAAATATCTTTAGCCTACGTCATTGATTACAGATACCAACTTGAAAGGCCGCAACCTTACCGTGGAAGTTTGTGTTTGATTATTGTGTTTAGAAAAGAAAGATAATTACTTGAAGCTACTCAGCTATAAGAAAGGGAGACTTAAAAAGACATGGAAGAAAATATTTTTATAGATATTTCTTATAGAAATTTTTACAAGACTATTAGGGAACTTAAAGACACTTTTTTTTTAACTCTTTCTCTCTCTTGCTTCTTACTCTTTCCTTCTCTTATTTCTTACTCTTTCCCTCTCTTCTTAAGTTGTCATTGAACTTTTAGGAATCGAATTTGTAGTTGGTAAGAGTTTCACCATGTAACTGTGAATTACAAATTCGATTCCTACCAAGCACCAACTACGATTCTTAAGGGTGGAATTTTCCTAATCCTTTCCCCTCCTTCCCAAAACTATCAAAGATCTGACACATTCAGTTAGACAAATTGATCTATGAAAAGTTTCGT